>JAINUW010000631.1:0-475973 GCA_020205615.1 Panax quinquefolius | reverse complement strand
GATACACTTTGGAAAGAAGGGAAAGTTAAGTCCAAGGTTTATAGGACCTTTTGAAGTATTAAAATGGGTGGGAGAAGTAGCCTATGTGATAGCATTACCTCCAGACTTAGAATGGATACATAACGTGTTTCATGTATCTGTGTTACGTCCTTATAAGCCGGATAATAAGCACGTAATCGAATATGAGCCGATATATATCGAGAATGACTTAACATATAAAGAATCGCTGATTCAAATCATCGATAGAAAAGAGCAGGTCCTGCGGAACAAAGTGATACCTTCGGTAAAGGTATTCTGGAAGAACCACGATGCCGAAGAAGCAACGTGGGAATTAGAAAGATGAAGAAAAATTTTCCTCAATTATTTGAGTAAAGTAAGACGAGATTCTGGGGATAGAATCCTTATAAGGGGGGAAGGATGTAGCGACCGAGAAATTTGGACCTTATTGTAAAATAATTTTATTGAATTAAATAATAAATAAAATTATATTCTATGTGATATCAAGATAGTTGTTATTCTATAACCTAATAATGTTGGAATGTCATAGTATTTTAGCTATGTGAAGGAATTAAAGTGTTTGAATTTCCAAGATGGAAATAAAAGTTTTTCGAGAAATTTTCTGAAAAACACTATTCATCTATATTTGCTCGAGATTTATTTTTGAATTACCGAGAAATACGTAATGATAGAATGTCAAGGTAAGATGAATTATGTAATAATAATCTAAGTATGGAAAAAACTATATTTTGCTTGCGGACTTAAATTGAGAACATTAAGGAGGGCGAAGTATTAATGAGTAAGTAATAATTGTATGATACCTAGGTATTGTACAAGGTAATGAAAATGAGTATAATACAAAGTATTATACGAGTTTGTATGAATGACGGTATGTCGTATATAATGAAGTTGTATATGAATTAGAATTCGAAAAGGATACATAGACAATACGTTTTATGTATTAAGCAAAAGTATTGGACTTGTAGGATTTATTGGGGAATTTGTTCAAGCCCAAGGAAATTAATGGTAAGGCCCAAATGTGTATGAAAGTGAAGAACTTGTATGTATATGTATCTTGTATACATGAATGATATTATATGTTGAGAACATATAAGTATGCTGATTAAAAAGACCTTAACTTTCATAAGTTATGAACAATGAAGCTATAAGTAGTTTATACTTTAATAAGTTATAAGCTCATGAAAGAATATGTCAAAATCCAACATGAAAATAAATTGTTGTAGTAAGTATGTTGAGATGTTCATATGATGAATTGAATTTATTTGAAGTAATGAACAAATCATAAGTAATGAAGATTTGCCGGAAATTGCACGATTAGATGATAATCGTCGGATTCGTGAAATTCTCGGAATAGAAGTCAAATTTTGTGTTTAAACTCGGAAACATTGGTATTCGATGGAGACAAGCCATATTTGGCATTCTAGAGTTGTGGACTCAAAAATGATCGAATTCCGACTTAGAACGAATAAACAAGCGTTGAACGTTCACGAACGTTTATCGTTTTCGTTAAAAATGAACCAATAGGTGAAATTTTAGCAAACGAAGTCAAATAGATAAAATTCTTACATGATTGCGTAGAGTATATAATTTGTGAACCGTAGGCTTTTGAACAAGCCAATTCGGACTTATAACAAAAAAGTTATGAGCCCGAGAGTTTCGCAAAATTTCAATGTCAGAAAAAATTTTTTGTGCACGTAGTGGATGTCTTGGTGCCGCCAAAAACAAATGGTCATGCCATGAAGCCATGAACAGTCTTGACCCTCTTGGAAAGTGGCACCATTGAGATGGACCATCGAGTAAGGACTCATGGCATAAGCCAAGTCCGTGTGAGTTCGAGCATCCTCTATCATTAACTCATGGCCATAAATGTGGCTTAATGAGTATGAAGTTGAGCCGCAGCACCAAATTTCTAGAACAAAGATAGTAAAGAATAATTACAAACAAAGCAAGGAATGTAATTGATTCAAAGTAAACATACCTTAAGGAATTTGAATGAACATTGTTAAAACTTTGTTAAACCTTAAAGATAGTGCATAAAGGTTGATGATAATCTATTTCAACTATGAATGCAAGTAGAATAACACACTGGAATTAATAGTAAATAAATCTAATACATAATTAGATTGAGATGAAGGGTAAGATATAGTCATATACATACTTGATTATATATGACCTAATATGAGGCATTATGTGATCATGTGTTGTAGAGACTTGAAAGATTCGAACATAAAGTAATTATACCATTGCAGGCGCTGAAGGCAAGTATTCTAACCCTTGTTTTAGTTCAATTTGAACAAGTTTTGAAATTCATGTATCCTTACGCATGAATTGGTATATGTTGAAGTTAAAGCCAACTCTTCTGGCTAGACTTAATGTATTTGGTGGATTACTGATAATCTATCCAACTCTTGTCAAATGTTATTATCTTTTGTTAACTACTTGATACGGTTTTCAAAAGAAGACTGAGTATGCTAAACAAATGTTTTGTCGTCAAACGACAAGCACGTGAGGTTGCCACAAATTAAACTTACATACGTTTAATGGATGTAGTGTAGATCAACATAGAGTACAATAAGCTGATCACCTAGAAGTGCTCGTAAGTAATACCGGACTTACAGACTTAGTGTCGGGTTGTCCTTTTCAAAGAAGAACGAAATGCTCAAGGTCTTGGACCGGAGTTAATGTTTTACTGAATATTGTTATTATTGTAAAACATTTTGAAAGAAAGATGAACTGCTATTTTGAATCATTAATAGTACTTCATAACTATTGTTTAGTTATTGAAGATATACGATTCTTATGTGTCAAGCATGTTCTAAGACCCCAATTTTTATGAATAAAAATGAATTTTCTATAAATATCATTTTTGAATATTATGGAATAAATTTGATATAATGTTATAGTTGTGGGTAATATTTATAAATTTTGCAAAGTACGCAAGTTGTTATATAATATTCGATTGGTCGGGGAATATTCTTTTTAAACAGGGAATATTCGTACGACGGCGCAATCATTGGTGGACCCCACAACAGAATTATTGTCGGATGAAGAAAATGACAAAAATATTTGTATGAAAATAACTGCGAAAGTTTTACCGTTAATACTGTTGAACTACTCGGTAGTAAAATTACAGTAATACGCGTGGTTGCATATTAGCACACGGTATTGATTATTAATGCTTACGTGAGAAGTCACTCAGTTTTATTTCGGTAATTGTTGTATAGTATCTCACGTTATTTGATTCAATTATTGTCGATATTTTATATATTATTAAATCAATAATTGAGATGACAGAGTTATTAATATTATTATTTGCAATATTAACGATGTCTAGAAGTTCTGCCAAGGAGAGGTTTGGTCACCTAATGGCGCGCTAATAGGGAGAAATCCTTATTGAAAAGCCCCTCTTTCTTGGGAAAGACCTAGTCGATTAATATTGTGAATTATAATAATGATGATAAATGTTGTAAAAAATATTGAAGGAATTTTATGAAGTATTTGTTGTTAACTTTTACTTATTATTTGGACCCCCATTTACCCATTTTTCAAAATAATCGGTAGAGTATATATATATATATATGTATTATATATATATATATATATATATATATGAGAGGGACTTGTGGGGGTAGAATTGGAAAATGTGTGTGTGTATGTGTATGTGTGTACCGTGTGTGTAGGAGTGTGTGTAAGTTGAATTAATGGTGGGAAAGTGTTTTGATGATAGTGATAGGTGGATGAATTATGGATGGTTTTGTTAAAACCATGTGTTATATATATATATATATATATATATATATTATATTTTTGTTTTACTCAATAATGGCTTTGAAATTCAAGCACCGATTATTGCAAAGGACATCCGTGATTTATAAAACTATTGCGTCCGTGATATTTTCTAAACAGTACCCCTTCAATTCTCTTATAAATAGGATGCTTAATTAGAATTGAAATCACACCATAAATTCAGAGAAAATTCTCTTCTATAACCTTGAGCGTATTTCTTTGGAGTTTTAAGAAGCTTTGAGCGTAGTGCTAACTTTCTTGAAGAATATCCTCGCCCTACCAGTTGGAATACTCTTTTCTTACGGTAAGGGGTATTTTTTTTCATATTCATGACGAGAACTTCGGTTATTCCATTCATTATTATTCCGTTGGAACATCTTGTCTGTGCGTTTTACGCCGCACACAGGTTCCGCCTTTTATTATTCTGTTGGAATATCACATGCATGCGTTTTACGCCGGACACGGTTCCGCTCTTTATTATTCTATTGGAATATCCCGTGCATGCATGCGCTTTTATCTTTTAACTGATTCCGTTATTTATTATTCCATTGGAATAATGCATCATCTGCACCGCAAGCATGGTGATTTCTGTTGTTATTCCATTCTATATTATTCTGTTGGAATATCCTGTCGGTGCGTATTACGCCTGACCTAGTTCCATTATTTATTATTCTGTTGGAATAACTTTGCCTATCACGGCAATCGCATTCATGGTGTTTTTTTTGTTATTCCATTCTTTATTATACTCAGTTGGTTAAAGTTTTGACTTCTAAACTCCATGAAATTAGTGGAATATTCTTGATATTTGTGCTTCATCCAGTATCTTTTCATGGAAATATTCTTCTGATTATTCTTGAATTTTACTTTACAAAGAAGTGTCATGTTGACGATTTGGACGTTATTAGTTCCTGGATAAAATAATTCTTGAACTTATTTTATTGAATTCTTATATCATTGTCATCATCCTCATACTTATATTTTGTTGAAAGTCATCTGTGGCCTGTAATGCATAGATGGACTTGGTATGATTATGACCAGGGATTATTCGGTGTAATCATGACCGTAATGTTATAAATGATGTGGTAAAAGTCCTCATTGGCCCGTAGTGCATTGATGGATAGTTGTTGGCATGATCATAACCATTGATGAATACACAAATATCCTTGGCCCGTAGTGCATGGATAAATTGTGGTTGTGATACTAATGAATATCCTTGGCCGTAGTGCAGGGATGATATGGATTATTTATTAAGCTGAGTCCCATCGATAAAAGTGATGAAAACTTTTTAAATCATAAAAGATAATAGATTTTATTCTCTACATGACTCTTTTAATGGATTGATAATTCACCGCAGCTTAAACTTGATGTCTATTGTATTTTATCAGTTTAACATTGTTGAGGACTAGTGATAATTTATTCTGCATTATCTTAGTCATAATATTTCTTACTGGGCTAGTTGAGCTCACCCTTTCTTTCACTGTTCTCTTCAGGAAATGAGAATGTAGCCGGGACTAGTCGGGGAACGGAGTGATGGTCCGAGATGGTGTCTTAGTAGTCGTCACTATTCTGTTAAATAGTGTGATAATAAATGTAATGAAGACTAAATTGAGTGTGGATATTGTCTAGATGACAATATTTGTATTAAAACTCACAGCATGTATTTTGTCGTATATTACACGACTGTTGTATAATTAAGTTGTATTTGAATTTTGTACCATGTATTTGGCGACTCAAGATGGGTGATGTATACCTATTTTGGGGGCGTCACACATGTTGTTATTGAATTGTTATACTTGCTGAGCTAGTTATGCTCACTCTTGCTTGAACCATATGAATGCAGCTAAGACTAAACGTCCCGAAGGATCGAATAAGGATAAAGGAAAGGCTAAGGCAGATCGTTAATCGGTCTATGTAATAGTATAGGTTTATTGTTGTAATGTATTTTGATATTATGACAAAGAACCTTTGTAATGGGTATAAAACCTGGGAAATGTATATATTACTTTGAATATATAGAAGTCATGTTCGTTCTTTTAAGGCTTTTCAGTTGAATGAATGTATGAATGGTAGTACCGTATTGCACTATATGTCGGGTTGGAAGATACCCGGATTTGGGGGCGCTAAAAAGGAACCCTGGGCGGCCGCGCGCTACATCTGCAACTGTTAATTAATTTTATTTTAATTTTTAAATGGGAACTGTTTGAGTTGGTTAAAACTATTCTGGTTGGTACCAGACGCATCATCTATTATTTTTACGTGTTTTTCATAACATAGAACTATGGTTTTACACTTTGATCGATTTCCAACGTGGAGCCAAGCATAAACTTCATATTTTCTACTTCATCTTTGGGATTCAATCATTGTTTACGTTTATGTACTGGAGATTATTGAGGAGTTGAACGTTACGTTTGGATTATAATTAGCAATTAGGTTTGATCAATTCTATCTTCTCTCTTTCAATTGTTTATTCATTTTCCATGTATTGCTTTGATCCCATAATGGCTTTCGATTCATCGATGAACTAAACTCCATTATGGGATTCTAACGGATTTTAATATGTAGTCTAATTGATTACTTGATTGATGGACTGTTTGCATATCATCAGGACTTTCTGTTATGATTGATTTGAATGTATAAATTGATCGCCATTCATTTTATGTGTTTGTATGAAATTGAAAAATAACATGCAAATATGGTCATAATCATGATAGCATGCGTATATAGGGCTGATTTGCTTAGCTTTATATTTCGTGGACCAGATAGACATATATTGTTTCACCGTATGAGTTATTATAAGGGTTTGTGCTTAAATTCAATACGGCTGCAATTTCACATAGACATATAGTGAAGTTGGTTTTATTGACGATTACATGATGTCTATTGCATGTGGATGTTATGTAAGTAGGTCATAATACATTCAAAAATGGTTATGTCTACGTTTGAGCTCTTATCTAAATTTCTGTAATACGTGAATAGTCTTGCATGAAGGTGGTAACTAGATGAACTATTAAATGAAGTTAGGATCCCATTATTTCCAGATTTGATTTATTACATTAATATTCTTCTTTTAGTTATTATTTCAGTTTAGAATAATTCACAATCATAAGTGTTAGTTTAAGCATATAAAAATAGTGATTTAGTTGATGTATAATAGTTTAATTTAGAAACCTTTCTCCGTGGATCGATACTCTACTTACTCTGTATTACTTGTTGACACATGTATGCTTACATGAGTTAGAGTCCTTTTATTAGAAGTAAAAAGGAGGCAACACTTACAAAGTAGCTTTATCTCCAGAATTAGAACATGTGCACAATGTTTTTTATGTGTCGGTGTTGCGACCGTATAAACCCGATTACAAGCATGTGATCGAGTATGAACCATTGCAGTTCAGTAAAGATTTGTCTTATGAAGAGATTCCTATCCAGATAGTCGACAAGAAAGAACAAGTGCTTAGGAATAAGGTGATACCTTTTGTGAAGGTAATATGGAGAAACCACAATGTCAAAGAGGCTACGTGGGAACTCGAAGCTGAAATGATAAAGAATTACCTTGTGTTATTTGTTTAGCTTGTGTCTTCGATTCTGGGGGACAGAATCTTTGAAATAAGGGAAGAATGTGACGATTTGATTGTTTGAGATGTGATTCTAGGGACAGAATCATTGTAAGGAGGGAAGGATGTAACAATCTAGTATTTCAAATTGTAATTTTAAATATTTATTGAATTATATAAATATTTATTTGAGGTGTTTATTATTGAATAAATATTTTATTGATGTGATGGTTGTTAGTAAATATTTATGAATTAAATTTATTCGGTAATATCCTAAATTAAACTAATTTATAATTTAGTGAGTTGTAATATAACATGAGATGTTATATTGTTGTCTTAATTTAATAATTTAAAATAGTATGTTAAATTATTAAATAAAATTATAATAAAGTTATAATTTTGTGATATTTGTTTAAGTGAAATATTTATTTAAAATATAATATGTATAATTAATTTATTTGATTAATGTTTGATATGGAAATCCAAATAAATAATATGTGATTATAAATTATAAACTAAATGGTTTATTAAAATTAAATTAAAGTAGTTTAATTTAGTTTTGACCAAACAAGACTTAAAATATTAAGTTTTTATTTTAAAGACTTTCATCAAACAAAGCCTTATGGCTTTTGGATTTTTATTTTGAATTTTAAATAAAATAATAAAAATAATATATTTATAACCTAAGTGTTATAGTTGTAATTTATATTCTAATAACTAGACGTATTATGGGTTATCAGTTTTATCTTTTCGCTTAAGGGTGTATTAGTTTACGTAACTTGTTATTTGCTAAGCCTAAGAACATTCAGAGAATTGTGAGATAATTTGAGAGAAAACCTATGAATTTCCAAAGCAATTTAAGTGGTTTAAGCAAAGATTACCAAGCAATTTGAAGGTATTTTCTCTAATACCTTGATATTATATATATATATATATATATATATATATATATATATATATATATGTGTGTGTGTGTGTGTGTGTGTGTGTGTGTGCGCGCGCGCGTGTGTGTGTGTATGTGTGTGTGTATATACATGAATTTTACGGCATAAACCTTCTAAGTCTGTGAATTCAATTTGTTGAATTGCTAAAATGTGTAACTTGTAATTGGGATTATACATGTTGGTGATGTTAGAGTTTGCATTTAAAAAAGAATTCGTATGTTAATTACAGTTAAAAAGGAATAAAAGTAATGACAATATATATTTTCTCACGTGGCTTGTGTAAGTACCAATTTTAGGGGTCAATTTGTATGTTAAATTGTGAATTGAGTTTTGATTATGCTAGTCCATTAAGAAAGGAAGAGAACATAGTTTGAACGAAGTAATTCGGCGTAGAATTGTAATCATAGTGACGGTTTTTGTAAAGGTTGTCAAAAAATGGAGTTTTTGTATGAAAATATGAAATTTAAGGATTTAAATTAACTAGAGTTGTTGTTAAATTGTTCTAAGATGATGAATATGTGAGGAAACATGTTTGTGATAGTTTTATAGCAATTTTCTATGTTAATTTCACTATTTCGTGGGTGAAATTCGTGTTAGTTGGATTAAGAATAGTGCCGTAATCTTGTTCTGCAAAACTGGAACTGGTGAGTAGTGCGGGCGCGCAGCCTCTTAAGCTAAGTTACGCAGTAACCTAAGGTAATATCATCAAGCGTCACTTTTCAAAGAGTCGAATATAGACAAATGAAGTCTGCTAGTTCTGCAGACTTTGGACATTCATTGTAATTTAGCTTATTGTTATGTTAATGCGAGAACCATGCAATGTAAGAGTTAAAACAGAATAGTATCATGTGTTTAGTAACTCTAAAATGTAAAGTTAGTAAGTTGTGAAAATGATATGAATGATTTAAGAAACTTAGTGAGCAATGAATAAGTGTTGTGAAATGTACACTTGTGATTCTGAAATATGTATGGTAAGATAAGACTTGTTCTAAAATAACAAGTTTAACTAAAATGGATGTTATTTTGTAAGTGGATGTTAACATGTCTAATAGATATTGTGATTCCACTAAAATGTTTAGGTGAACGTGAGTTTTAATATTATAGCTTACGCTTGAGGCAAGTTTCTTAACTCTACCTTGTTATTATTGAGCAAGTTTAGTTACCCTATCTCAATTACAAATACGCAAGTTTCCAAAATCTTATCTCTTTACATTGATCATGTTTTAAGCCTAATTCATTGGAATTCTAATCATTGTTGATTTACTCTAACTTGTTTATAGTTAAACAAATTCCCTTAGTTCATTCTTTTGTAGTAAATTCTTTTTGAACTTTAATTCCTAGTATTGAATTGTCATACTTCAATCACGTTGCATAAGCTATTATCATGTGAGCGAGCGTTGTTTCTATCTTAGGATCAATTAGTGTATATTCTGTAATTAACTTTCTAATTTGATGAGATCATAGACCTAGCTTATTGTTGTTCAAGCAAAGGTTTATCATTTTAATCATTTTATTTAATGCTTATGCTCTCTAGTTATTTTCAAGCATGAGTTTAGTATATAGTCAATTCACATATGATTCTCAATTGTTCTATATTATGTTTGTTACTAAACAACTGTTGTGTTATCAGACATTATTTGTAACGACCGAGAAATTCGGATTTTAATGTAAAATGATTTTATTAAATTAAATAATAATAAAATCATATTATTTGTGATATCAAGATGGTTGTCATTCTATAACCTATTGATGTTGGAATGTCGTAGTATTTGAGCTACGTGAAGGAATTAAAGTGTTTGAATTTCTAAGACGAAAATAAAAGTTTTTCGTGAAATTTTCTGAAAAACACTATTCATCAGTATTTGTTCGGGAATTATTTTTGAATTTCCGAGAAATACGTAATGATATAATATCAAGGTAAGACGGATTATGTTATAATAATCTAGTTATGGAAAACGTAATATTTCGCTTGCGGACTTAATTTGAGAATATTAAGGAAAGCGAAGTATTAGTAAGAAATCGTTAAGGGTATGATAATTATGTATTGTATAAGGGAATGAAAACGAGTATAATACAAAGTATTAAACGAGTTTGTATGAAGGAAGGAATATCGTATATAATGAAGTTGTATACGAATAATAATACGAGATTAATACATAGACAATATGTATATGTATTGAGTAATGATAATGGACTTGGAAGATTGGTTATAATTGATACAAGCCCAAGTGAATTAAATGTGAAGCCCAAATGTTAATTAATGAACAAGTTAATTAATACAAGCCCAAAAGATAGGTTAATCTAAGCCCAAATTAAAGTCCAATGAATTGTTGTGACCCATGGGGCAAACCATATTAATATGGTTAATTTGTAATGACCAAGATAAGTGGTGACCAAGTTAAAAGAGTAATGACCAAACAAAGGATAGGTTTTGTGCCTTGCAAGTAATGAATAGTAAGGAGATGCAAAAGGAGGTGGGATGATTGAATTGACTAAATTGCCCTAACCTTAGGAATTCTATAAATAGTGAAAGTTGGAAAGTCATTTAATAGTTTTTCAAATAATCCAAACACTCTCTCAAAGCGCTTAATAGTTAGGGTGATTAAGTTGCAAATAAGTCACTTACATAAGAAGAAGAAGAAGCTACTTTCCAAGATTTCTAAAGTAAGACTCCTTCTCTACATTATCTTCTATCTCTATTCATGATAGGTTGATAAACAAAGATAGATTAAGGGACATGGATGTTAATAAGTAAGAAGAATGTGTAAGTAATGAACTTAAGCCATAAAAGTTGGTAATAAGTCATTTAAGCTAGCATAAGTTATAAACTTATGTGAAAGTATTATGAACTTGTAATGAGTTTATGAATAGAAGTAATATAAAAGTAAGTAATTTGTATGTATATGAATCATATATACATGAGTGGAACTATATGTGAGAACATATATGCATGATGATAAAAAGACTAACTTTCTTAAGTTAGAAACAATGAAGCTATAAGTAGTTTATAATGGAATAAGTTATAAGCTCATAAATGAAATAAGTCAAAATCCAACAATGAAAATAAGTTGTTGTATTAAGTATGGGATGATGTTTATAGAATGAAATGAATGCAAGTGAAGTAAGGAACAAATCATAAGTAATGAAGATTTGGCGGAAATCGCACGATTGGACGATAATCGTCGAATTCGTGAAATTCCCGAATTAGAAGTCAAATTTTGAGTTTGAACTCGATAATGTTATTTTCCAATGGAGACAATTCATATTCATCATTTTAGAGTTGTGGACTCGAGAATGATTAAATTCTGACTTATAACGAAGAAACGAGCGTTGAACATTCACGAACGTTTATCGTTTACGTTAAAAATGTACCAATAGGTGAATTTTTAGCGAACGAAGTCAAATAGATAAATTTTTTGCATGAACACATAGATTACATAATTTGTGAACCGTAGACTTTTGAACGAGCCAATTCAGACTTATAACGAAGAAGTTATGCATCCGGGAAGTTCACAAAATTTAAAGTTTTAAAAAATTTTCTGGTGCATAGAGTTGGCGCCACGGCGCCAACCCTAGTACAAATGATTAAATAAGCTGAATACATAACAGTAATCAAGCATACTGGAAAGTCGCGCACACAAAGGCGAATCAGAGACAAATCATGGCACCGCATGATTACCATGTACAAGAAGATCACCTTCTCAGAGAGTGGCCAAGCAAGCAAAGACACTAAGTGAGGACTCGCATCATGGCACAAGTCCGGACCTCTCCATCGTTAACTTGCACAAATTATGCGTGCGAGGTGTAGCTATATAACTAGCGCCGCAGAGCCAGTCTCAGAACATGGATAGTGATGAATGTTTATAAGTACAAAGAAAGAATGGTAATTGATTTAAAAGTAAACATACTTTAAGGAACATAAAGTAACATTGTTTAAACTTTGTTAAACCTTAAGGATGTTGTGTAAAGGTTGAGATAACCTAGTCGTATATTGAATGCAAGTATAATGATAAACTGGAATGAATAGTAAATGAATATAATACACAATTAGATTGAGATGAAGGGTAAGATAGTTATATACATACTTGGTTATATATGACCTAATGTGAGGCATTATGTGATCATGTATTGTAGAGACTTGAAAGACTTGAACGTAAAGTAATTACACCGTAGCAGACGCTAAAGGAAAGTATTCTAACTCTTGTCTCAGTTCAATCTAAACAAGTTTTTGAAGTTCATGTATCCTTACGCATGAATTGATGTACGATGAACTTAAAGCTAATTCTTTTGGCTAGACTTGATATATTGAGTGGATTATTGATAATCTATTCATCTATTATCAAATGTTGTTATCTTTTGACAACTACTTGTTATGGTTTTCAAAAGAAGACTGGAATGTTAAACAAATGTTTTATCGGTAAACGACAGGCACGTGAGTTGCCACAATTAAACGTACATACGTTTAATGAATGTAGTGTTGATCAACATAGAGTACAATAGGCTGATCACCTAGAAGTGCTCGTAAGTAATACCGGGCTAACGGACTTAGTTCCGGTTTGTCCTTTTCAAAGATGAATGAAATGCTCAAGTTCTTTGACCGGAGTGAATGTTTTACTGAATATTGATATTATTGTAAAACATTTTGAAATGAAGATGAAGTGTTATTTTGAATCATCAATAGTACTTCATAACTATTGTTCAGTTATTGAAGATATACGATTCGTATGTGTCAAGCATGTTGTTTATTGAAATTGTCATACTTGCTGAGCTAGTTATGCTCACTCTTGCTTGAACCATATGAATGCAGCTAAGACTGAACGTCCCGAAGGATCGAATAAGGATAAAGGAAAAGCTAAGGCAGATCATTAAGCTGTCTATGTAATAGTATAGGTTATTGTTGTAATGTTATTGATATTATGACAAAAAAAACCTTTGAAATGGGTTTAGAACTTGGGACAATGTAAGTATTTTTTCGATAATATAGTAGAGATGTTCGTTCTTTTGAGGCTTTTCAATTGAATGAATGTATGAATGTTAGTACAATATAGCACAGGTTATGTGTTTGGGGGCGCTGCAGGTTGGTATCAAAGCCTAGGTTATAAAACTTAAGGGGGAGTAGAACCTTAAGTCAAAACCTTAATAAAGAAGTAAAAGATGAAAGATAACCTTATAAAAATGCATTATATTATGTTATGTGTTTTTATTATTTTACTAACGTGTACTAATCAAAATATATTATTTTATTGTAGATGTCAGGAAAAAATGATATGTATAGAGATATACATGTAGTGAGTGAGGATTCGGTTAATCGAGTAGAGATACTACCCAATCCCGTAGCAGTAGAACTAGAGGTTGTGATAATCGAGTCTGGAGACTCGGACGATTTAGACTACATGTTTATTTTCGATGGCATGCTAGAGGAAGAGGTTGATGTGATGTCCTTTGATCAGGTTCCACCTACAGAAGAATTGAGTACTGAAGAGTCAATGAAAGCACTATTCATGTCAGTTCTGGATAGAAACGTCCACTACTGTCAAGAGGTGAAGGAGTTGAAAGAGGAACTCCAAGCTGTCCGGGAGGACAAATTAAGTATGGAGGGTATGTGGGAAGAGGAACACGATGATCGTGTTTTAGCCAAAGACAAGGTCCACAGCCTGAAACACGAAGTCTTTGAGCTCAAGCAGGAGCTAAAGACTAAACAACATAAGATAGAAAGGATGTCCTATATACATAGGAGTTCTCATGTGGACTTCCAACAACAAGTAGTTGGATATCCAGTGGAAGCAGGGCAGACTCGACATACCATTAGTCGAGATGTCATAGCCAGTTTGGCCAAGAAAGATTTCGAGAATGCCATTCGGCAAATGTAATCTAGTTATAGCTAGACTAGTTTAGATATGTAAATATTATGTATCTAGTAGTGACGTAAAAACCTCTTTTGTATATCAAGGGTAATCTTTTGTAAATCCCAATTTTTGGAAAGCAATTGCGGGATGGTAATGTAATCAGGTAAGGCTGAGTAATGTAAACAATGTAGTGTTATACTACATGCTATGAATCAATGTAAGTCTTTTTATGGAACATATTGAGTAATGGTTATGAGTTATTGTTTCTGTATAAATAATAACAAAACAAGAATAAGAAAGTAATAATGGAGTATTGTTTTCTTAACAGCAAAATGCCGCCAAGAAAAAGACAACAAAATCATGATACTAATGCTGAGCAACCGGAAGGAGGTCCGGTTAATCCCATGCAAGAGTTCGTTAATCTTTTAATGACCGCTTTTAATAGAACTGGGGCTAATGTACCCATAAATCCTGGAGTAGTACGAGCTACTACTTTTAAGGATTTCAAAAGTGTCGGTCCGCCGGAGTTCAAAGGAACTACGGACCCGATAGAAGCCCAAACTTGGGTGAAAGAAATTGAGAAAGCATTTTTTATAACAAATGTTGAAGAAGGTCAGAAGGTTGCTTTCGCAACCTATATGATGAAAGGGGAGGACAATTTTTGGTGGGAGGCAAACCAGGCTAGGGCCGGAATAGAAAACTTAACGTGGGTAAGGTTCAAGGAGATCTTCTTTGAGAACTACTTTCCCACTAGTATGCAGGGGAGGATGGAAATGAGGTTTCTTGATTTGAAACAAGGGGATATGACAGTTCCCCAATATGCTTCCAAGTTTAATGAACTGGCAAGATTTGCTCTACATCAAGTGGACACTGAAGTGAGAAAGGCTAGACATTTGAGCAAGGCTTGAAACCCTGGCTCTATAGCTGAATCTCTGTGTTCCAAAGTACTTCCTTTGGAACCATATTAGAAAAGGAAATAATTGCCGAAGGTGGGAATGAGGCTCTTAGCCAGTACCACAAGGAGAAGAAAAACAAGGGGAAAGTTGATGGGGGAATAAAGACCGAGGGAGCCAGTGGAAGTGGCAACGGTCAAAAGAGGAAGGGTTTTAACTCTGGGAATACCGGAGTAAAGCAAGGGGATCCTAAGAAAAGGATGGAGGCCTGGAAAACCCGTGGGAAGACTCATTTAGGAGTCTGTCTCAAGGGTAAGGTAGTATGTTATAATTGTGGGCAGGAAGGGTACATTTTGCCTAACTGTCCCAATCCGAAGAAAAACCATGGATGCTTTGTATGTGGATCAACTAACCACATAGCAAAGAATTGTCCAAAGAAGGGGGCAGATGGAAATAAGGGCACTAATAGCGGTAAGTTGGCTATTAGTGGTCCAGCTCACCCTGGTAGACCAATGGCCCACACTTTTAATATGACGGTCCAAGATGCGGTGGCATCAGGGGATGTAGTTGCAGGTATTATGCAGATAAATAACATAAATACGTTCGTGCTATTTGATTCAGGTGCTACTTGTTCGTTTATAGCATGTGATTTTGCTAGACGATTAGAATTACTTTCAGAAAAGTTGCTTATACCTTTGATTATTAAGGTAGCAAATGAAGAGATAATTCCTATTGAAGATATTCATAGGAATTGTTGCATAGATATACGGTATAAATTATCAGTAGATTTAATACCGATAAAGTTTGGAGAATTTGATGTAATTCTAGGAATGGATTGGCTGATTAACCATGGGGCAATTATAGATTGCCAGAAGAAATGTGTGAGCATTAGGATGTTGAAGCAACCTCCTGTAGTATTTTATGGTAATAAATTGCCGGGACGTTCGTGTTGTCTTACGATGACACAAACTAGAAAACTTCTAAGGAAGGGTTGTGTGGGTTACTTGTGCCATGTTGTTGACACCCAGCAAGTGGGACCAACCATTGAACAAATACCCATAGTAAACGAATTCATGGATGTGTTTCTAAGTGAGTTACCGGGGTTACCATCTGATAGGGAGATCGAATTCATAATAGACATTGTGCTAGAAGCGGCACCAGTCTCAAGGGCACCGTACCGTATGGCGCCTGTGGAAATGAAGGAGCTAATGGTTCAGTTACAAGAACAATTGGATAGGAAGTACATTCAACCGAGTGTTTCCCCATGGGGTGCACCGGTATTGTTTGTCAAGAAGAAAGACGGATCGTTAAGACTTTGTATCGACTATCGAGAGTTGAACAAGTTAACAATAAAGAATAAATACCCATTGCCCGGGATTGATGATCTTTTTGATCAGTTAAATGGGGTAAAGTATTTTTCTAAAATAGATTTGCAGACGGGGTATCACCAATTGAAGGTTAGGAAGGAGGACATACGAAAGATGAAATTCAGAACTCGTTATGGTCATTATGAGTTTCTAGTAATGTCATTTGGATTGACGACTGCACCAGCTGTATTTATGGATATGATGAACAGAGTGTTCAAACCATATTTGGACAAGTTCGTTGTAGTGTTTATCGATGATATTCTAGTCTATTCAAAGACGCCAGAAGATCATGATGAACACTTAAGATTAGTGTTGGAGACACTAAGAAAGGAGAAGTTATATGCCAAATTCACTAAGTATGAATTTTGGCTGGAGAAGGTACAGTTTTTAGGTCATGTCATTGACCAAGAAGGGATTTTAGTGGATCCAGCAAAGGTAGAAGCAGTAATGAGCTGGGAACAACTGAAATCGCCGACTAAGGTGCGGAGTTTCCTAGGGTTAGCGGGATATTATCGAAGATTTATCCAAGATTTTTCGAAGATAGCTACTCCGTTGACTAACTTAACAAGGAAGATGGTGAAATACGTATGGACAGATAAATGTGAAGACAATTTTCAAGAACTGAAGAAAAGATTAAGTGAAGCGCCTGTTTTGTCATTACCCGATGACACAGGAAATTTTGTAGTTTATAGCGATGCTTCGCATAGAGGACTTGGTTGCGTGCTCATGCAGCATGGCAAAGTCATTGCGTATGCATCACGGTAGTTAAAGGATTATGAGAAAGTTTATCCTACTCATGATCTGGAACTGGCCGCGGTAGTGTTTGCCTTAAAGATATGGAGACATTATCTTTATGGGGAGAAATGTGAGATATATACAGACCATAAGAGTCTTAAGTATATTTTCACTCAGAAGGAGTTGAATATGAGACAGAGAAGATGACTAGAGTTGATAAAGGATTACGATTGTGATATCCTTTATCACCCTGGGAAAGCTAATGTAGTGACCGATGCCTTAAGTAGGAATGGTCGGGAAAGGTTATCTATGTTAACAACTCAAAATGAGTTAATAACAGAGATGGCTAGGATGGAAATAGAAGTGAAGATGCCAAGTGACTCTAGGCAGATACTTTTTATGACAGAGATGCAATCTACCATCGTAGAAAGAGGTAAGGAGGTACAACTCAAGACTGATGAGTATAACAAAATGAAGAAGCGGTTATCCGATAAAGAAGATATTAAGTATAGTCTTGATAATGAGGGATTATTAATATTTGAAGGAAGAATTTGGGTTCTGAATAATACTAAATTAAAGGAGCAAGTGTTACAAGAAGCTCATAGTTTGAGGTACTCGATACATCCTGGTAGCACTAAGATGTATCAAGACCTTCGACAGAGTTTTTGGTGGCCGAACATGAAGAGAGAAATAGCTGAATACGTGAATAGATGCTTAACTTGTCAAAAAGTTAAAGCTGAACATCAAAGACCAAGTGGCTTGTTACAGTCATTGGAGATTCCAGAATGGAAGTGGGAGCATATCACGATGGACTTCGTGGTGGGACTTCCGACAACGACCAAAGGGTACGATTCGATTTGGGTAATAGTTGGCCGGTTGACGAAATCGGCTCACTTTTTACCAATTAGGGTCAAGAATAACTTAAACCAGTTAGCTAAATATTATGTCAAGGAAATTATTTCCAGACACGGAGTTCCAGTATCGATTGTGTCAGATCGTGATCCACGATTCACATCGAACTTCTGGAGAAGTTTACATGAACAGCTGGGAACATAGTTGAAGTTAAGCATAGCTTATCATCCACAAACTGATGGGCAGAGCGAGAGGATAATTCAGACATTAGAAGACATGTTGAGGTCTTGCATCATGGAATTTAAGGGTAGTTGGGATGATCACCTACCACTTGTAGAGTTTGCGTATAACAACAGTTATCATGCAAGTATAGGAATGCCGCCTTATGAAGCATTACATGGAAGAAGGTGCAGAACACCATTGTATTGGGATGAAGTGGGAGAACGCCGGATGCTAGGACCAGAATTGGTGCAAAGAGAGATACAATGATGTGATAAAGTTAATCCTGACGCGCGTCTTGTTACAACTTTCGGATGCATAAAAGAAGTATGTGAACTCGCATAGATTAAATTGAGAATTTGAAGTAGGCTTATATGTGTTTCTAAAGGTATCACCCTGAAAAGGAAAGATATGCTTTGGAAAGAAAGGGAAGTTAAGTCCAAGGTTTATAGGACCTTTTGAAGTATTAAAAAGGGTGGGAGAGGTAGCTTATATGATAGCATTACCTCTAGACCTAGAAAGAATACATAACATATTTCACGTATCTGTATTACATCTGTATAAGCCGGATTATAAGCACGTAATCGATTATGAGCCGATTCATATCGAGAAGGATTTAACCTATGAAGAATCGCCGATTCAAATCATTGATAGAAAAGAGCAAGTTCTGCGGAACAAAGTAATACCGTCGGTAAAGGTATTATGGAATAACCATGATGCCGAAGAAGCAACGTGGGAATTAGAAGAAAAGATGAAGAAAAATTTTCCTCATCTATTTGATTAAGTAAGACGAGATTCTGGGGACAGAATCTTTATAAGGAGGGAAGAATGTAACGACCGAGAAATTCGGATTTTAATGTAAAATGATTTTATTAAATTAAATAATAATAAAATCATATTATTTGTGATATCAAGATGGTTGTCATTCTATAACCTATTGATGTTGGAATGTCGTAGTATTTGAGCTACGTGAGGGAATTAAAGTGTTTGAATTTCTAAGACGAAAATAAAAAATTTTCGAGAAATTTTCTGAAAAACACTATTCATCAGTATTTGTTCGGGAATTATTTTTGAATTTTCGATAAATACGTCATGATAGAATATCAAGGTAAGACGGATTATGTTATAATAATCTAGTTATAGAAAACGTAATATTTCACTTGCAGACTTAATTTGAGAATATTAAGGAAAGCGAAGTATTAGTAATAAATCGTTAAGGGTATGATAATTATGTATTGTATAAGGGAATGAAAACGAGTATAATACAAAGTATTAAACGAGTTTGTATGAAGGAAGGAATATCGTATATAATGAAGTTGTATACGAATAATAATACGAGATTAATACATAGACAATATGTATATGTATTGAGTAATGATAATGGACTTGGAAGATTGGTTATAATTGATACAAGCCCAAGTGAATTAAATGTGAAGCCCAAATGTTAATTAATGAACAAGTTAATTAATACAAGCCCAAAAGATAGGTTAATCTAAGCCCAAATTAAAGTCCAATGAATTGTTGTGACCCACGGGGCAAACCATATTAATATGGTTAATGTCTAATGACCAAGATAAGTGGTGACCAAGTTAAATGAGTAATGACCAAGCAAAGGATAGGTTTTGTGCCTTGCAAGTAATGAATAGTAAGGAGGTGCAAAAGGAGGTGGGATGATTGAATTGACTAAATTGCCCTAACCTTAGGAATTCTATAAATAGTGAGGGTTGGCAAGTCATTTAATAGTTGTTCAAATAATCCAAACACTCTCTCAAAGTGCTTAATTGTTAGGGTGATTAAGTTAAAAATAAGTCACTTACATAAGAAGAAGAAGAAGCTACTTACCAAGATTTTTAAAGTAAGACTCCTTCTCTACATTATCTTTTATCTCTATTCATGATAGGTTGATAAACAAAGATAGATTAAGGGACATGGATGTTAATAAGTAAGAAGAATGTGTAAGTAATGAACTTAAGCCACATAATTTGGTAATAAGTCATTTAAGCTAGCATAAGTTATAAACTTATCTGAAAGTATTATGAACTTGTAATGAGTTTATGAATAGAAGTAATATGAAAGTAAGGAATTTGTATGTATATGAATCATATATACATGAGTGGAACTATATGTGGGAACATATATGCATGATGATTAAAAGACTAACTTTCTTAAGTTAGAAACAATGAAGCTATAAGTAGTTTATAATGGAATAAGTTATAAGCTCATGAATGAAATAAGTCAAATCGAACAATGAAAATAAGTTGTTGTATTAAGTATGTGAAGATGTTTATAGAATGAAATGAATGCAAGTGAAATAATGAACAAATCATAAGTAATGAAGATTTGCCGAAAATCGCACGATTGGACGATAATCGTCGAATTCGTGAAATTCCCTGATTAAATGTCAAATTTTGAGTTTGAACTCGGAAATGTTATTTTCCAATGGAGACAAGTTATATTCGTCATTTTAGAGTTGCGGACTCGAGAATGATCGAATTCAGACTTATAACGAAGAAACGAGCGTTGAACGTTCATGAACGTTTATCGTTTACGTTAAAAATGAACCAATAGGTGAATTTTTAGCAAACGAAGTCAAATAGATATAATTTTTTCATGGATAGATAGATTACGTAATTTGTGAACCGTAGGCTTTTGAACGAGCCAATTTGGACTTATAACGAAGAAGTTATGTGTCCGGGAAGTTCACAAAATTTAATGTTTAAAAAAAAAATTGGTGCACAGAGTTGGCGCCGCGGCGCCAACTCTAGTACAAATGATGGCACCGTAGCACCATAACAGTAACCGAGCATACTGGAAACTCACGCCACAGCACGAACTATAGTACAAATCATGGCGCCGTAGCGCCATGTACAATAGCATGACCTTCTGCAGAGTGGCGCCGCATCACGGTACACTAAGTGAGGACTCGCACCGCAGTGCCAAGTCCGGGACCTCTCCACTGTTAACTCGCGCCTCAGCGCGAGGTGTAGCTATATAACTGGAACCGCAGTGCTAGTCTCAGAACATGAATAGTGATGAATGTTTATAAGTACAAAGAAAGAATGGTAATTGATTTAAAAGTAAACAAACTTTAAGGAACATAAAGTAACATTGTTTAAACTTTATTAAACCTTAAGGATGTTGTGTAAAGGTTTAGATAACCTAGTCAAATATTGAATGAAAGTATAATGATATACCAGAATGAATAGTAATTGAATCTAATACACAATTAAATTGAGATGAAGGGTAAGTTAGTCATACATACTTGGTTATATATGACCTAATGTGAGGCATTATGTGATCATATATTTTAGAGACTTGAGAGACTTGAACGTAAAGTAATTACACCATAGCAGATGCTAAAGGCAAGTATTCTAACTCTTGTCTCAGTTCAATCTGAACAAGTTTTTGAAGTTCATATATCCTTACGCATGAATTGACGTACAATGAAGTTAAAGCCAATTCTTTTGGCTAGACTTGATATATTGAGTGGATTATTGATAATCTATTCATCTATTATCAAATGTTGTTATCTTTTGTCAACTACTTGTTATGGTTTTCAAAAGAAGACTGGAATGTTAAACAAATGTTTTGTCGGTAAACGACAGGCACGTGAGGTTGCCACAATTAAACGTACATACGTTTAATGAATGTTGTGTTGATCAACATAGAGTACAATAGGCCGATCACCTGGAAGTGCTCGTAAGTAATACCAGGCTTACAGACTTAGTTCCGGGTTGTCCTTTTCAAAGAAGAATGAAATGCTCAAGGTCTTTGACCGGAGTGAATGTTTTACTGAATATTGATATTATTGTAAAACATTTTGAAATGAAGATGAAGTGTTATTTTGAATCATCAATAGTACTTCATAACTATTGTTCAGTTATTGAAGATATACGATTCGTATGTGTCAAGCATGCTGTTTATTAAAATTGTCATACTTGCTAAGCTAGTTATGCTCACTCTTGCTTGAACCATATGAATGCAGCTAAGACTGAACGTCCCGAAGGATCGAATAAGGATAAAGGAAAATCTAAGGCAGATCATTAAGCTGTCTATGTAATAGTATAGGTTATGTTTGTAATGTTATTGATATTATGACAAAAAAACCTTTAAAATGGGTTTAGAACTTGGGACAATGTAAATATTATTTTGATAATATAGTAGAGATGTTCGTTCTTTTGAGGCTTTTAAATTAAATGAATGTATGAATGTTAGCACACTATAGCACCATCTGTCGGGTTAAAAGATACCCGGATTTGGGGGCGTTACTTTATTAATTCAACTAGTCCCCTAGTTGATGATCGTTAAACTTTAAATTACCCTTGAAAGCTTATCCAAACCAAACTTTCTTTGGTGCGGACTTGTACTCTAAAATTGAGAAGAACAACCCTATTATAGGGGATACACAATGCGTTAAGATGTTTGTGCACAATACATGGTACGAAGGGTTGATCCCCCTAAGTACGTGAAGTCCCTACAGTATAATTGTTAAGGTTAGAGTTAAAAGATTACTTGTAACCGTGGACATAGTTCGTGGTCTTATGACCCTCAGATATATTTCTTATTTCAATTCCAGTTCTTGGTTATCATTGATAGAGTACCATTCAGTTTTGATGAGCCTATTAATTGGCAGTTATTATATTTTTGTTGATTCATTGCTATATCTAGTGAGAATTCGTTTTGCTCACTCTTGCATAAATATAATCATTGCAGCTAAAGTTGAGTAGGTCGACGAACCTACAACTAGCAAGGGAAAGGGAAAAATGTACAAGTGATGAAGACTTGTAACTTAATTTATTGTTATGATGATAGACTTTTAATTAATGATGTGATGTAATAATTTTATTTCCGTACTTGTATGATGTTTAAGGTTAGACAACCTGCGAAGACTTTTTCATTAATGATGTAACCCTTTTTTAAGGGAGGATTTATGGTTTTAATTTTTCTATATTTGGGTAAATAGTAAAGTTGTATGGAAAGTGAACACCAAATCTTGAGGGAATGAAGTACTAGATTTGGGGGTGTCACATCCTTAATCCTTGATACAGACTTTACACTGAAGAAGTATCTCTCATGTACAAGAGACTCTGTTGGGATGTGTTTTGTCTGAGGAGGATGTGTATAACATATTCCATCATCGTTCCTCCCCGATGAGGATGGTCCTTCCTGGTTTGTATCGCTATGTCTTTTCGCTGCTCTGTCGGAGTTACTGCCAATAGTCTGTGTTACCAGGGTTGCATGACCCTCGCCAAAATGTACATCAACGTATGAAATCGTCTGATGGTTCCTTGACTCTTCGTTGGGTTTAAATTCCAATGGCTAATGATGTCAAGGTGGCTTAACTTTCATTGACGTGTGCATCGATGAATTAAATCCCTACTGGGAAAAGCGTCAAGGATGCTTGACCTTCGTTGACATGTGCATCAAAGGATGAAATCCCCGCTGGGAGAAGTATTTTGGAGTTACGACACTAAACTAATGCCAGCGGAACTTCGTGAGGTATTGCCGAGTGTAATTTGCAACTGTTGTGAACATTGGTGTAGTAAACCATGGGTTTGGACGAATACCAATGAATGACAGATAGACCTACAGTTTCGTCTCTGAAAACCAGGATTTTAGGCTATTCCACTCAACCGCGTAGCATTTTTATTCCTGATTTGGCCTTTTCAGCTTGCAAGAACTACTTTGCAACTCGAATTGGACCAAGCCAGAGGGGTGGGCCCTAAAGGGTTTCGGCACATAAAAAGTAGTGGAAAATAACCAAATTAAAGTTAATTCCAAAACCCTAAATCTAGATCCATGCGAATTATAAATTAACTCAGTGGTTAAAAATTATACCGATTATGAAAATAGAATTAATGCACTCGAATCTTCAACGCAATCCAAATGAATCGCGTCTCTACGGTATCCACACGAACGCCCCGAAAATTGACGTACGATCTGCAGTAAAAAGGAACTACGATACTAGCCACAAGGATGATGATTTTTCCTTTTTGAAACTGTTTCTCCCTAGTCTCTCTCTAAGAGCGGCTAGGGTTTTGGTTAATGATGATTATTCCTAATATGGCTGCTACATATCATATATAGCGATTAAAAAGGAATTAATCAAAAACCCTAAATTAAAATCCGAATATATATATATATATATATATATATCTTAATTAAGTCTTACTTAATTAATATACCTATATATAAATTATCCTATTAATTTAAATTCGTAATTTAAATACTATCAATCATATTGACATATTTAAATCTTTACAATTTAAATTATTTTCCTTTTAATTACGTTCTATGTGTGTAACTCTATAGGTTATTATTGCATTGGCAATAATTTAAAAATCATATTATAAAATTATAAACAGTGAATGACATCTAGTAATTCATCACTGCTACCCAAGTAATAATAAGATTGATGATTCGATGCAACCTTTTCGTGACCAATGTTTCAATGTAATTTAATCCTTTTAACCTTGACATCCTAGATTAAACTTGAGTCATGGAATATGTCATACTCTTCATAATTTAATCTGTGTTTTCTTGATCAATGAGTAGACTATATGAAACAAATCACTATTTGATCATGACCATGCATTTCATAGTCTTACTCAATCAAGAGGCCTATGGATATCACCCCTAATATATAGGAGGGTTAAATTCCATCTAGATCACTCATATTCCTCACAGGATTCATGATGTACCTAATAATCATCTTTATAGTCCACCCTATTAAAGGTGATATTTGATGATATCAAAGTACATAAATTCCTGCGTAGTAATATAGTGATTTCAGGTCGGAGGACCATTACATCATTGTAACTATGAGAATCGCTAATGACACTTTGTATACTATTCCACGTAGAATTCTCATTGTGGGTCTGTCCAGTACATCATTCTCTAACATGTACCTATGAATTAACTTAATATCTCATATATTTATGTCCATTGAGATTTGGTCATCAGTCGATCCACATACTAGTCTCAATGCATCATTGTTGTCCCATCAACAATGATACTCGACTAGGGACATTTAAGAGCAATAATACTAATTGTAATTATATAATCTCATGTTCAAGTCACATACTTGAAACTATATAATTTGTATCATTATTTTAATGAATTTTATTATGTTAACATTTATATAACGCAGTAAATAAAACCATAATAAAATCATTCATTTATTCAATCAAATATAATATCAAAATGTTAAGCAATTATATTAAATAATTGGCCTATAGGGCATAAACTCTAACTGGCCCCATCCAGGGGAGCAGCAGGTATACCTTTGGTAGCCACAGGTACACCTGTGACCAATCGTGGGTTGATTTAACCTGCAGGTTGTTTTCATAATTCATTTCTAAGTTGAGCCACATAGGAAATCTGAGAGCTCTTCTTCAGATCTGCTGAGTTTGAGCGTCTTTCTGCAAATTTTGTCACTATACAAGTGTTCTACGCTGCCCTGGTAACATATGCATGTCTTCTTTTCCAGTTTTTAACTGTTGGAAAATGAAATATCACATGAAATGCTTCTAAACACATAGTAGTGAATATGCATACTCATATAACTTGATAAAAAATATTTAACATAGTAAAAGTTAGTATTTAACCATGCTGAACATAATGATGTGAAAAAATTTGACTTTTGAGATAGTCAAATTGGCACCTTTTTCTGCTATTTCTTATCCTATTTCAGGATAAATGAGCTAAGGTGAAAAGGCAAAGTAATCCTGGTAATTAGGCTACCCTTACGGATTATGTCTTTGATAGTGTAATATATGTAGGATGTTTATTATTGTGGGTAGGTGTGCTACTGAATGGCCACCTAGTCATACCTATGTGCATGTGGATAGTCCTATTTACAAAGGGGACTATGGCAAAAAAATTTCAAAATGTAGGCATTAGATAGTCATGCATTTTTAACTCTACTATAGGCGTATGTTAAAGTAATGCATGCATGCATGTAGTCATAAAATGCATTTGAAAAAGCTCCAGGTTAGAGTTTACCATACCCTTTCTGAGGTGATTTGGAGACTTGTGTCCAGATATATGGATCCGGATCAGCTGAGTAGTTCCTGCAGGACAACTTCAGATGTGGGGAGGAGGGCTTTTGATGTGCCTCGACCCCGTTCAGTTAGACAGCCTCATCGTCTGGCGGAGGTGGTGATACATCATGTCCGGGTTGAGGTACCGGATGTTGAGTACGAGGAGGAGGATGTACTGGTTACGGACCCTGCTCCTGTTGCTCTTGTTCCCCGTAGATATTTCCCAGGCATTGAGGTGGAGATCCCAGAGCTTCTGGGAGATTTGAGTCGACACCCCTTAGTTTACTTACATACAAACGAGGTACGAGCTGGATTTTGATCTTCCTTTTTTCCTATTGATAAGGATTAAGGATTCTGATGTTGATTTGATTTATGATGCAGGTTCCCAGCTTCACACAGCCTAGAGTGAACTGGTTCAACATTCACTCCACATATCAGGCTCTACATCCTGACTATCGAGCGATTGTGTGTGGCTGGGGTTTTTGGGCATTCATTTCCACCCTCCCCCATCGTTATCCCTGGGGTTATCTCAGGGCATTATTTGAGCGCTGGTTTCACCAAACTCAGTCTCTCCATTTGTTATATAGTGAGGCAATGATGACGCGGATGGATAGGCGATTTATCACCGGTATGGAGTTTGGAGGGGCGCCAATGCCTTGTACGACGGATATTACCCCGACTGCCATCAGCTCCTTGCTAGGAGTCCCGGCTGAGGCGCTCAAGGGCAGGAAAGTACGTACAGGTCCTTTGAGCGTAGATGCTATGAGTGGGCTGTTGAGTGAGCCCATACCTGATGATGTGAGAGTCAGGGATCGCATTCTTTGGCGATTGTTCCTGATAATCATTAGGGGCTGCTTCATAGCAGATAACTCTTACACGGTATCATTCACTTTGGTGAGCGCCACACGAGATGTGGACCGCATAGGAGAGTATGATTGGGGCTCCTATACCTTCGCCTATTTTCTCATGGGCATGCACATGCATTCGTAGGGCTTGACAAAGACTTGGCTAGGATTTTATCCAGTTCTGCTGGTGAGTATTTCTCTTATGATTTCCCACGTACAGGTTAAGAGTGTTGACTGACAGCAGATGTTTGCCTTTGTGTAGGCAGTTTTGGGCCTACGAGAGGCTCCCATGTTTACGTCATGTGAGTGTACTAGGCTTGGAGACCTATCCATGAAGACGACGATGGCATCACTCCATATTGACGGAGGTTCCTGTAGCTGATGGTTTCACCCATTGTTGACTACAGTTGGAGTTGTTGACAGCTAATGCTATCACATGGATTCTTTATTTTGGGGAACATTTACCCATTGGGTTTGAGGACGGATACCTGACTGGTGTCAAGTACGTGATATCCACCCGTAAGATTCCTCTCTTCACAGACGGAGGATGAGAGCTCTATTTAGGAGAGCGTTTTATTACGAGCACCACAAGGGAGATTCATATACCGATCTTGCCTCCTGTCAGGCGTTATTGGCCTGTATCACTGTCGCCCACATTGATATCCCATTGATGGGTGTTGACAGCTTTACACTATTAGAGGGTCCTTATATTCAAGAGATGTTCTAGTATTGGTGATCCCCTTATACCATCGGAGCCCAGACCTGCGCCACTAAGTTTATGGGGGATATGGTTCCTAGATCCGTGATGATGATGGATTGGATGGCCTGTATTAGAGATCTGACTCATTTGACAAAGATTGACAGTTTGCCCATGCAGTTGGACTGGGCAAATTTCTTTATCCGACACTTGGGTAGAGATCCTTCGGAGGCAGATACCTTTGATCCTTCTAGCTCAAGCGCTGACCCTTCAGGTGACCCATATGGCTTTGCTAGTGCAGATCCTCCATTATATAGGCCTAACATCCCTGTTGATGGAGATCCAGTGACTCAGGAGGAGTTACATCAGGTGGATATGATTGATGATGTAGACATTGACACCATTGTCTTCTTCTGATGTGTATTCTCATTATATCTTTTTATAGGCCTCTGTTAGATACTGGGTGGATGTGCCCCATTCTCGCTATATCTTTTGATAGGCCTCTATTAGTTGCTGGGCGTCTGTGCCCCTTTTCCCTATATTTTTAGCTATACAAAGATGTATTAAATGATGATGTACTTAGGAATGTATGTATTATTATTCCCTAAATCATATTGCAATCTATTGTTTATCATGCATATATTATGTTATGCATATGTAAGTATGTCCAGAGATATTCAGCATTGACCCCTGGACGGTCTTATGATATGTCCCACGCAAATGTCTTCCTCGATAGTTAGCTGTATTGATTATATGCTACCAGTGTTGGTGGTGTCCCGTCTGAGATCGTGGTATAACAGTATGTCACCTCCAGACAAGGTGACTGTAGATCAGTTATTGCATCATTTTATGACCCTCTTGATGTTTTAGGTTCCCGCAGGCATTGTAGAGGGTATGCTGGAGCACTAGATACCGAAGAGGCAGGTTTTTCTATTTGGTATCTATGAGTTGACTCCTACCATAGAGGAGTATGCACGATTGACGGCGCTGCTATTGGATAGACCTTGCACGCAGATGGCTATTGGCGACATGAGCCAACAGTTTATGACCCTCACCAGGCTGAGGCTTAGATTCGTACAGGATGAGATTACATCCGGCCAGGTGGTATCCCAACATTTTTTGATGGATAGATTTGGCTCAGAGGACAGTTATACATGGCACTCAGTAGATTTTACCATGTCAGAGGATCATTGAAGTCTAGCCAGAGTAGACGTATTATTGATGTGTGTATTGTCATACGTGTATAAGCCACAGTATATGGATGAGCTGGACATTGGCGTCATTATGGTAGTGAGAGCTCTCAGGGAGGGTCACACCATCATACCGATGATTGTAGTAGAGACGCTGAAATCAGCCACATATTGCAGCACCTACCCTGTAGGCGTATTTAC
Organism: Panax quinquefolius; assembly: GCA_020205615.1. Taxonomy (NCBI): domain Eukaryota; kingdom Viridiplantae; phylum Streptophyta; class Magnoliopsida; order Apiales; family Araliaceae; genus Panax; species Panax quinquefolius. The sequence goes on along the minus strand of JAINUW010000631.1, from coordinate 446,787 downwards.
AGGTAGCTCGGTCATTTGTATGTATGGTTTATGTCACACCTGAGACCGATTGGCATTTTCCAACGACATGGGTATTATTTTACCCATGAGATAGTTATGTCTTACTCCTTCCAGCCAGCGGACTGTACATATGTTATGTCTTTGTCGGTATTCTTGGCAGGGATCGGAGATCTATTTGACATTCTTTCGTGTATATGGCTTAGTTCACCCTACAGCTTCATTACTCATGCTCCTAGCATGGATTATCTCCATCTAGCTGGTTCGAGGGGCATGACAACTTACCACCCACTGGCTGTGATGTCATAGTTTGACCAGTTCAAGGACTGCCATTCTTTTGAGGGGGTATTGAGTCAGCGCTTAGCTTCCCGCCACTTGTCAGCAGAGGACAGATCTAGGGTTTATGCCTGTTGGGATCAGCGTGAGCTAGCTGCGTTTTTTGTTAGCCATCCGGGCTGTTCGTCAGAGTATTCTGCATGGATGGAGATAGAGACAGCATCGACTATGGTAGTATCCATAGTGCCGGAGATTAATTCTGATAATGGGGAGCCCATAGATGACATTGATCTTCCCACCAAGGAGGAGCTATTCACTAGGTTGACAACAAGTCTTGTAGATTCTCCCAGTACGAGTGCTACTATGATCCAACATTCATCATAGTATTTAAAGTAGAGTCTTCATCTGATGACCTTTGAGAGAGATCAGGCTAGGGCCTTGATGTTGACAACTCTTGATGGGAGAGATGCCGCTCTATTGGAGAGAGAAGAGGTTGTAGCTCACAGAGACACCACTATTGCTGAGTGGGATGAGGCCAGATCATCAAGATGCATTGATTATTGAGCGAGATACTACCATATCTGCCCGGGATGTAGCCATTACAGATAGTACTACAGTGAGATCCCTTACTACTGGCATGATTGCCGATATGAGTGCATATATTGATGAGCATCATGCCACCATGCAGTTGGCTGTGGATCTGTTAGCTCATGTAGATACCCTTGGGTAGGAGCTTGCAACATTTCCTCCTTCGGAGAGAGATACCATGTTGGACTTGATAGTTCGTATAACCACGGGATTGTAAATAGACTTGTATTTTCCTGTATAGACTAGCTTAGCCATTTTCTCATGTACAACACATATTGTATATATCAAACAACATTATATATGCAAGGAAATATATTTTGATTCACTTCCCTTTTAGTTGTGCCTTGATACTTGTTATGCCCTGAAATCCGGTCTATTTTCAGATTCGGATTTCGTACGTCACGATCCCATCTTCTTCCAAACATATATCATTATATAGTTAAATATAACAACATACATCCTCAAATCCCAGGTTCTAAATCCTTAAAACCTTTTCCATTACAAATAATGATAATTACATTATTTTTTACATCTTGTACAAGTGACTTTTATCCACCACCAAGGATACATCATCATTCATTAAACTATTCTATAGTTTAATTCTATCATTCTATATTACAAGTCTTCGCTTGATCTTCAAGCTCATTCATATAATGAATGATACTTCTTTTGGATACCGATCAACTTGATCTTTGCGGGATCCTTAAGTTCTTCTAACATCGTTCGCTGAAAATGTTTTTATTTAAAGCAAGTGTGAGCATTCAATTGCTCAGCAAGTCATAACAGTTGAGCAAATAACTTTAAGAATTTAACATTCTTTTAAGACTTCAATAACCGAACAAAGGTTATGAAGCAATTTGAATAATATGAATAATCTCGATTCCTATCATTTTAAGATATTAGTAACATTAACTTTGAAATACTTTCATTCTCTACTCTCTTTCATACACATTCTGTCCAACTAGAATCAATAGCACAGACTTAACAATAATGGTTCATGTATAAATATAACATTCTCTTATTGAAGTGTTAAATCACATAACAGTTCATATCATAGAAACACCGAAGTGTTCAGTTTGTGGCACAAGGCCTCATATATTCTAACACCTTGAACAAATATCACACATTTGCACATAGATAGAACTTCTCAAGTTCAGCATCTGAGAAGTTTTAGAAACCAACATTAATTTGAAATATTAATGAAGTTAGGAAAACTTGCCTTACACACAGCTACAACTTATAGTTTACGCTGAACTTGTCATTCCAATTCCTATGTAGCACATAAGGAAATAACACATACACCAATTAGTCATATACTTGACTTACACATTGGTTTACTTAACTTTACTTCTTAGGGTTCACGTTCTTACAAACTAAGTTTACGCGACCAACTTCTTTACAGGTTAACGGCTTCGTGATATACGGAGATGTCTTACTTAATACGTTCATCATCTTTGATGATTTACATACTTATCTTCTTCTTATAACTTCTCTAGGACTCAACAAACATCGTGTCTCTGCTAGTAGTCCATATGGTACTCTGAGTGGTTTCCCACAAATAACCAACAAATAAGTTCACGTCTCATCTACACTGCCCATAACAGTGAGTTAGATCGGTTGCTAGTTTTGTATATAACTTCGCTCTCTGAAGGAATTGTTTAGCCCAGATCCCATATGTCAACCATCAAAGGTTACGATTGTACTAAAACCTAAATTCATCTTAACTTATCCGAACTATTAAACTATAGTGTTCGTTAAGTCAATTTCTTATTCCTTATGGCTTTTTGACAAATAAATGTCATACCTCAGGATTTATTCTTTATCGTCTAAGTCATACAGTCTTTTGTATACTCAGGACGATCATTCCATACTCATTCTATGCATTTTTAGCTTTAACTATTTTACACTACGTTATTTTTATCTTACAATGTTCTATTCATTCGACTAAGAACGTTATCCAAGTTATAAACATTAACTCGGCTTCTTTACGTTATACGTACTTGTCCTTAATTCAGCTTCTTCACCATTCACAGGTTTAATCATTGATCTTCATTACCTTACGGTTAAACCATACACGGGGTGTAGGTTCTACCCATTTAATATTCGCGTACACTTACCCTTTACGTCGGTTCAAGTGTTCAACGCTTAAATTTCATTCTAACATTCTCATCCGACAAACATTCGGCTTTCACTTATCTTCTTACCGTTCGCTACGGCTTTCTTGATAATTCATATCTTACGTACTACTTTTGTCAACGTCTAAGTTATACAACCAATGTACACTTAGAACGTTTGCTTGACGTGAATACGATTCACAAGGATCGTTTACGTTGTTCATCCCTTAATATCTCATTCAACCTTTATCTAAGGTTTTAATCACTTTCATTCATTACTATCATCTAAACCCCATGTTCAATATTCTTTCTTAATGTCAAAGCAATACGGTTTGTTGTATGCTAAGACCGATCGTTCATCGCAACAACGTTGCATTCACAGCATCTAAACGCTTTACATTCATCTCTCATTACAACGTCATAACATTGAAATGTTATTCATTAACCTCGTCAATCAACGTCTAAGGAATCACCATCATAGCAATCCATCACGTTCGTTTATTGCTACTATGGTCCCCGAATATTAGTTCCGTAACCCACGTCCACATTCTGTCTTTTAATCTCATTTAATCTTTTCGTTCAACCTTTATCAATGGTTTAATACACTTAATTAAGTGTTACATTAATTGAACTACATGTTCATAATTTTTCTTTCACATCCCCAAGAAATTGAGCAGTAAAAATCTCATTTCTGGGCATTACCCTGTACCGGCGCTGCGGCGCCGTGTCTCTTCATTTATCCCGCATTGCAGCGCCACTCTGTAGTGTCAAACTGTCGAGGCTGGCACTGTGGCCCCACTCCCTTCACAAATTCTTACTCCGCAGCGCCACTTAGTAGTAGCTAATGCCCGGGCTCGCACTGCGGCACCGGCCCCCAAGGCACGACTCGCGCTGAGGCGCCAAGCATGAAACCTAGAAAAAATTTCTAAGTCTTTTACAAGCTTGAGACGCTGATTTCGTAATCTCATATCTTATTCATTATGACTCGGAACGAGGTCATTCTAAAACCATTTTCTTCCTTATCTTACGTACTTCGATTACCCTTAGACAGAACTTCGTTCTGAATCCGTTAACGTGCCTTTTGATTAGCTTAATCTTCACTCTTCTTTTGTTTTACGTTTTTAACGTTCTTCGTTCGTTCGTCCGTAATTCGGTCATCCAAACTAGGAACTCATTCGTTCTTGAGTCCACGACTCACATTTTCTAATTTCTCTTACATTCTTATGAAACCCTACACATTTAGGTTCATTTACTAACTTTCTATTTCTCGTTCATCTTTTAAGAATTTTCACCATAACTTTGTTATAGCACAATTTTAATCCATTCTTCATGAACGTTTCTAACGTTCCTAACCAAGCAATATGCAGCTAACTTATACGCGATGGTTTTAAACTTGTCCATCAACAAAAATTATCCTACAATTGTTTTAAATTTGTCCATTAACAACATTCTTCGCGTTCTTCGCGTGTTCTTCACGTTCTTCGCGTATTCTTCATTTTTAATCGATATTTTGGATTATGATTTTACTTTTTCTTGGAATTTGATGTTATAGAACATCATTCCTTACTTAATTGACCTACTCATTCATAAGATTCATTCGGATCGCTCAAAATCCTTACAAATCTCACATTTCCTTAAGAAATTTATAAACTAAATTTCTTATTTCTTATTTCTTCCTTGTCTTATGATTTCAACCATATGAAATCATTTCTAACATCTTTTACTTCATATTCTCATTAAGCTATGTTTTTAACATATAAAGCTTATAGAAAATTTAGAGAAGACTAGGTTTCAGATTACCTTTCTTCTATAATCTCATTTCGTCGGACAAAGCGTGCACTCGGGCAAGCTTTTCCTCTTCCTTTTCCTCTCTTCTCCCATCCGAACTCTCACTCTCTCTCTCTCTCTCTCAAAGTTGTAAGATTTTTCAAAATCCCAAAATAATGAAGTTAGCTTCCTCTTTATAGATTTTCAAGGCTAGGGGCGTTTTGGTCATTTCACCAAACCGCCTTACTATTCATGGCTTAGCCACCAAGTAATCACTTTACTTGGTGGCCAAGTGGCCGCCCCACATGCCCATGGGTTTCCCCCATGGGGTTTACCCATCCGGTGACCCACCGGTTCGATCCGCGATTTATTTTTTTGGATCGGGCTTAATTAAATCTAACATTGGGCCTTACTATTAACACCTCCTCAATAGACCTCCTTACTTTTCACGAAGCTTCCGTTGGAAGCTTCGTGCTTCCGTCTTGCGGAATTCGTCCGACAGTTCGAAAACTGCGATTCTCGGAATCCAAATATTTTTGGATATTTTATCTTTCCTGTACGGATTAACTTTTACGTATTCTAAAAAACTGAAAAACTCTTTTTGGTGTCAAGCGTTTTCCTTCACGTTTTTCCCTAGCGTAGCTAAGCGAATGAAAAGGACATAACAGTACTTTTCGTCGTTTTTATTTTATTCGATTTATGCATGTTTTTCGAGAAAAACTTTTATCAGCTTACTTAGCATTTCACGATATATTATCATCAAATCTTTCGACGGAATGTCATTTCGATATATCGAACTCTCAGAACGGCTTAGGTTATTCAAACCCTAACCTTTAAGGTTTCGTCAGGTGAATAGTGCATATTTCGTCTTTTTTCCCAAAAATATTTTATTTTCGTCTTGAAAATTATTACTCGTTCAGTGTAGCTCGAATCCAGAATCCTCCCGATTAATAATCATCCTGGGTTCTAGAACGATTAATAAACACATAGCACATAATAATATTAATAAAAATTCATCTTATTAATAACTAATTCTTTAACTATTAAATTCTGGACAATCCGATTTTCCGGGTTGTCACATTCTTCTTCCCTTACAAAAATTCTGTCCTCGGAATTTCTTAAAACCACACCCATACCCGGGTCATCACATTCACCCCTTCTTCACAGAATTTTGTCCTCAAAATTTTCTCTTACTTATCTTCTCAACTTCTCTTCAAAGAAGTTCTTATCTTTCATACATTCCCTACCCTTCATAACTTATCAAGAATCATGAAGTGAAAGGAATGAATAGGAATGTAAGGATTCCTTTAAAACATTTCATACTTTTGTTGAGGGGTCAAATCGACCGTGAACTCTTATTAGGTTTAACAGTATTTCACCGTAAACCCTTCTTACACGGTAAGTTTACAATCACAAAGAAGGTAAACTACCTCTTCCATACGTAGGTGATCAACCCATTGTATAACCCCATTTCAGGGTATGTTCACCTCAGACTTAATCATTAGATTTCGCACCAAAATAATTTGGTTTGGCACAAGTTCTCAAAGAAAGCTCGATTTTCTTATAATCATGACATACCATCTGTCTTAGCCAAATCAAGTAGCTTAGACAATACCAATAAATTAGACATCAATTTGAAACATTCATCTAGTCAACTCGCTTGACATCGACTACTTCTTTAAATTCTTTTACAATACATCAATACATTTTATGACGTCATGATAACGCACTTTTCACAGTATATTGAGGACTTCGTCAGTTTATGACTTCGTCATTATACATCATACCATAGCGGGTTGTTGATCCTAAGATCACTTCCAACACTAGGTTCAGTTGCATTAATAACTCCATCCTTTTACCATCTTTGCATCAAATGCACTGATGATATAAAATTCATTTTGATATTTTAAATCAATTTCTGTCTAGTTGAATCAACTAACATAGACATATCAAGAATAGTTCTTTTAAAATCTATTGGTTCCAAAAATTGAATAAATTATTTCATTTTTAAAACGCGCACTTCAGCACGATTTTAGGAAACTTCGAAATCTAGCATAGCTAGATGACTTGGAATATCCTATTCTCCATCTTCCTTCATTGTCTTACTTGCGACAATACTTAATCTTCTCTAACACCTTCAATGCTAAGTCTACTGAAAATAAATAATTTTCAGTCCATACATTCCTATACTTTAGTACAATCCATCAACTTACCACACATTATGAGTTCAGGAACTTTCCACTATAATATGAGTTTAAGAACAGACCATAAGCGTCCATTCGCTGAGAAGTTCAAAAACATACCATATAATTATGAGTCACAAACTTATCATAATTATGAGTTTCAAGAACTCGCACCTACCTTATCGTTCTCTACCTATCAAGTATATACATGAGAAAAGATTCACCTTCTCGTCATATACATCTTGACAGTGTAACCAATTTCAATGATTATCATTGTAATAAACCGAGTGGTTGTTACACCAAGCATAAACCTCTGCCCATACAAAGATTCATACAACTCAGCTATCACATGAGTCCTCAATTGAAATTTTATAACTTCTAACTTTCTCTTTACTTAATACAAATTTTCTTTAATTCGTATGCTATCCTTTATAACCCAATCTGAGTTGTTCTTCCTGTACTACTTCGTAGTACCATTCATTTATAGCATTAACTATAAATCATTCATCGTTTAACAACTCATCTTTTACTACAATTTTCTATGATCACGTGGTGATCTTCTTATCCTTCTCTCTGCGATTATAGTCTTAGGTACTCATACCTAAGATTTATAACATATCAGCTCTGATACCAACCTGTAACGCCCCGAAATCCGGTCTATTTTCACATCCGGAATTTGTACGTCACGATCCCATCTTCTTCCAAACATACATTATTATATAGTTAAATATAACAACATACATCCTCAAATCCCAGGTTCTAAAACCTTAAAACCTTTTCTATTACAAATAATGATAATTACATTATTCTTCACATCTTGTACAAGTGACTTTTATCCGCCACCAAGGATACATCATCGTTCATTAAACTATTCTATAGTTTAATTCTATCATTCTATATTACAAGACTTCACTTGATCTTCATGCTCATTCATATAATGAATGATACTTCTTCTGGATACCGATCAACTTGATCTTTGCGGGATCTTTAAGTTCTTCTAACATCGTTCGCTCAAAATGTTTTTATTTAAAGCAAGTGTGAACATTCCATTGCTCAGCAAGTCATAACAGTTGAGCAAACAACTTTAAGAATTTAACATTCTTTTAAGACTTCAATAACCGAACAAAGGTTATGAAGCAGCTCAAATAATAGGAATAATCTTGATTCCTATCATTTTAAGACCTTAGTCACATTAACTTTAAAATAATTTCATTCTCTACTCTCTTTCATGCACATTCTGTCTGGCTAGAATCAATGACACAAACTTAACAATAACGATTCATGTATAAATAGAACCTTCTCTTATTGAAGAGATAAATCACATAACAGTTCATATCATAGAAACACCGAAGTGTTCACACTGTGGCACAAGGCCTTATATATTCTAATACCTTGTACAAATATCACTCATTTGTACATAGACAGAAATTCTCAAGTTCAACATCTGAGAAGTTTTAAAAACCAACATTCATTTGAAATATGAAGGAAGTTAGGAAAACTTGCCTTACGCACAGCTACAGCTTATAGTTTACGCTGAACTTGTCATTCCAATTCCTATGTAGCACATAAGGAAATAACACATACACCAATTAGTCATATACTTGACTTACGCATTGGTTTACTTAACTTTACTTCTTAGGGTTCACGTTCTTACAAACTAAGTTTACGCGACCAACTTCTTCTGAGTTAACGGCTTGATGATATACGGAGATGTCTTATTATCGTTCATCATCTTTGATGATTTACATACTTATCTTCTTCTTATAACTTCTATAGGACTCAACACACATCGTGTCTCTTTAGTAGTCCATATGGTACTTCGAGTGGTTTCCCACAAACTAACCAACAAATAAGTTCACGTCTCATCTACACCGCCCCATATATGATGAGTTAGATCAGTTGCTAGTTTTGTATATACCTTCGCTCTCTGAAGGAATTGTTTAGCCCAGCTCCCATATGTCAACCATCAAAGGTTACGATTGTACTACAACCTAAATTCATCTTAACTTATTCGAACTATTAAACTATAGTGTTCGTTAAGTCAATTTCTTATTCCTTATAGCTTTTTGACAAATAAATGTCCTACCTCAGGATTTATTCTTTATCGTCTAAGTCATACAGTCTTTTGTATACTCAGGACGATCATTCCATATTCATTCTACGCATTTTTAGCGTTAACTATTTTACATTACTTTATTCTTATCTTACAACGTCCGATTAATTTGACTCAGAACGTTATCCAAGTTATAAACATTAACTCGGCTTCTTTACGTTATACGTACTTGTCCTTAATTCAGCTTCTTCACCGTTCACAGGTTTAATCATTGATCTTCATTACCTTATGGTTAAACCATACACGGGGTGTAGGTTCTACCCGTTTAATATTCGCGTACACTTAACCTTTACGTCGGTTCAAGTGTTCAACGCTTACATTTCATTCTAACATTCTCATCCGACTGACATTCGGCTTTCACTAATCTTCTTACCGTTCGCTATGACTTTCTTGATAATTCATATCTTACGTACTACTTTTGTTAACGTCTAAGTTATACAACCAATGTACACTTAGAACGTTTGTTTGACGTGAATACGATTCACAAAGATCGTTTACGTATTCAATGTTTACATTGTTCATCCCTTAATATCTCATTCAACTTTTATCTTAGGTTTTAATCACTTTCATTCATTACTATCATCTGAACCCCATGTTAAATATTATTTCTTAATGTCAAAGCCATACGGTTCGTTGTATGCTAAGACCGATCGTTCATCGCAACAACGTTGCTTTCACAGCGTCTAAATGCTTTACATTCATCTCTCTTTACCACGTCATAACATTAAAATGTTATTCATTAACCTTGTCAATCAACGTCTAAGGAATCACCATCATAGCAATCCCTCACGTTCGTTTATCGCCACTACGGTACCCGAATATTAGTTCCGTAACCCGCGTCCACATTCTTTATCTTTTAATCTCATTTAATCTTTTCGTTCAACCTTTATCAAAGGTTTAATACACTTAATTAAGTGTTACATTAATTGAACTACATGTTCATATTTTTTTCTTGCACATCCCCAAGAAATTGAGCAGTAAAAATCTCATTTCTGGGCATTACCTACTCACTTGCATTCTGCTGCGGCGTGTCTCTCTTCATTTATCTCGCGTTCGGCCTTGATCAAGTGTCAAACTGTCGAGGCTGGCACTGTGGCCCCACTCCCTTCACAAATTCTCACTCCGAGGTGCCACTTAGCAGTAGCTAATGCCCGGGCTCGCACTGCGGCGCTGGCCCCCAAGGCACGACTCGCGCTGCGGCGCCAAGCATGAAACCTAGAAAATTTTTCTATGTCTTTTACAAGCTTGAGACGCTGATTTCGCAATCTCATATCTTATTCATTATGACTCGGAACGAGGTCATTCTAAAACCATTTTCTTCCTTATCTTTCGTACTTTGATTACCCTCAGACAGAACATCGTTCTGAATCCGTTAACGTGCCTTTTGATTAGCTTAATCTTCGCTCTTCTTTTGTTTTACGTTTTTAACGTTCTTCGTTCGTTCGTCTGTAATTCGGTCATCCGAACTCGAAACTCATTCGTTCTTGAGTGCACGACTCACGTTTTCTACGTTCTCTTACATTCTTATGAAACCCTACACATTTGGGTTCATTTACTAACTTTCTATTTCTCGTTCATCTTTTAAGAATTTTCGCCATAACTTTGTTATAGCACAATTTTAATCTGTTCTTCATGAACGTTTCTAACTTTCCTAACCAAGCAATAAGCAACTAACTTATACGCGATGGTTTTAAACTTGTCCATCAACAACAATTATCCTACGATGGTTTTAAATTTGTCCATCAACAACATTCTTCGCGTTCTTCGCTTGTTCTTCGCGTTCTTCGCGTATTCTTCGTTTTTAATCGATATTTTTGATTACAATTTTACTTTTTCTTGGAATTTGATGTTATAGAACATCATTCCTTACTTAATTGACCTACTCATTCATAAGATTCATTCGGATCGCTCAAAATCCTTACGAATCTCACACTTCCTTAAGAAATTTATAAACTATATTTCTTATTTCTTATTTCTTCATTTTCTTACGATTTCAACCATATGAAATCATTTCTAACATCGTTTACTTCATATTCTCATTAAGCTATGTTTTTAACATATAAAGCTTAAAGAAAATTTAGAAAAGACTAGGTTTCAGATTACCTTCCTTCTTTAATCTCATTCCGTCGGACAAAGCGTGCACTCGGGCAATCTTTTCCTCTTCCTTTTCCTCTCTTCCCCCATCCAAACTCTCACTCACTCTCTCTCTCTCTCTCTCTCTCTCTCTTTCTCTCAGAAGTAGGATTTTTCAAAATCCCAAAATAATGAAGTTAGCTTCCTATTTATAGATTTTCAAGGCTAGGGGCATTTTGGTCATTTCACCAAACCGCTTTACTATTCATGGCTTAGCCACCAAGTAATCACTTTACTTTGTGGCCAAGTGGCCGCCCCACATGCCCATGGGTTTCCCCCATGGGTTTTACCCATCCGGTGACCCACCGGTTTAATCCGTGGTTTATTTTTTTGGATCGGGCTTAATTAAATCTAACATTGGGCCTTACTATTCACACCTCCTCAATAGACCTCCTTACTATTCACGAAGCTTCCGTTGGAAGCTTCGTGCTTCCGTCTTGCTGAATTCGTCAGACAGTTTGAAAACTGCGATTCTCGGAATCCAAATATTTTTGGATATTTCGTCTTTCCTTTACCGATTAACTTTTACGTATTCTTCGAATTTCCAAAAAATTGAAAAACACTTTTTGGTGTCAAGCGTTTTCCTTCATGTTTTCCCCTAGCATAGCTAAGCTAATGAAAAGTACATAACAGTACTTTTTGTCATTTTTATTTTATCCGATTTCTGCACGTTTTTCGAGAAAAACTTTTATCGGCTTACTTAACATTTCACGATATATTATCGTCAAATCTTTCAACGGAATGTCATTTAGACATATCAAACTCTCAAAATGGCTTAGGTTATTCAAACCCTAACTCTTAGGGTTTCGTCGGGTGAATAATGCATATTTCGTCTTTTTCCCCGGAAATATTTTGTTCCCGAAAAAAATTTATTTTCGTCTTAAAAATTATTGCCCGTTCAGTGTAGCTCGTAGCCAGAATCCTCCCGATTAATAATCATCCTAGGTTTTAGAACGATTAATAAACACATAGCACAGAATAGTATTAATAAAAATTCATCTTATTAATAACTAATTATTCAACTCTTAAAGTCTAGACAATCCGATTTTTCGAGTTGTCACAATACTTGCTTGATATTTACCTGTTTCTTCAGGGCTTGTGATCTGGATGTATTCTAAACTCATCCTTTATGGGTAGAAATTGAGATGTCGCAGGATCTTTCAGAATGAATCATTGATCTATGTGTATCCCTACCCGTTTTGGTGTCTTGGGACTTGTTTTTGTATGTAGAGGTGGAGAGGAGTGTAACTTTTCCTCTCTGAGATTCACTGCACCAAAGATGGTTGTCGGTACTCCTATTGAAGAGGAGATCCCAAATAGTTCCATTTCTTATGGATTGGCATTGCTCTTCGAGGAATCAACCGCAACTTAAATGGTCGCCAACTCTCCCATTTATGGGGAGGCCATGTAGTACCATCCCTTTGGTCTGAAGTCGATGAAATGTGGTGGATTAAAGTTTGATCCCAGTACCGCTGACAAGTATTTGTTTTGGTAGGGGTAAGACCGAACCATAAATGGCTGCCTACGTACTCCTATTTAAAAGGAGATCAGGTCTTCGTTGTTTGAACCTGGTGTAAGAGGTTCAATGTTGTACGTGAAGGGGTAGAAAGTGTGTAGAAATGTTTTTGTGAATTTTGTTTGTATAGAAGGGTGTAGAAATGTTTTTGTTGTTTTTGTTTTTTTTATTGCTATCGGGCCATATAAAATAGTTTCCTACGTACTCCAAGGTATCGGGGAGATCAGGTCAACGTAGTTCGCCCCATGTTCAGGACGATTTGAAGCCAAAAAAGTTTGATCCCATGTTTACGACAAACTACGGGGGAAAGGTTTTATTCCACATTCAGGACAAACTACAGGTGTGAAAAATCTTATCCATAGTGGGACAAAACTGTGGGTGTGAAAGGTTAAAGCCCTGGTGGGATAACCTGAAATGTTTGAAACAAAGTTGAGTAAAAGATCTGATGATCTGAAAACTAGGCTGCTGGCTTGAAGAGTGTGTTTCCCTAATGGGGCAAATGAGTATGAAGAAAGGTTGTGTGTAAAAAGGGTTAGAAAACCTGAAATGACTGGTGATCTGGTGATCCAAAACCTGGATGCTTGCTTAATGGTAACTTCAGACATAGTACCAATTCACGGTGTCTGAGTTGATGAGCTGTGGAAATTCATAGTTGTCCAGTTCCTTTAGTCTGAGAGCACCTCTTGTCAATACCTCCTTGATAATAAACGAGCTTTCCCAATTTGGAGCAAATTTTCCTTTAGACTAATCTTAGTTGTCAATGATCTTCTTTAAAACCACGTCATGTTGTTTAAACTGTCATAGTCAGACTTTCCTATTGTAGGATCTGGCGATCCTTTGTTGGTATAACTGACCATAGAAGATAGCATCACTTCGCCTTTCGTCTATTAGAGACAATTGGTGATACATGTCTTGTAACCATTGGTCTTCATCCAGCTGAGCGTCTATCAACACTCTGAGGGATTCCATTTCCACCTCTATGGGGAGCACTGCTTCCATCCCATAGGTCAATGAGTAGGGGGTTGCCCCAGTGGAAGTACGGATTGAAGGTATATAGGCTAATAGAGTCAGAGAAAACAGGTCAGGCCATCTTTTGTGATTGGCAGACATCTTTTCCATGATCTTCTTGATGTTCTTAGTAGCCACTTCAACAACACCATTCATCTTTGGACGTTAGATGACAGAGTTAAGGTGTTTGATGTGGAATTTACTGCACAACTCCTCCATCATTTTGTTGTTGAGGTTCTTTGCATTGTCCGACACAATCACCTCTAGTTGTCCATATCGACAAATGACATTATTTCTAATGAAAACAATGATGACTTCTTTGGTAACCCTGGGGAAGGAGGATGTTTTTACCCATTTGGTGAAGTAGTCAATCATGGTGAAGATAAACTGATGCCCATTACTGACTTTGGGCTCGATGAGCCTGATCACTTCCATTCCCCACATTGAGAAGGGCCAAGGTGAACTCATGTTGTGGAACTCCCTCGGAGGGGCGTGGATAGCATTCCCATGAATTTGGCATGATAACATCTCTTGACGTGATCATCATAGTCAACTTTAAGTAAGAGCCAATAATGCCCTGTTCTGAGGATCTTTTTAATGAGTAGAGGGTCTCTTATGTGTGGGTCACATATTCCATCATGGATTTCATCCATGAGCCTCTGAGCTTGATCCTTGTCTAGACATCTGAGGAGACCTAGTCCTGCATCTCTTTTGTAGAGTGCATCTCCACTCAGGTAGAACTTCATAGCTAGTCGATGGATCCGCCTTCTTTCAGTCGGGCTCGCCTCAGCAGGCGTATATCCATCTTGCAAGTAATCCTTTATATGCTGATACCAAGTGTGTTGGATGGGAGGTAGCTCATCCAATACTTCTCCAATATAATTCCCATAGGCTGGAGCCTTTTATAGGGCAAATGGGATGCTTGGCATGTTTTCCTTGTCAGGTATGTTGATCAAGGAGGCCAAAGTTGCTAGCGCATCTGCAAAATCATTCCTATTCCGAGGAATGTGGAAGAAGTTTACTTCTTCAAACTTCGAAGCCATCTATAAAACTTGTCGATGGTAAGGTAGCAAATATAGCTCTTTGGTGTGATAGATTTGTGCGTTTTGTCTGATTACCAATTCTGAATCTCCAAAGACAGTTAACCGCATGATGCCTATTGATTGGGCAAGTTTTAACCCCATGATACAGCCTTCATACTCTGCTGTGTTCTTGGTGCTGATAAACTACAATTTGACGGCGATGGGATACTGCTCCCCCGTACCGGATACTAGAACTGCTCCAGATCCAGAACCTTCCATATTAACAGCTCCATCAAAATATATTTTCCATGATTAGTGTGTATCATACTGATGGTATTGTTGGACTGTCATCACCCTTCATCGAGGAAGTATGTTTCTAAGGGTTTAAAATCCCGTGAAGGTGCAGCAGCTAGTTGATCTGCAATTCCTTGACTTTTAATAGACTTTTGCGTCACATAGACGATGTCAAATTGCTGTAGGATTAACTGTCATCAGTACAGTTGACAATTCAAGATAGGTTTACTAAACACGTATTTGAGAGGATCCACGCGGGATATGAGATGGGCTGTGTGACCATGAAGGGAATGTTGTAACCTCTTGGAAGCCCATGCTAAAGCACAAAAAGTATTCTCAATCAGAGTGTACTTATGTTCACTACTACTGAATCTTTTGTTGAGGTCGTAGATAGCTCGTTCATGGCCTCTATCGTCTTTTTGTCCCAGCATGCAGCCTATGCCATTGTCATTGATGGACATGTACATGAACATGGGAACATTATCCTTGTGTGGTACCAAAATAGGAGCGTTAACCAGCTGCTCTTTGATTGTAAGGAAGGCTTTTTGACACTCATCATTCCATTTCATGGAGGAGTTCTTCCTTCACAACTTGAAGATAAGCTCACAGGTTGTTGTGAGTTGGGAAATAAACTTGCTAATGAAATTGATCCTTCCAAAAAATCCCCGTATTTCCTTCTTTGTCCGAGGAATGGGCATTTTTGTAATGGCCTAGATTTTGGTGGGAGCCAGCTCAATTCCATTGTGGCTGACTAGAAATCTTAGCAACTTACCTGATTTAACGCCAAAGACGCACTTGGCTAGATTCAACTTTAAGTTGTACTTACGCAACCTATTGAAGAGCTTTTTGAGATGGTCTATGTGGTCTTCTTCCCTTCGAGATTTGACAATGATGTCATCCATGTAGATCTCTATCTCTTTGTGCATTAAGTCATGGAAAAGAGCCATTATGGCCTGCTGGTAGGTAGCTCTGACATTAATGAGGCCGAATGACAACCGTCTATAACAAAAGGTTCCCGAAGGCGTGATGAATGCAATTTTGTCATGATCCTCTTCAGCAACCATAATTTGATGGTACCCAACAAAGCAGTCAGCAAATGAGTACATGTCATATTGAGCAGTATTGTCAATGAGTATGTGGATAAATGGCACGGGAAAACTGTCTTTAAAGAAAGATTTATTCAGATCCCGTTAATCCACGTAAACTCGCACCTTTGCTCCTAGTTTAGGCACAGGGACTATGTTGGATAGCCATTCAGGGTATGTGGACACCATGATGATAGCTTGAAATTGTTTCATAATTTCTTCTTTAATCTTTAAACTCCACTCAAGTTTTAATCACCCGAGCTTCTACCTGACTGGCTTGAATCCCTCTTTAATGGGATGGCGATGGATGATGATGTCAGTGGAAAAACCCATCATGTCATCGTGAGACCATGAAAACACATCCTGGAATTGGGTTAATAGTGCAACCATGTCATTCATTTGGTTTGGAGTGAGGTCTATACCAAACTAGATTAGCTTAGGGTTTTCTAAGGTTCTGAGGTTAAATGAGGTGGTTTGATCAAGATTTAGTTTGGGTTTATCCTCGATCCATTCTTTAATCTCTTGAGGTATCTTAGTGTCCTCTTGTATTTCCATCAAGTCTGAGTTCAACTTTTTATCAAAGTTACAATCCTTGTGGAGAAAAAACACCTCATCAGCAAGTATAGGCACATCTAAGTTCAGAGTCCTGAAACAAAATATGCTTTCTCTTAATATATGAAACTATTTAATCATACAAAGTGTTAGCATGTACTAACAAAATAACTGCTAATATTGTTTAATAAAAAAGTAGTTAAAGCAATCTACGGGGTAGAGGGGGTTTCTACCCTTTTTACCCTTGGCGACAAATGCAAAGAGTGCTGCTCTAATTGTCAAGGGTGAACTTCTGATGGATGGTAGTGATGAAGTGGCTATCATCGTCCTCCTTCTCCCGAATAATGACCATAATGTCGGGACAATCATTGTCTGGAATGTATCTATTTGTGTGCTCATCATACAAAAGGATGCGTAGGTGAGACAAACTCTTGGCGATGTCTTGTTTACGTCTTCGTTCCCTTTCTTCCACTTCGGGATCAGGAATCAGGACCTCTTTCTCTTTAACAAGTATCAGTTTGGGAAATAGCATAGCCATAACATGGGCAGGAACCTTTCCCAGAGACTGTACAGGCTCAGGATCTATAGGTGAAGATAATCATTGTATGGCTGAAGATGAAGGAATCTATTTGTGCTTGTGAAGATTCCTGTGACTGGAGCTAGCAGAATAGCCTAATCCAGTTGTCCTTGTTTGACTGGGAACATAAATTAAGTGCTTAATGTCGTGATGATCTTTGCCCAACCCTTGTCCAGGTTGATGACCCAATGACATCATCTCTCGAGTGGCCGACAATACCTCGACAAAAATCTTGGGTGTGAGAGGTGGTGCCCCAATGGCATGGTAATGAGTATTGCTCACCTCCAGGGCATGAAAACTGATCGGCTCAACTTCTGCATTGAAGCTGATGAGTGACATTCTGGCTCAGCAATAACAGTGATTAGGCTATTGTTGATAATGTATTTAAGTTGTTGATGAAGGGTGGAAGGGACGGATCAGCCATATAAATCCACGGTCTTCCCAAAATCAGGTTATATCCTTTGGCGATTTTGAGCACATAAAATGATACACTGAATGTATGTGGACCAATCTCCACAAGTAGTTCAATCTCCCCAACGACATTTTGTCGGGATCCATCAAAAGCTTTGATAATCGTATGACTATTTTTGATCTTCTTGGGAAAGATATTTATTTTCTCCAAGGTGGCATAAGGGCAGATATTCAAAGATGATCCACCATCTATCAAAACTCCTCCCACCATGTATCCGGAGGACAACACCGCTATGTGCAATGGCTTATAATGACCAATCCCTTAGGCAGGTATGTCGTTATCAGTGAAAGATATCACATTGTTGTTAAAAATGTGATCAATCAGATGTTGGAATTTTTCAACATCCACTGATTTCAGAAAATGGGCTTCTTCTAATACCCTTAGAAAGATCTTCATGTAATCTTCGGAAGAGAAAACCAAGTCCAGTATGAAAATTTTTTGTGGAGCTTCTTTCAAGCTTAAAACCACTATGGCTTCATTATGACCTATAGTATGTAGGAACTCTTCAATCCTCTCAATGGGAACTTTCCCCTTTGATTTGATGGTAGGCTTCATCACCCGATGGGGAAGATACAGTGGATTCTCCTTCGACACTGTAGCAGTTGTGTGTGAAGTAGATCCTTCAGCTTCTCCATAATTCCATGGAACTTTTTTCAGGCTAACAACAGGATATTGTGGCCTAGATGGCAACGCAATTGGCTTTGGTGCAGCCACTTTCAAAGGATTGTCAACGCCCTGGATTTAAATTGATTGTATTGTGGGTGGTCTGCTAGCCAAATCATCCTCAACGGATATAACTGATACAACGTCCTTCCATTTTGTAGGACATGTGTTCCCACTCTCAAGTAACAAAGTGTCGTCATCTGCCATCTACAAGACACTGTTGTCAATTAAATTTTGAATGAGGTGGCGGAATGCCCAACATTCTTTTGTGTTGTGACCGCGAAAGTAGGAGTGATATTGGCATACTCCATAAGAACTGAACCATCTTAAATGGGGATTGATTGGAGGTAGAAGGGATGTAATTCTTCCTTCATTAATTAGCATCTAAAATATCTCCTCTATAGGTTGGCCCATGTATATAAATTCCCTCTTATTGGCAAAATCCAGACGAGCTTTAGCACTTGCTCTTTTTATAAATCCTACAGTGTTTCACTTTCTGAAGGCGATGATGGAGTATTCATAACAAAAGGAAGAAGACTAGCATGCTTCTAACTGACTAATTTGCGTGTGACTTGGTGTTGATGGATCACCAGTTCCGCCAATTGGTCTACTTGGTTACAAAGAGCTTTCATCTTTCGTTTCATCACGAACTGGAACTATGCATAATCCCATTTGTCAACACCGTCCTTGCTGGTTTGGGAAGATTCAACAACATAATTGGAACTCTGTCCACTGCTCCAATTAATCATTTTAACCTCTTCTTCTTTGTGTTGAGGAAGAGGGTTGTCTTGCACATGAGGTTGGTCGGGTTTAGTCACCACAATCTCACCATTATCAATCCAATCCTGGATCTTGTGTTTCAATGCCCAGCAATCCTGAGTATCATGTCCTAGCACTCCAGGATGATAAACACATTTACGTGTAGCATTAAAACCCTTCCCGTTTTGGTTGGCTGGTGGAAGAAGATGTGTAATTTTCTTTTGAGTAGTCAGAAGATTGAGAACATTCTAGAGTGAATCCCCAGGGGTGTCAACACTCAGTTGCGTCAGACTTCTCCACCCTTTGGCAATGTAGGATTGGAAGACTGTTGTGACGCCCCCAAAATAGGTATACATCACCCATTCTGAGTTGCCAAATACATGGTACAGAATACAAATAAAAACTTAAATATACAGCATGAGCTGTGAGTTTTAATACAGTATTATCTTCTAGACATTATTCAATATCAAAATAAGTCCTTATTACATTTATTATCATACTATTTCACAGAATAGTGAGGACTACTAATGCAAACATCTAGACCGTCACTCTGTTCCCCGACTAGTCCCAGCTATATTCTCATTTCTTGAAGAGAACAATGAAAGAAAGGGGTGAGCTCAACTAGCTCAGTAAGAAATAATAAATAAACTTAGGTAGGTCATACTAGCGAAGGAATTACCCATCTCTCCCCCTAGTTCTAGTCTCACATCTTAGCCAGGGATCATATCCCTAAGCTTTGATACCAACTGTGACGCCCCCAAAATAGGTATACATCACCCATTCTGAGTTGCCAAATACATGGTACATAATATAAATACAAACTTAAATATATACAGCATGAGCTGTGAGTTTTAATACAATATTGTCTTCTAGACAATATTCAAACTCAAAATAAGTCCTTATTACATTTATTATCACACTATTTCACAGAATAGTGAGGATTACTAATGCAAACATCTGGACCGTCACTTCGTTCCCCGACTAGTCCCAGCTATATTCTCATTTCCTGAAGTGAACAATGAAAGCAAGGGGTGAGCTCAATAGCCCAGTAAGAAATATTATGACTAAGATAATACAGAATAAATTATCATTAGCCTTCAACAGTGTTAAACTGATAAAATACAATAGACATCAAATTTACCTGCAGTGGAACAAGCAATCCATTAGAAGAGTCAAGTAGAGCATGATATCTACTATCTTCTATGATTTAAAGTTATCACCAATTTTATCGCTGAGACTCAGCATAATAAATAATCCACATCACTGAATTATTCATGCACTACGGGCCAAGGATATTCATTAGTTGGTCATGTTCATCTCAACAACTTTCCATTAATGCACTATGGGCCAATGAGGACTTTTACCACATCATTTACAACATTATAGGTCATGATTATACCGAATGATTCCTGGTCCTAATCATACCAATCAACAGTCCATCTATGCACGTAAGCCAAAGATGACTTACATCATAATATAAGCATGAGGATGATGACAATGATATAAAAATTCAATTAAAAGAAAACAAAGGATAAATTTTATATATTTATAATTCAATTTATACAGAATACCATAATGTCCAAATTGTCAACAAGATACTTCTTTGTGGAGTAAAATTCATGAATAATATTGTATCAAAAATGATTTGGACCGAAAAGAAATTAATTATTTTCTCATGAATATTACCCAAGTGAATAGTACTCCATGAGTAGTACCCCGTGAATAGTACTCTGGCAAGAAAAGGTTAAAACTTATCAAGAATGCTCAGAATAATATTTTCATGAAAAGATACCGGATGAAGCACAAATATCAAGGATATTTTACTAATTTCAAGAATTATAGAAGAAATACTTACCATAGTAAGTTTAAATTTAGGAATCTGAAATGAACAATGTACGAAACTGCAAATGGATTTTCAACAGTCATGCAGTAGTCCGCGTAGACAGGTCATTTCCATAATTTAATTTCAAATGAATACGAAGGGTTATTCACCAGGCATGCGGTAATCCGCGTAGACAAGTTATTCTCACAGAATAATAAAGAATAGAATAACAAAAGGATTTCACCATGCATGTGGTAGTCCGCGTAGACATGTTATTCCAATAAAATAATAAAGAATGGAATAACAACCCTTACGAGTATTGAAAGAATTAACTCTCTTCATGAATACGAAAGAAATAATACCCCTTACCTTAGTAGGAGATTGGATACTGCAATAGTGTAGTAACAGAATACTCTTCTCCTTTCTATCTGATTCTCTCTCTATAGAATTCTCTTGTGAGTCGTAGTGAATTGATGAGAATGAAAGAAGAAATAAGCTTCTATTTATAGAAGATTTCCAGCTTAGCCCTTACAGTGTGACGAGACAAGTGGCTTGACGACTAGTGATGTGAAAGAAAAGTGGTTTGACGCTTGTAATGTGAAACAACAAGTGGTTTGACGCCTGTAATGTGAAACAACAAGTGGTTTGACGCCTGTAATGTGAAACGACAAGTGGTTCGACGCCTGTAATATGAAACGACAAGTGGTTCGACGCCTGTAATATGAAATGACAAGTGGTTTGACGTCTGGTAAAGGCAAGTACTATTGGCGAAAGTGACTCTTAGATGATGACATATGGGCCCCATAGAATAAACCAAATTTAGAACAAACGTCTCATAAACAGACTTCTTATTTATATAAAAGATTGAATAAATATTTACTACAAATCATTTTATCTTCAATCAACACATTGTCTTAATCTTTCAATAATTATTCATCATTAATGTTATAACTCACAATATTGATAACCAGATCATTTCCAAGAAAGAGGGGGCTTTCCGATAAGGACTTCTCCTTATTAGCGCACAATTAGGTGACCAAACCCCTTTCCTCGACAGAACTTTCTAGACATCGTCAATAATATAAATAATAATATGAATAACTTTATCGTCTCAATTATTGTTTTAATAACATAAAATATTGTGCAGATGATATTGTGACAATAATTGTATCAATAACGTGAAATACTATGCAGCAATTACTGTAGTAATAATTGAGTATAACTGAGTGACTTCTTACATAAGCATCAATAATCAATACCGTGTGCTACTATGCAACCACGCGTATTATTTTACTTTTATTACCTAATATTTCAACAGTTAACGGTAAAACTTCCGTCGTTATTTTTATAAAAAGATAATTTTGTCGTTTTCTAACTCTGACAATAATTATGTTGTGGGGTCCATCAATGATTGTGTCATCATACGAATATTTCCTGACAAAAAGAATATTCCCTGACCAAATGAATATTTTATAACAACTTGCTTTACTTTGCAAAATTTTCACATAACACCCTTAACTTTAATCCTTTTATCAATTTAACCATTTGCTAAATGAAATAATAATTATAAGAAAATTGAATACTTTAATTTCTTAAAATTCGGGGTCCTACAACTGTGCTTAAAACTGGGAGTAGTTTCTCCTCTGGATAGGCATATTCTGACTGCCTTTCTGACCTTGCAATATAAAGGAAACATACTCCTCTTTGTTCTTATGGACCCTCTGGGAGTTGTTTCCATAAGTTCCGGGTTGGATGTGTTCAGCAACAACTTTTACAGCGGCTAGGTCTTGGATCATTCCTGACTTCAATCCCATCTCAGCCATCTCTCCGTGTTTGATCATTTCAGAAAATGGCTCGCCAATGTCAGCTAAGACTCTATCATAGAAAGGAGCTTCTTGTATGTCTATGAAGGTCATCACCATTTCTGACTCTGTCATAGAAGGAATAACTTGAGTAGTAAGGCACCTCCACCTTTGAGCATACTCTCTGAAATACTCGTTGGCTTGTTTCTTAACCTTACTGATTTGGTATCGGTCAGGAGCCATCTGAGATTAGAAGATGTACTGACTAACGAAGGCATGTGCTAGCTCCTCCTAGCTATTTATTTAAGAATTGTCTAATATGGTATACCATGATCGAGCTTCTCCAGTTATACTCTTTTTAAACAACTGCATTCTGAGCTTTTCATCTTCTGCATAAGATCCAACTTCTCCAATGAATACCTTCAAATGGGTGTAAGGATCTCCTAACCCATAATACTTTTTAAAGTCAGGATTTTTGAATTTCTCTGGATAATAAACACCATGGAATATACAGAGATCGGCATATGAGACACTCCCGTGTGCTCCAATCCCTTTTACAGACCGAATGGTCTCTTCCATTTGAAGGACTTTTTTCCTGATATCACCGGTGTCTGGTTCTTTTTTGAGATGGGTGTTTTCAGGAATTTTGTTGGACTTATCCAACTAAAGATCAGGTATTGGATTTGCTTGATTCATACCTTGTGTTCCTCCATGTGCAGAGGATTCTGTATAAATGGGTATTCATGGACCCTGAGTAGATTGGTGTAGTTCTTTAAGCAGAACAACCAAATCTGTAATTTTCTTGCTTAATCCGTCAAACTCCTCACGAGAGACAAAAGCATGATTAGTTTGATCAGATGAAGATATAATTGGTTGTAGGCTCATGGCCTTCTTGGACTTTGATCGGGTAACAGACCCAATTGTTTCCTTACAAAAACTTATGTAGTTTAGTCTTAGGGAATGTATAAATATTTACATGTTATCACAATGTGTCCATTTTAGGAGTATTATCCTGCAAAATGGATGTCAATTGTTTGTAAGATAGCATGGTAGGCTTTAATATAGATGTACACATATTCTTCATATTTTCCATTACATAGAGATTGACATGGAATGAAATTACAAGTAATTGTTTTTTACAAGTAATTGAAAATGGAAATCATGAAGAGACTTTCCTCTGCGTTTGGTTTATCAGAGGCTGACCTATCTTACGTTACTCTCACGGCTTTTTGGCATGAAGGTTCCTAGATCATCGCAATTTACTTGACGAGAAGTTAATCCGGTCTTTTAACTGGAGTGAATCTAGGTGGTGCCTTTCCTGAGCCTCATTAGAAGAATTAGTCTCCCTACGAGTCCAGTAATCAAACACCGACAGGATAGCCTCCTGGTGGAGGAACCACACAACATACATTCACATGCAACGTGTCTCACAGTTATGGGAATGATGACATGTGCGAAGCACTAATATCGTATGCAAATATAGTGTAAAGCATTAAGTGCAGTAAGTAAATGCATTCGTACACATTCATCAAAAATGTAAATGCAACATCCATACACAAACATATAACAGTTTTGAAAAGTTTTTAGTAGCGGCTTAAGTCCTCTTACTAGATGTCCCCAGCAGAGTTGCCACCTGTCGACATCGGGATTTTTACTGTCCCTTTTTTGTTCTTTTCTTTTGGTGTTCTCATGTTAGGTGAGATTTGTTTGAAAAAACAAGTTGTGAAAAGGTCCGACATTTATATGTTAATGATTGGGCTGTAAGAGTCACCAGTTGGTATTTTTAAATGGTTGTACCAACTTGTGACGCCCCCAAAATAGGTATACATCACCTATTCTGAGTCGCCAAATATATGGTACATAATACAAATACAACCTTAAATATATAACATTAGCTGTGAATTTTAATACAAATATTGTCTTCTAGACAGTATTCAAACTCAAAATAAGTCCTCAATACATTTATTATGACACTATTTCATAGAATAGTGAGGACTACTAATGCTATAATCTGGACCTTCACTCCATTCCCCGACTAGTCCCTGCTACGTTCTCATTTCCTGAAGAGAACAATGAAAGAAAAAAGGATGAGCTGAACTAGGCTAGTAAGAAATATTATGACTAAGATAATGCAGAATAATTTATCATTAGTCTTCAACAGTGTTAAAAAATATATAACACACATCAAGTTTAATTGCAGCAGAACAAGCAATCCATTAGAAGAGTCAAGTAGAGCATGATAACTACTATCATCTATGATTTAAAATATTTTCATCAATTTTTATCGTTGAGACTCAACTTAATAAATAAACCACATCATCTAATCATCTCTGCACTACGGGCCAAGGATATTCATTAAATCATCAATGGTCATGACTATATCGAATAATCCCTGGTCATAATCATACCAAAAACTGTCCATCAATGCATTACAGGCCACTGAGGACTTATACCACATCATCATTTATAACATTACAGGTCATGATTATACCGAATGATCCCTGGTCATAATCATACCAAGTCCATCTATGCACGTAAGCCAAAGATGACTTTCATCACAATATCATCATGAGGATGATGACAATGACATAATAATTCAATAAAACAAGTTCAAGAATAAATTTTAAAGATTTATTAGTTAATTTATCCTGAAATCAATAACGTCTAAATAGTCAACATGATACTGCTTTGTGGAGTAAAATTCAAGAATTGCTTAGAAGAATATCTCCATGAAAAGATACTAGATGAAGCGCAAATATCTAGGATATTCCACTAATTTCATGGAGTATAAAAGTCAAAACTTTAACCAACTGAGTATAATAGAATATATGAAACTGCGAATGGATTTTAGCGCCATATGCATGCATGTATTCTCGTAGAATAGATCATTTCCACAATTTAATAAGGAATGAATAAAAATGATCATTCAACATGCATGTGGTAATCCACATAGACAGGTTATTCCAACAGAATATAAAGAATAAAATAATAGAAGAATACACCATGCATACGATAGACCGCACAGACAGGTTATTCCCAATAGAATATATGAGAACCCAAATTTTATGAATAAAGATTTAAATTTCTCGAATTATTTTTTTCAAAATTATGGTGTGGATTTGAGATAATGTTATAGTTCTGGGTAATATTTAGAAATTTTTAAAAGTATGCAAGTTGTTATATAATGTTCGATTGGTCATGGAATATTCGTTTTAACAGGGAATATTCGTACGACGACATAATTATTGGTGAACCCCACAATGGAATTATTGTTGGATTGAGAAAATGACAAAAATATTTTTTATAAAAATAACGACGGAAGTTTTACCGTAAACTGTTGAAACACCCGATGTTAAAAGTACAGGAATATGCGTGGTTGCATAGTAGCACACGGTATTGATTATTGATGCTTACGTGAGAAGTCACTCAGTTTTGTTCAATTATTGATTCAGTAATTGTTGCATAGTATCTCATGTTATTTGATTCAATTATTGTCGATATTTTTTATATTATTAAAGCAATAATTGAGATGACAGAGTTATTAATATTATTATTTGCAATATTAACGATGTCTAGAAGTTCTACCAAGGAGAGGTTTGGTCACCTAATTGAGCGCCAATAGGGAGAAATCATTATTGGAAAGCCCCCTCTTTCCTGGGAACGACCTGGTCGATTAATAGTGTGAATTATAATAATGATGTTGAAGTTTTGTTTTATTAGTATTATTAATGTAATAAAACAGAAAAGTTTTTTATATAAAACAGAATACTTTTATAAAGTTATTCGTTTTATTAGACTATAAATAGAATATATTATATTCTATTGTGCATAGTGTTTTACATATTAAAATCTTTTTATATAAAACAGAATACTTTTATAAAGTTATTCGTTTTATTAGACTATAAATAGAATATATTATATTTTATTATGCATAGTATTTGCATAGTGTCTGCATAGTGTTTGCATAGTAAAATCTTTTTATATAAAACAGAATACTTTTATAAAATTATTCGTTTTATTAGATTATAAATAGAATATATTATATTTTATTTAAAAGATTTTGTTTTATTAGAATATTTTATAGTAAACCAATCTAGACCATCTGTTTAAAAGTAAATCAATCTGGACCGTTCATGAATTAGTTACTATTCAGTCCATTCTCCTATAAATAGAAGTTCATTCCTTCATTATTTCTTACGAATTCACTGAAACTCTAGAGAGAGAAACTGTAGAGAGAATTCTTCTTCTATAATATTGAGCGTAGTGCAAGTTTCTTCAAGTATATCCCCGCCCTACCCGTCGGAGTACTCTTCTTTATAAGGTAAGAGATATTATTTGTTGTACTCGTAAGGGATATTATTTGTTGTACTCGTAAGGGATATTATTTGTTGTGCTCGTAAGGGGTATTATTTCTTTCGTATTCGTGAAGAGAACTTCTGTTATTCCATTCTTTTATTTTGTCGAAATAACCTGTATACGTGGTCTACCCTATACTTGGTGAAATTCTTCTGTTATTCCATTCTTTATCATTATGTTGGAATAACTTTGCCTATCTGAAAGTCCGCATACATGGTGAAATTCTTCTGTTATTTCATTCTTTATTATTCTGTTGAAACATCCTGTCTGTGCGTTTACGCATGACCTTGTTCCGTTATTTATTATTTTGTTGGAACATCATGTCGGTGCGAATTTCACCTGACCTGGTTCCATTATTTATTATTCTGTTGGAATATCCTGTCTTTGCGTTTACACATGAACTGGTTCCGTTATTTATTATTCTGTTAGAATAACCTGTCTGTGTGGTCTATCACATGCCTGGTGATTTCTTTTGTTATTCCATTCTTTATTATACTCAGTTGGTTAAAGTTTTAACTTCTATACTCCATGAAATTAGTGGAATATCCTTGATATTTGCGCTTCATCCTGTATCTTTTCATGGAAATATTCTTCTGAGCATTCTTGAATTTTACTATACAAAGAAGTATCATGTTGACAATTTGGACGTTATTAGTTCCTGGATAAATTAATTCTTGAACTTGTTTTATTGAATTATTATGTCATTGTCATCATACTCATGTTTATATTATGTTGAAAGTCATCTGTGGCCTGTAGTGCATAGATGGACTTGGTATGATTATGATCAGGGATTATTCGGTATAATCTTGACCGTAATGTTACAAATGATGTGGAAAAAGTCCTCATTGGCCCGTAGTGCATTGATGGAAATTTTTTGGTATGATTATGGCTATGGATTTTCTTCGGCCAAGGGTGCAAAGATGAATTGTTTTATGGCATGATCAGGACCGTTGATAAAAACATGATTATCTTTAGCCCGTAGTGCATGGATAATTCGTGGTCGTGATACTAGAGAATATCCTTGGCCTGTAGTGCATGGAAGATTTGATGATGTGGATTATTTATTAAGCTGAGTTTCAGCGATAAAAAGTGATGAAAAACTTTTTAAATCATAGAAGATAGTAGATTTTATTCTCTACTTGACTCTTACAATGGATTGCTTGTTCATTGCTAATTAAACTTGATGTTTGTTATATTGTATCGCTTTAATCTTTGTTGAAGGCTAACGATAATTTATTCTGCATTATCTTAGTCATAATATTTCTTACTAGGCTAGTTGAGCTCACCCTTTTTGCTTTCATTGTTCTCTTCAGGAAACGAGAATGTAACAGGGACTAGTCGGGGAATGGAGTGACGGTCCAGATAATAGCATTAGTAGTCCTCACTATTCTGTTAAATAGTGTGATAATAAATGTAATGAGGACTCAATTGAGTGTGGATATTGTCTAGATGACAATATTTGTATTAAAACTCACATCACATGTTTTGTCATATTTTACACGACTGTTGTATAATTAAGTTGTATTTGAATTTTGTACCATGTATTTGGCGACTCAAGCTGGGTGATGTATACCTATTTTGGGGGCGTCACAAAATAATAAAGAATGGAACCAGGTTATGCGTAATCCGCACAGACAGGATGTTCCAACAGAATAATAAAAAATGAAACCAAGTCATGCGTAATCCGCATAGACATGATATTCCAACAGAATAATAAAGAATGGAACAAGGTCATGCGTAATCCGCACAGACAGAATATTCCAACAGAATAATAAAGAATGGAATAACAATAGAATTCACCAGACATGCGATAGATCGCAAAGATTGATTATTCCAACAGAATAATAAGGATAGGAATAACAAAAGAATTTCACCATGTATGCGGTACTTCACATAGACAGGTTATTCCAACATAATAATAAAGAATGGAATAACATCCCTTACAAGTATTGAAAGAAAATAACTCTCTTCATGAATACGAAAGAATAATACCCCTTACCTTAAAAAGAAAAGTATTCTGACGGGTAGGGCGGGGATATATTGGAAGAAAACTTGCACTATTTTCTACGCTCAAAGCTTTCTAACACTCGAAAGAAATACACTCAATATTATAGAAGAAGAATTCTCTGATTCTAGTGTGATTTTCAATTCTAACTAAGCATCATATTTATAGGAGAATGGAAATGATATTATGCAATAAAATATAATATATTCAATATATATATATATATATATATAATTTAAAATCTAATAAAACAAATAACTTTATAAAAGTATTCTGTTTTATATAAAAAAATTTACTATGCAAACATTATGCAAGCACTATACAAACACTATGCATAATAAAATATAATATATTCTATTTATAATCTAATAACACAAATAACTTTTTAAAAGTATTCTATTTTATATAAAAAGATTTCTGTTTTATTACATTTATAATAATAATAAAACAAAATTTATATATACAATTTTTATATATATAAATTTCCGTGACTCCAATTCCTTCAATATTTTTAACAACATTTATCATCAATATTATAATTTACAATATTAATCGACCAGGTCGTTCCCAGGAAAGAGGGGGCTTTCCAATAAGGATTTCTTCCTATTGGCGCACAATTAGGTGACCAAACCTGTCCTTGATAGAACTTCTAGACATCGTTAATATTGTAAATAATAATATTAATAACTTCTTCGTCTCAATTATTGATTTAATAATATATAAAATATTGACAATAATTGAATCAAATAACATGAGATACTATGCTGCAATTACTGTAGCAATAATTGAACAAAACTGAGTGACTTCTCACCTAAGCATCAATAATCAATACCGTGTGCTACTATGCAACCATGCGTATTACTGTACTTTTACTACCGAGTAGTTCAACAGTTTTAACGGTAAAACTTCTGTCGTTATTTTCATAAAATATTTTTGTCATTTTCTCAATCCGACAATAATTCCGTTGTGGGGTCCACCAATGATTGTGTCGTCGTACGAATATTCCCTGTTAAAATGAATATTCCCCGACCAATCGAATATTATAACAACTTGCGGATTTTGCAAAATTTATAAATATTACTCACAACTATAACATTATATCAAATTCAATCCATAATATTCAAAAATGATATTTATAAAAAAATCATCTTTATTCATAAAAGTTGGGGTCTTACAATCTCCCCTTCTTATGAAATTTCGCCCTCAAAATTTGGGTACGTACCTGGTATGTCAAAGAGGTAAGGATACCTTGATTTCATTTCAGATTCTAACTCCCAGGTCATTTCCTCAACATCGTGGTTCCTCCACAAAACTTTGACTTGAGGTATAACCTTGGAGCGTAGAATATGTTCCTTCTTATCCAAGATTTTAATAGGAACCTCTTTATACGTTAAATCTTCCGCTATTTTGTCCGGTTCTAACTCAATAATGTAGTTCGGGTCTTCCACATATTTACGTAACATGGATATATGAAAAATTTTATGAACATGAGACATACTTGGCGTTAAGTGGGTATATAGGCCACATTTCCTACTCGATTGAGGATTAAAAATGGGCCAATGAATCGAGGATTGAGCTTTCCTCCCTTTCCAAATCAAGTAACTCCTTTCCATGGAGCAACATGTAACAACACATGATCTCCAATATCGAATTCCACGTCCTTTCGATGAAGATCAGCATAACTCTTTTGTCGATCTTGTGAGGTTTTTATACGTTTTTGGATCGTTTGAATCTTTTCCGTAGTCATACGTACCAACTCTGGTCCCAACAACGTTGCTTCACCCACCTAATCCCAGCATACTAGAGAACACCACTTTCTTCCATACAACGCCTCAAATGGAGCCATGCCAATACTTGTTTGATAACTGTTGTTGTAGGAAAACTCCACCAACGGTAAGAACTTATCCCAACTTTCATTGAAGTCAAGGACACAGAGTCTTAATAAATCTTCCAAAGTTTGAATAGTCCTCTCTGATTGTCCGTCCATCTAAGGATGATATGCTGAACTAAATCGTAAATTTGTGCCCATAGCTTTTTGCAAACTAACCCAAAATCGTGAAGTGAATCTTGGGTCTCGATCAGAAACTATGGATACTGGCATACCATACAGTCTTACAATCTCGTTTATGTACATACGAGCAAGACATTCAAGTGTATAAGTTTCTCGTATTGGTAAGAAATGAGCATACTTGGTCAATCTATCCACAATGACCCAAATTGCATCTATGCCTTGAGAAACCTTGGGAAGACCCGTAATGAAATCCATGGTAATGTGCTCCCATTTACATTCTGGAATTTCAAGTGGTTGTAATGGACCTTTTGGTACTTGATGCTCCGCCTTGACTCGTTGACAAGTTAGACACCTTGTGTAAGACCCCAACTTATTATTAATGAAATTTAATTTTCTCTATTTATTATTTTGAAATAGTAAGGGTTGATTTGATTAATGTGGATAGTTATGGGTAAAATACTGAAAATATTTCAAAATAAGCAAGTGGTTATAAAATATTCATTGTTTTGGCCGTGAATATTCGTTTGTTAAATGGAATATTCTTCTTTGTCGGGGAATATTCGTGCTGACGGTAGCGATCTTTTATGGGCCCCATAACTGAAAGCGATTGGATGAAGAAAATGACAAATATAAGTTGTTTAAAAATAACGGCGTAGTTATTCTGCTAATTCTTTTAAAATACTCGGTTGGTTAAAACACAAAGATGATTACCAGATTGCACCAATTATTGATTCTTACGTAAGAAGGCACTACTCAATAATGGTTACGATAATTCTTTATTCGATATTTTATTGATTTAATAATTCTTTGCATTGATATTTTATATTGTTGTTGTTTCAATAATTGTCATTACACACGATTTTTCATTATCGAAGCAATAATTCATATTATCCTAATAATATTATTAGATAACATTATTGGCAATGTCTAGAAAGTTCTGCTCTAAGGAGAGGTTTGGTCACCTAATTTGCGGCACAAGAAGGAGAAATTCTTATTGAAAGCCCCTCTTTCTCACAACTACGGCACGGTTTCGATCTTTGTGATTCTGTAATATTATTTATGAATAATTAATTATTGATTTATATAATGAGGAAAATATTGATTTTATGTGGATATAGATGGAGAAAATTTTAATGTGACAATTGTTGAAAATTAATATTTTATCTTTTTTCGATAA
Organism: Panax quinquefolius; assembly: GCA_020205615.1. Taxonomy (NCBI): domain Eukaryota; kingdom Viridiplantae; phylum Streptophyta; class Magnoliopsida; order Apiales; family Araliaceae; genus Panax; species Panax quinquefolius. Next base: position 414,495 of record JAINUW010000631.1, on the reverse strand, counting down.
AATAATTCATTTAAATATATTATTTTAATAATATAATAATGGTGATATTTTTACAACGAATGTGGGATATATGAGTATCTGAGGAGGAAGAGTATTTTTGTTGCAATAAATGTTTAAAACATGTTAAACATGTCGGTGGACCCCATTTATTGACTAAAATTTGATTATAACTTTAATAAAATTGCCCGTTTGTGGATTTCATCAATTTACATTTGGAATTTGAAAAACTTTCTTACGTAAAAGTTGTAGAGAATTGGATTTCCTATAATAAATTGTGAGATTCAAATTTTTCTGATAAAAGGCTATTTATTATGAATTATTGAAGTTCCGAAGCTCCGAAATAATTGATTTTTGGAAGTTTAAAATAATTTAAATTAGAAAAACGTTTTTGATATGTTTGGTGGGCTTGGTTGGTTGTTGAAATGAGCTGATTTCAGTTTATAAGAGTGTGCGTAGGAAAAATTTTATATATATTATTATTATATTAAATTTTCTACTTTGGTATTCTAAGCATTTTCCTATAAATAGGGTGCTTAGGTTAGAATTGAAAATCACACCGTAAATCAAGTTTTTCTCTCTATATATTATCGGTTTATTCTTGTGAGTATTTTGAGTATATTTTGAGTATTGTTATACTGGTGCAAGTTCAAGTCATAGCTTTATATCCAAGGTGTGTCACTAGAAGTCTTTGTTTGTGAGAGGTAAGGGATATTTTTTTTAATGATATCATTTATTCTAATATCATTATCTTAAGTATTGATCTGAACTTTTAATCAAATTTGGAACTTTTAATTGTCGGGGTTACTATTCACGTGATATTGACCTTTATCCACGATATCTGATACTTATTCACGAATACTAAGACTATTCATCGAAAAATGAAAATTTTCCTTTTCGTCCAAAATATCTATTCGGATACTAGCTTTGATTGTATCCATGTTTTGATCATTCTTGAATTTTACACCACTTGTGATTATTTTTGAGGTATTTTTGGACATGGATAAAACAAAGTACGAATCCTTAATCCTTAATCCTTGTCATTTTGTTTCACCGGATTCGCTTTCTTTAAAATATTTTCATCATCCTCGATCTTAAATGATGATATTATTGAATATCTTTGGCACAGTAGTGCAAAGATGAATGATTTCGATGAATATCTTTGGCCGTAGTGCAAAGATGAATAGGTGTTTAGATGAACATGACCAATCGATGAATATCTTTGGCACAGTAGTGCAAAGATGAATATTTGATTCCGATATATATTGATTGATGTTACAAGGATAAAAGATAGACGATGAACTTTTAAATTCATACATAGAAGATAGTAGTTTGCATTCTCTACTTAACTCTTGTAATGAATTATTATTTCATTGCGAATATTGATTTAAAATTTGTTGTCTATTGTATTCTATTAGATTTTTTCCTGTTGAAGACTAATGATAATTTGTTGTATATTATCTTAGTCATAATATTCTTTCTTGGGGGCTAGTTGAGCTCACCCTTTTCCTTTTTGTTCCATTTTTCTTCTCGGGAGGCGAGAATATAGCGAGTACGAGTCGGGGTATGGAATGAAGGTTCTAGAGAGAGTTGTTTAGTCCTCACCATTTTTGTAAAATAATGTATCAATAAATGTGATGAGGATTTATTTGAGTATAGATATTGTCTAGAAGATAATATTTGTATTCAAACTCACAATTTATATGTTGTAATAATAAAGTTATAGTTGTTTCTGTACCATGTATTGACAACTCAGAATGGGTGATGTATACCTATTTTGGGGGCGTCACAATTGGTATCAAAGCTTAGGGATATGATCTCTGGCGAGATCGGGAATAGAACTAGGAGGGAGAGACGAGTAAATCCTTTCTTTGGTGTGTCCTACCTAAGCTTATTTGTTAGTTGGTCAAGATATAGGGATATTATGTGATATATTTATTTCCTTAATTAACCCTTATTTTATGACGATATTTGAGAATGTCGTGAGAATATTAACAATGGAAATGAGACCATGGAAACGCCTTTGTACTCACCAACGAGGAGAACGTCTGTAACAGTGGCAATGTTCCTCCCGTGAACAACACCAATCGAAAGCGTATGATGAGCGAGGGGATGTTTAGAAGCTTTTTGCGGTTCATGCAAAATCGACGAGGGAGACTCGTGTTAAAAATACAGGAGGAAATGATAACAATTCACGGGTTGTCACAGCCACGCGCGCTTCAAAGAGTTGGGACCACGAAATTTAAGGAAAGCCGATCCGATCATGGCGGAAACATGGGTCAAAACAAATTACCAAGATATTCGATGTCTTGGAATGTACGGAGGAATGAAGGTTCCATTCGCCACCTTTATGTTACGTGGCGAGGCGCACTCTACTGTGGGAGTCGTGAAGCGTACATATCCAAATAAGACTCAACATGTCTTGGGAGACGTTTGAAACTATTTAATGACAAATCGGTGTCCTAGTACGAGGCAAAGTTTGCAGAGTAATCCAGGTTTGCACCTCATTTGGTGGAGAATGAGGAACGTATGACGCGGATGTTTCTTAGAGGTTTGAAACCCGACATATGTCAGTATCTCATTTGTCATAAATTTTCTCTCTATTCAGATGTTGTTAACATGGCTTAATTGTTAGAGCGAGATAACGAGTACGTTCAATCGAGGGACCATAACCAGGATCATACCAAATGATAGCGATCAATGTAATAACGATAACCAGCGGAGAAAGAAATAGACGGACAAAAATGGTAACCACTCTGGTGGTAATCATGGCCATGAAAATAGAAGAAGCGAGTCAAGAGGAGATTTTAAAAGAGGAGATTTAACAACGACCATTATGAAGAAGGCAGCGGTCTGCGGTGAAAGAATCGGTTCTAAGGGAGGAGAACGACCACCCATTCGTATATGCTATAAATGCGGGAAAGAGGGACATATCGGTCAAACTATCCACAACAGTTCAAGGTATGCTATAATTGTGGAAAGGAAGGACATATCGCTCGAGATTATGCAGTAGCGAAACCTAGTTCAGCGGGGACGGTGACTCAAAAGATTGTCCCAGAAAAGTCAAAGTCAACGGTTTCGGGAAGAGCGTTTGTTGTGACTGGTCAAAATGCGAGGAACCCAAACGAGGTGATCACGGGTAAGCTATTTATAAATTCTTGTGAAGTTTATACCTTACTTGATACCGATGCTACCCATTCATTTATCTCTCCTGCTTGTGCTCAACGTTTAAACTTGACTCCGGAGAAATTAGACTTTGACCTATTTGTGGAAACTCCGTTAGGAGAAACATTCATCACATCCACTGTTTATAAATCTTGTTTGATTCAAGTTGGCACCATCACCTTACCTATTGACCTTATCTCTTTAAAGATACTTGCTTTTGATGTGATTTTAGGGACTGATTGGTTAACTACTCATCATGCCAAAATTGATTGTTTTCGTAAGGTTATTAGTTTTCATATTCCTAACCAACTGTTTGCATGCAATTCAAGCAACTAAATCATTAAAATCAATCAACGTCATATCTAATCATAAAGCTATTCGTTTATTGAAAAATGGATGTCAAGCTTTCTTAGCCCATGTTATGGATTTGAATAAAGACACGTCAAATTTGAATAATATTCCCATTGTTATTGACTTTCCCGAGGTATTTCCTAAAGAACTTCCTTATCTACCCCCGAACGTGAAGTTGAATTCTTTATTGATCTTGAACTCGGTACAAAGCCCATTTCAAAACCCCATATAGAATGGCTCTATTGAACTTGAGGAGTTAAAGGTCCAACTACAGAGGAATTGTTGGACATCGGTTTCATTAAATCTAGTACATCTCCTTGGGGTGCTCTGTTTTATTCAAAAAGAAGAAAGACGGGAGTATGCGACTTTAATATTGACTATCGGGAATTGAACCATGTCACCATCAAGAATAGGTATCCTCTACCTCGTATTGATGACTTGTTTGACCCGATTACAAGGGGCACAATTCTTTTCAAAAATCGATCTTCGTTCGGATATCATCCATGAAGATTAGAACGAGGATATTCCAAAGATTGCCTTGAGAACTTCGGTATGGGCATTATAAATTCTTAGTCATGTCTTTCGGACTAACTAATGCTCCTGCGGCTTTCATGGATAAGATGAACCTAGTATTCAAGGAATATTTGGATCGGTTTGTTGTTGTCTTTATTGATGACATCCTCATATATTCCAAAAGTCGTGAAGATCATGAGCACCATTTGAAGTCGGGTACTCCAAAACTTCGTGAAAACAAACTATATGCCAAATTGAAGAAATGCGAGTTACGGCTTTAGAAAGTAGCATTTCTTGGGCACGTGGTGTCAAAACATGGAGTATCCATGGACCCAGTGAAGATTGAAGCAATACAAAGTTGGGAGCGGTAAGCCGGTGGTCAAGCACGTAGCTTTTCGGGTCTAATGGGTTATTATCGGAGATTCGTGGAAGGGTTTTCTCGAATCGCTTCTCCATTAACCCAGCTAACTCGGAAGGATACAAAATTCGTTTGGAGCAAAGAATGCGAGAAGAGTTTCCAAGAGCTTAAGAGGAGACTTATTTCGGCACCTGTTCTAACAATACCATCCGGTTCGGATGGATTTGTTATCTCTGACGATGCTTCGAGCAAAGGGTTAGGATGTGTTCTCATGCAATGTGGGAAAGTCATAGCCTATGCCTCGCGACAACTTAAAGAATATGAGAGGAATTATCCTACTCATGATCTAGAGTTGGCAGCAGTCGTTTTCGTGCTAAAGATATGGAGGCACTATCTATATGGGAGAAAGTGGAGATATATTCAGACCATAAAAGCCTTAAATATTTCTTTACTCAAAAAGAACTCAACATGCGGCAACGACGTTGGCTCGAGCTATTGAAAGACTACGACCACACTATTCAATACCATCCTGGAAAAGCGAACGTGGTAGCTGACGTGTTGAGTAGAAGATCATATGCAGGAATGAGTGCGATGATGTCAAGTATACGCATAGAGCCAACTTTAATAGAAAAAGTTAAGGTTGCTCAGCCACCGACCCGGAGCTGATGCGTATGAAGAAGAAAGTACAAGAAGGTGCTATTCCAGAAGCGAGAATTGATGAAGAATGAATACTTCGAGTCCACTCTAGACTTTGTGTTCCTAACGACTTTGATTTGAAGTACAAGATTATGATGGAGGCACACAATACACCATTTGCAATCCATCCTGGAAGTACCAAAATGTATCGTGATCTTCGACATACATTTTTGTGGAACAATATGAAGAGAGAGATTGCAAAGTTTATCTCAATGTGTTTAACTTGTCAACGTGTAAAGGCGGAGAATCTAGTACCTAAGGGTCCGTTGCAACCACTTGAGATTCCGAAATGGAAGTGGGAACACATTACCATGGATTTCGTTACGGGTCTTCCTACGGTTTCTCAAGGCATCAATGCTATTTGGGTTATTGTTAATAGATTAACCAAGTCTGCTCATTTCTTGCCGATACGGGAGACTTATTCCCTTGAACGTCTTGCTAGTATGTACGTGAATGAGATTCTAAGGTTGCATTGCATGCCTGTATCCATAGTTTCGGATCGTGACCCTAGATTCACTTCAAGATTTTGGGTTAGCTTACAAAAAGCTATGGGCACGGATTTGCGATTTAGTTCGGCATACCATCCTCAAACGGACGGACAATCGAGAGGACTATTCAAACTCTTGAAGATCTATTAAGACTCGTGTCCTAGACTTCAAGGCGGTTGGGATAAGTATTTACCATTGGTGGAATTCTCCTACAACAACGATTATCGAGCAAGGTTAGGTGTGGCTCCATTTGAAGCATTATATGGACGAAAGTGTCGCTCTCCATATATGTTGGGATGAGGTGGGTGAAGCAACATTGTTGGGACCCGAGTTAATACGTATGACTCACCGAAAAGATCCAAATGATTCGACAACGTATACAAACGGCACTAGATCGACAAAAGAGTTATCGCGGATCTTCATCAAAAGGACGTGGAATTTAGTATAGGGGATCATGTATTGTTGCGAGTTGCTCCATGGAAGGGAGTTACAAGATTTGGGAAGAGAGGAAAGCTCAATCCACAATTTATTGGTCCATTTCAAATTCGGACCGAGTAGGAAATGTAGCCTATAGACTCGCTGCTATTACCTCAAAGTATGTTTCGTGTTCATAATGTGTTTCACATATCCGTACTTAAATAAATATGTGAAAGACCCGAACCACGTTATAGAATTAGAACCGGACGAGATAGTCGAAGACTTAACGTATGTGGATGTACCTGTTAAGATCTTGGATAGGAAGGAGCATGTCCTACGCGCAAAGGTCATACCACAAGTTAAAGTTTTGTGGAGGAATCATCTTATAGAAATGACACAGGGAATTGGAAGCGGAAATGAAAACGAGGTATCCTCACCTTTTGAAACACCAGTGCGTCGTCGTCGATTTCGAGGACGAAATTTCATAAGGAGGGAGGTTGTAAGACCCCAAATTATTATTAATGAAATTTAATTTTCTATTTATTATTTTGAAATAGTAAGGGTTGATTTGATTAATGTGGATAGTTATGGGTAAAATACGCAAATATTTCAAAATAAGCAAGTGGTTATAAAATATTCATTGTTGTCGGGAATATTCTTCTTTGTCGGGGAATATTAAATGCGACGGCCAGCGATCTTTAATGGGCCCCATAACGAAAGCGATTGGATGAAGAAAAGCGACAAATATAAGTTGTTTAAAAATAACTTGGCGTAGTTATTCACAGATTATCTTGTTAAAATACTAAATTGGTTAAAACACACGATAGACACCTGCGTATTGCACCAATTATTGATTCTTACGTAAGAAGGCACTACTCAATAATGGTTCTGATGAATTATTGTTCGATTATTTTATTGATTTAATAATTGTTGCGTTGATATTTTATATTGATGTTGTTTCAATAATTGTCATTACACAATTTTTTTCATTAACGGCAATAATTCATATTATCTGAATAATATTATTAGATAACATTATTGGCAATGTCTAGAAAGTTACTGTCTAAGGAGAGGTTTGGTCACCTAATTGCGGCGCACCAAGATGAGAGAAATTCTTATTGAAAGCCCCTTCTTTCCTACAAGGCGGCGGGTTGCCAATCTTCATGATTCTGTAATATTATTTATGAATAATTAATTATTGATTTTTATAATGTGGAAAATATTGATTTTATGTGTATATAGATGGAAAAAAATTTTAATGTGACAATTGTTGAAAATTAATATTTTATCTTTATTCTGATAAAATAATTCATTTAAATATATTATTTTAATAATATAATAATGGTGATATTTTTACAACGAATGTGGGATATATGAGTATACGAGGAGGAAGAGTATTTTTGTTGCAATAAATGTTTAAAACATGTTAAACATGTCGGTGGACCCCATTTATTGACTGAAATTTGATTATAGCTTGTAAAATCGCTTGCTTGTGGATTTGGATTTGGGTCAATTTACATTTGGAATTTGGAAAAACTTTCTTACTGCAAAGTTGTAGAGAATTAAATTTTCCTATAAAAACTAGCGAAATTCAAATTTTTCTGATAAAAGGGTTATTTATTATGAATTATTGAAGTTCCGAAGCTCCGAAATAATTGATTTTTGGAAGTTTAAAATAATTTAAATTAGAAAAACGTTTTTGATATATTTGGTGGGCTTGGTTGGTTGTTAAAATGAGCTGATTTCAGTTTATAAGAGTGTGTGTAGGAAAAATTTTATATATATTAATATTATATTAAATTTTCTACTTTGGTGTTCTAAGCATTTTCCTATAAATAGGGTGCTTAGGTTAGAATTGAAAATCACACCAGAAACTGAAGTTTTCTCTCTCTATATTATCGAGCGTATTCTTGTGAGTATTTTGAGTATATTTTGAGTATTGATATACGGTGCAAGTTCAAGTCATAGCCTATATCCGGTGTTTCAACTAGAAGTATTGTCTTTGTGAGGTAAGGGATATTATTTTTTTAATGATATTATTTATTCTAATATCATTATCTTCAAGTATTGATCTAAACTTTTAATCAAATTTAGAACTTTTAGTTAATCGGGTTACTATTCACGTATATGACACTTTATCCACGTGATACTGATCTTATTCACGAATACGGCACTATTATTCATCGAAAAATGAAAATTTTCCTTTTAAGTCCCAAATATCTATTCGAAACTAGCTTTGATTGTATCCATGTTTTGATCATTCTTGAATTTTACACCACTATGATTATTTTTGAGGTATTTTTGGACATGGATAAAACAAAGTACGAATCCTTAATCCTTAATCCTTGTCATTTTGTTTCAATTGGATTTGTTTCTTTAAAAATATTTTCATCATCCTTAGTCTTAAATGATGATATTATTGAATATCTTTGGCACAGAGCAAAGATGAATGATTTCGATGAATATCTTTGGCCCGTAGTGCAAAGATGAGCAGTGTTTAGATGAACATGACCAATCGATGAATATCTTTGGCTGTAGTGCAAAGATGAATATTTGATTCGGATATATATTGATTGATGTTACAGGGATAAAAGATGAGACGATGAACTTTTAAATTCATACATAGAAGATAGTATTTTGCATTCTCTACTTAACTCTTCTAATGAATTATTATTTCATTGCTGAATATTGATTTAAAACTTGTTGTCTATTGTATTCTATTAGATTTTTTCCTGTTGAAGACTAATGATAATTTGTTGTATATTATCTTAGTCATAATATTCTTCTTTGGGCTAGTTGAGCTCACTCTTTTCCTTTTTGTTCCATTTTTCTTCTCGTGGAGGCGAGAATATAGCGAGTACAGTCGGGTATGGAATGAAGGTTCTAGAGAGAGTTGTTTAGTAGTCCTCACCATTTTGTAAAATAATGTATCAATAAATGTGATGAGGATTTATTTGAGTATAGATATTGTCTAGAAGATAATATTTGTATTCAAACTCACAGTTTATATGTTGTAATAATAAAGTTGTAGTTGTTTCTGTACCATGTATTGATAACTCAGAATGGGTGATGTATACCTATTTTGGGGGCGTCACACCTTGAGCTAAACTGCGCTATCCCTCTTTTCATATTGCTCTACCAAAATGTATGTCGAAGATCACGATACATTTTGGTACTCCCAGGATGGATTGCAAACGGTGTGTTGTGCACCTCCATCATGATTTTATACTTTAAATCAGGGTCGTTACGAACACAAAGTCTGAAGTTGACTTGAAGTATTCCTTCTTCATCGATTCTTGCTTCTGGCATAGCACCTTCTTTCACTTTCTTCCTAATACGCATCAACTCCAGGTCTGTAGCTTAAGCAGCTTTAACTTTATCGATTAAAGTCGGTTCTACTCATATATTCACCATCATCACATGGGTCCCTGGATTCTTTAACTCTATCTCCATCCTTTGCAAGTTACACAAAATGGGCCTTTGCGTTGACAATATCGCACTCGTACCAGCATATGATCTTCTACTCAATGCGTCAGCTACCACGTTCGTTTTTCCAAGATGGTATTAGATGGTATGATCATAATCTTTCAACAGCTCAAGCCATCATCGTTGTTGCATGTTGAGTTATTTTTTAGTGAAGAAATATTTGAGGCTTTTATGATCCGTATAGATCTCCACCTTCTCTCCATACAGGTAATGCCTCCAAATCTTAAGCGCAAAAACGACTGCTGCTAACTCTAGATCATGAGTAGGATAATTCCTCTCAACTTCTTTGAGTTGTCGTGAGGCATAGGCTATGACTTTCCTATATTACATGAGAACACATCCTAACCCTTTGCCTGAAGCATCACTGTAGATGACAAATCCCTCCGAGCCAGATGGTATTGTCAGGATAGGTGCTGAAATGAGTCTTCTCTTGAGTTCTTGAAAATTCTTCTCACATTCCTCGCTCCAACCTAACTTTGTATCTTTTCGAGTCAGCTGCATTAATGGAGTAGCGATTCGAGAAAACCCTTCTACGAATCTCCGATAATAACCAGCTAAGCCGAGAAAGCTACGTACCTCGGTCACTGACTTAGGTTGCTGCCAGCTTTGAATTGCTTCAATCCTTGTGGGTCAACAGATATTCTATGGTTTGATATCACGTGCCCAAGGAATTCGACTTCCTCAAGCCAGAACTTTCATTTCTTCAACTTGTCATAAAGCTTGTTTTCACGAAGCTTTTGGAGTATCAGCCTCAAGTAATGCTCATGATCTTCACGGGTTTTGGAGTATATGAGGATGTCATCAATAAAGAGGACCACAAAGTGATCCAAATATTCCTTAAATACTCGATTCATCATATCCATAAAGGCAGCAGGAGCAGTAGTCAATCCAAAAGACATGACTAAGAATTCATAATGTCCGTACCAACACTACAAGAAAAAGGCCTAACAACGATCAAGACTATCAGCGACCGGATATTCGATCGCTGATACTATTAATAGCGACCAACATCTACGACCGTAAGTTAATCTAGTCGCTAATCACTATCAGCGACCGCATGCGGTCGCTAGTTGGTCGCTGGTTCAATTTTACCACCAAAAATTTGGCACAAAATGTTGGCGTGCTGGTTTATTGTGACCCCTCACCATCAGCGACCGCTGTCGGTCACGAGTACTTCCACATCATTAAAATTTAGCGACCGCATACGGTCGCTGATGCCAGTCGCTGATCAATTTAATCTATCAGTCTTTCGCTCGATAGTAGCAGAATAAGAAAGGAAAAAGAAAGAGGGAGACCGGAAAGGGAGAAGAGGGAGAAGGGGGAGAAGGGACTGGTGGTTGTTGCTACTCCTCGTTCACACGACTGGTGGGTCAATTGGTTGCTGCTACTCCTTCAACTGGTGTTCGCTACTCCTCGTGCGATTGGTAGGTTTTTCTTCTTCACAGCCGATCTCATCCACGTATTTTCTCTATCTCCTCTCATACATACCGATAATTCTCTACTTTTAATTCATATATGTATTTCCAAATGGGATTTGAGTTATGCTCATCTGTATAATGTCTCTCAAACATAAGCATACATATCCTACTTTAGTTACTCACTAAATGTGTTTTTTTGGTTATGTTAAGATATGGTGATTGTGTTTAATTAGAAGAAAGCCCAACTTACTTATAATTGTCTTATTTAGTAAGGAAAAATTAGACATTTACTTGTATTTGGGTGTGCAACTAGTAATATAGTTGTATTTGGGTGTGCAACTAGTAATATAGTTGTAATATAGCAACTAGTATTTGGGTGTAGTTTAAATATAGTTGGAAGACAAAAGAAAACTGAGAGACATGAAAATAAACATTTAAAAAGAAAAATGAAATGTGAAGAATGAGCAAAAAAAAGAGGGGAAAAACAAGAAAAGTAAATGGAGTTAATAAAAAAGACTGCAGCAGGAATGCAAATTCCAAGATGAAATAACAAACAAAGAGAAAGCATACAAGTACATGGTACCTTAAAACCCTAATAACGTGAAATTTGAGGCCTTAACTATAACTAGTCAAGTCTTTGGTCGTTACCTATAGAAATTGGAAGTAACCAAACGTTCACCACTACTGTTTATGAGCAATTACACTAAATGGCGTCATATACAACACAATAGTTCTTCATCACCTTAAAGTAGATGCTCGAAAAAATTGCAACTACAATAATTACCCGATAAGGACATGATCTCCACTACTGTTAAAATCAAAACATTCGATAACTAGAGGGTTATCCTGTAACAAAGAGAAAACTGTGAATGTACAGGAGAGTTTTGAATAGTTGTAAATGAGAGTTTGGATAGTTGGACAGTTGTAAAGAGAAAGCTGATCCAAACTGATCGAAACATTCATTTGGACAGTTGTAAAAATTGGTTTCATTCTACAGGAGAGTTTTTTTTGTATAACAAAAGTTATCTGGAATGAAAACTATAAAAATACAACTAATTTCTATAAACTGCTTAATTAGACCACCTGCCCATTTTAAACAGCTTAAAACAGTATCCCCAAAAGATGGCATCTCTATTCCGTTTAGATTGAATAAATTTAATTGAGGAAGGAATGAAATGATCTTCAATGTATTTGGTGATCATTTCAGAAAATAAACAACCACGCATTCCAATGGAATAAACAACTAAGAGATAAATGCCTTAATCAGAAGTAAGTTAATTATTGCGCTCATGTGTAAAGTAAAGATAGAAGCTTGCAAAAATGAAAGTGCGAGTTTTTGGAAATCTGAATTTGTAGTATACTCCTGAACTTTTTACTGCTTTAATTTGCATTCAATCGTTATTGTTTTGGTCTTATTATATTGGAAATTTGTATATTTCTCTTGGTTTGTGTCTTGGGTGCCTAGAAATGACCTTATATACATGTCGTCGTGCATGTGGCTAGTCCATATTATAGGGGAGACTCTGGCAATTTTTTTTTATTGGTCGGGTAGTTGCGAACATTTATAATATTAACGAGCTCTTTATGTGCTTACTAGTATGCTCAAGTCATATGCTTACTCGCTAGTATGCTCAAGTCATATGCTTACTGGCTAGTATGCTGTAGTCATATACTTACAAGTATGCTTAAATGTTATAATCATATGCTTACAAGTATGCTCAAGTCATATGGTTACAAGTATGCTCAAGTCATACGCTTACAAGTATGCTTAAATGTTAATCATATGCTTAACTATGCTCAAGTCATATGGTTACAAGTATGCTCAAGTCATATGGTTACAAGTATGCTCAAGTCATATGATTAATAAGCTCATGTTGTCTGTAGTAGGTACTGTTGAATCATGGACCTCTATTCAGAACGTAGTTGGATGGCATGACGAAAGTCAAGTGTCCAGATATGTGCTACAGCTGGATTTAGAGCTGATTGCCAAGTGTTTTTCGAGTATGCGTATAGTCACCCAGAATGTATGAATGGTCAGTCCCAGATATGATGTCCATGTTTAAAGTGTAAGAATGTAAATTATATGGACAGAGACGTGGTAAACTATCATTTACTTATTTCTAGGTTCATGAAAAATTACGAGGAATGATGGTGGGCACATGGGCAAAGAAGAGATGGTGGCATCACAGAAGTGCATAATTCAGGCAGTAGTACTCATCGTATGAATGAAATGGTTCATGATATTGCAGGGCCAGATTTTGATTGTGAACAAGGTAGAGAGAAACCTATGAATTCTGATGCCAAAGACTTCTTTAAGTTGTTAGACGAGGGTAGCGAGCCATTGTGGCATGGTTGCACCAAACACACTACATTGTCTGCAGTGGCGACATTACTTACCATCAAGGCTGATCACAACATGAGCCATGAGTGTTTTGAGTCACTCTTGAAGGCAATTAAGAGTATGTTGCCTGACGGTGAGAAATTACCTAGTAACTATTACTTTTGTAAGAAAATTGTGAAGAAGTTGGGTCTTGGATACCAAAAGATTGATGCATGTCCCAACGATTGCATGTTGTTTTATAAGGAAAATGAACAGATGACAAGGTGCACGTTTTGCAGTCATGATCGGTTTAGGCCTAATAAAAAGGGTGTGACTACAAAAAAATCAAGTATACCGTTTAAGATTATAAGGTATTTTCCAATAACACATCGGCTAAAAAGATTGTACATGTCTTCAAGAACAGCTGAACATATGAGTTGGCATTCGAAATCTCCAGCTAAAGATGGAGAATTAAATCATCCCACAGATGGGCAGGCTTGGAATGATTTTAACTTAGCACATCCTGGGTTTGCATTGGAACCTAGAAATGTGAGGCTTGGATTGTCCACCGATTGTTTCAATCCGTTTGAGCACTCAGTTGTTCCGTACTCATGTTAGCATGTGATTGTTACTCCGTACAACTTGCCTCCTTGGATGTGTATAAAACAGCCATACTTGTTTCTTTCAATCGTGGTTCCTGGTCCTAAGAGTCCTGGAAAGAACTTAGATGTTTACTTGAGACCTCTTGTAGATGACTTGAAGGTATTATGGGAGGATGGAGTACAGACTTGGGATGTTGCAACGAAAACAAATTTCAACCTTAGGGCAGTGGTTATGTGGACTACAAGTGACTTCCCAGCTTATGGTATGTTAGCTGGATGGATTACACACCAGAAGTTGGCTTGTCCGTATTGTATGGAGCATACAAAGTCTTTCAATTTATCAAAAGGTCGAAAGCCTTGCTGGTTTGACTGTTATCGTCGGTTCTTGCCGGTAGATCACCCGTTTCTAAGAAATAGAGAACACTTCAGGAAAGGAAAAGTAGACAATGATATTCCTGCACCGCGATTGTCGGGAACAGAGATGCGAGATCGTGTGATGAGATTGCCGGTTATCCCATTTGGTAATATTGATGCCACAAACATAATAAATGGGTTTAGCGAATCTCATAACTTGGTTCGGAGAAGCATCTTTTGGGAACTTCCTTATTGGTCTACAAATTTGATTTGTCATAATCTAGATGTGATGCATATTGAGAAGAATGTGTTTGACAATGTGTTTAACACCATGATGAATGTTACGGGGAAGACAAAGTATATTGCTAAGGCATGTTTGGACATGAAAGATATTTGTAAACGTCCTGGATTAGAACTTTATGAATCTCCTAATGGTAAGATTGTCAAACCGCATGCAAGGTACACATTGTCCAAACAGAAAGTTAAAGATGTGTGCACATGGGTTAAGTCACTAAAACTACCAGATGGATATGCGTCAATCATTGCAAGGTGTGTTACCGGTGGGAAATTGCAAGGGATGAAGAGTCGTGACTGTCATGTATTCATGGAGAGACTTATGCCTATAGCATTTTGGGATCTGCTTGATAAACCAATATGGGATGCTTTGACGGATCTTAGTCGTTTCTTCAAAGACGTGTGTTCAAAATCATTAAATGAGAAGGACATGTCTGTACTTGAGAAGAATATCATAGAGATCACCTGTAAACTGGAAAAAATATTCCCACCTGGTTTTTTTGACTCCATGGAGCATTTGCAATTCCATCTTCCTTATGAAGCTCGTGTTGGAGGTCCAGTTCAATATAGATGGATGTACCCTTTCGAGAGGGTGATGGGAAACCTTAAGAGGAAGGTGAAGAATAGATCTTATTTCGAGGGGTCGATATGTGAGGCATACAGTTTCGATGAGATATCTATGTTTGTCTCAAACTATTTTCCGGACGAAGTCTTGACAAAGGCCAATCGAGTATCGAGACATGATGATTGGGGAAATCTTGAACTAAATGGTCAGCTCTCTATATTTGGTCTATCGGGCTGCGATTATGGAAAAGGGAAGCGCATATTCCTCTCTGAGCAAGAATTACATGTTGCACATATTTACATTCTTCTCAATTGCGAGGAGATTGATGAATTTGTGAGGTACACATGTAAACTTGATAATTTATCTTTTAAGTTGAAAATTTATTCCAATATGTTAATGTTTATAACTTGGTATAGATTGTACGATGACGAGTTAAAAGTGAAGCATCCCGGCATAACTGATAAAGATATTCAAATCAATCGTGATAAAATATTTGCACTTTGGCTAAATGACAAAGTAAGTTCAATTTCTTAAGCACGTAGTATATATATACTCCATATTAACTATGACATTACTTAATAAGATGGAGTTTTTGTAGGCTTTGACTGAGGGATCACCGATTCAGGCTAATATACAAGTCCTAGCTATGGGACCAGACATGGACTAAGTCAGCCGCAATGGTTACGACTATTAGCGATCGCAATGGTCGATCGTGATGGTCATCTCATGACCGATTATGGATAGATAAATACTGATTGTAGATAGACCCTTTTCTTGTAGTGCGAGTTCTGAAAGCAGTCTTTGGAATGTCATCAATTTTAATCTTCAACTTCTGATATCTGGAACGAAGATCAATCTTTGAAAAGAATTTGGCTCCTTGCAACTGGTCAAACAGGTCATTAATACGAGGTAACGGGTACCTATTTTTAATGGTGACATGATTCAACTCCCGATAATCAATACAAAGTTGTATACTTCCATCTTTCTTCTTCAGGAATAGAACAAGAGCTCCCCAAGGAGACGTACTAGGACGAATGAAACTGATGTCTAACAATTCCTGTAGTTGGGTTTTTAACTCCTGAAGTTTAATAGGAGCCATTCAATATGGGGCTTTGGAAATGGGTTTTGTACCGAATTCAAGGTCAATACAAAATTCAATTTCATGCTCTAGGGGTAGGCTAGGAAGTTCTTCAGGGAATACGTTAGGAAATTTATTAACAATAGAAATATCATTCAAATCTGATGCATTTTTATTTAAATCCATGACATGGGCTAAGAAAACTTGACATTCGTTTTTTCAATAAACGAATAGCTTTATGACTTGATATGACAGTGATTAAATTTAGTGGTTTGGTTGCTTGAATTCGTATAATAGGTTGGTTAGGAATATGAAAGCTAACAACCTTACGAAAACAATCGATTTTATCATGATGAGTAGTTAACCAATCAATCCCTAAAATCACATCAAATGCAAGTATTTTCAAAGAAATAAGATCGACGGAGTAGCAGCAGGTTACTGGATTTGAATCAAACAAGACTTATAAACCGTGGATGTAATGAAGGTTTCTCCCAACGGAGTTTCAACAGATAAGTCAAAGTCTAATTTCTCCGAAGTCAAATTTAAATGTTGAGCGCAAGTAGGAAAAATAAAGGAATGGATAGAACCGGTATCAAATAAAGTATAAACTTCACTAGAGTTTATGATTAGTTTACCCGTGATCACCTCATTCAGATTCCTCATTTTTTGGGAGGTTTTGACAAACGCTCTCCCTTGAACTACCAGTTTTGTCTTGTCTGGGACACCCTTTGATGCCTCCATCCTAGCTGGACATGACTTTGGTGCACAAAAAATTGGGCTGGGTGACCTTCTTTTCCACAATTGTAACATCCTTTAGACTGCATCGTGCAGTTTGGAGTTATGTGTCCTTCCCCTCCACATTTGTAACATACGACCAGCGGTTGTTCTCCTTCCTTAACAACAGGTGGTGGTGCTGAGGTCTTTCCATCATTATTGAATCTCCTCTTCTTGAAATGTCCACTCTTATTGGCATGGCCATGATTACCACCGAAGTGGTTACCATTTCTGACATGTTGATTCCCTCCACGTTTGTTATCACCGCTTCGATGATTGCTACCACTGGTATTATCGACTTGTCGGCTGCTCTCTCTTGGTTGGGTTGACTCATTATCGCGTTCCAATAACTGAACCCTATTCACAACATCTAAATACAAACACAGTTTATGAGAGATAAGGTATTGACGTATCTCGGGTTTTAAACCTCTTGGAAACATCCGCGTCATTCTCTCCTCAATATCAACCAAGTGGGATGAAAATCGAGACAACTCGACAAACTTAGCTTCTTACTGTACCACGGTCATATTGTTTTGCTCAAGCTTGATGAAATCTACCTCCTTCATTTGACGAATACTTTCAGGAAAATACTTGTCATTGAACAACTCTTGGAACTTCTCCCAAGACATTTTGAGTGCGGCAGGTTGAGTACGCTTTACAGATTCCCACCAATAATCTGCCTCTGCTCGTAACATGAAGGTGGCAAAGGGAACATTTTGCTCCTCGGAGAATCCCAAGACATCAAATATCTTGTTGATTTGCTTTATCCACGTCTCTGCCTTAAGTGGTTTTGGCTCTCCAAAAAACTCCGGTGGTCCTAGCTCCTTGAACTGCTTAGCGGTGACCGTCCGATAGTTGTCAGTGTTTCCACCTACATTTTGGACAGGAGCCGCTTTCGCCTGATGTTGCATGAATTGCATAAAGCCTCTGAACATCCCATCGTTCACCATTTCATCGGTGTTATTGTTTACATGAGGATTATTGTCTTCCTGTTGCACATTACCCTGGGTATTGATCGTTGGTAACTCAACGGTCTCATGTGCTTCATTTCTTATCTCAACATTTTTGGATGCCATTTTCAAATACTGCCACAAAACAAGGGTTAATTAACATATCACATATTATACCTATACTCTGACCGACCAATTAAATACCAAATAAACATAGATAGGTCATACTAGCGAATAAATTCCCCGTCTCTCCCCTCTTGGTTTTTGTCTCCCATCTCAGCCAAGGATCATATCCCTAAGCTTTGATACCAACTATGACGCCCCCAAAATAGGTATACATCACCTATTTCGAGTCGCCAAATACATGGTACAGAATACAAATACAACCTTAAATATATAACATGAGCTGTGAGTTTTAATATAAATATTGTCTACTACACAGTATTCAAACTCGAAATAAGTCCTCAATACATTTATTATCACACTATTTCATAGAATAGTGAGGACTACTAATGCTATAATCTGGACCGTCACTCCGTTCTCCGACTAGTCCCTGCTACGTTCTCATTTCCTAAAGAGAACAATGAAAACAAAAAGGGTTAGCTCAACTATCCCAGTAAGAAATATTATGACTAAGATAATGCAGAATAATTTATCATTAGTTTTCAACAGTGTTAAAAAATATATAACACACATCAAGTTTAACTGCAGCGGAACAAGCAATCCATTAGAACAGTCAAGTAGAGCATGATAACTACTATCTTCTAGGATTTAAAATGTTTTCATCAATTTTTATCGCTGAGACTCGGCTTAATAAATAAACCACATCATCTAATCATTCCTGCACTACGGGCCAAGGATATTCATTAAATCATCAATGGTCATGACTATACCGAATAATCCCTGGTCATAATCATACCAAAAGCATCCATCATCAATGCACTATGTGCCACCGAGGACTTTTACCACAACATCGTTTATAACATTACAGGTCATGATTATACCGAATGATCCCTGGTCGTAATCATACCAAGTCCATCTATGCATGTAAGCCAAAGATGACTTTTATCACAATATCAACATGAGGATGATGACAATGACATAATAATTCAATAAAACAAGTTCAAGAATAAATTTTAAAGATTTATAAGTTCATTTATCCTGAAATTAATAACGTCCAAATTGTCATCGTGATACTGCTTTGTGGAGTAAAATTCAAGAATTGCACAGAAAAATATTTCCATGAAAAGATAATGGATGAAGCCCAAATATCCAGGATATTCCACTAATTTCATGGAGTATAGAATTCAAAACTTTAACCAACTGAGTATAATAGAATATATGAAACTGCGAATGGATTTTTGCCTGCCATGCGATAATCCACGTAGACAGATCATTTCCACAATTTAATAAGGAATGAATACAAAGGATCATTCACCGTGCATGTGGTAATCCACATAGACAGGTTATTCCAATAGAATAATAAAGAATGGAATAATAGAAGAATTCACCATGCATGCGATAGACCGCACAGACAGGTTATTCCCAACATAATAATAAAGAATGGAACCAGTGTCATGCATCTACATGCATGTGATGTTCCAACGAATAATAAGGAATGGAACCAGTCAAACGCGTAATCCGCATGCATATGATATTCCAACAAAATAATAAAGAATGGAACCAGTCATGCGTAATCCACATGCATGTGGATATTCCAAATGAAATAATAAAGAATGGAATAACAATAGAATTCACCATGCATGCGATAGATCGCATGCATGAATGTTATTCCAATGTAATAATAAAGAATAGAATAACAGAAGAATTTCACCATGTATGTGGTACTTCACATAGACAGGTTATTCCAACATAATAATAAAGAATGGAATAACATCCCTTACGAGTATTGAAAGAAAATAACTCTCTTCATGAACACGAAAGAATAATATCCCTTACCTTAAAAAGAAGAGTATTCCGATGGGTAGGACGTGGATATACTTGAAGAAAACTTGCACTATTTTCTACGCTCAAAGCTTTCTAACACTCGAAAGAAATACGCTCAATATTATAGAAGAAGAATTATCTGACTCTGCTATGATTTTCAATTCTAACTAAGCATCATATTTATAGGAGAATGGAAAGGATACTATGCAATAAAATATAATATATTCAATATATATATATATATATATATATTAAAATAAAATAAAATAAATAACTTTATAAAAGTATTCTACATTTTATATAAAAATATTTTACTATGCAAACACTATGCATGATAAAATATAAAATATTCTATTTATAATCTAATAAAACAAATAACTTTATAAAACTATTCATTTTTTTATATAAAAGATTTCTATTTTATTACAATTATAATAATAATAAAACAATATATATATATATATATATATATATATATATATATATATATAAAAACTTCCATGACTCCAATTCCCTCAATATTTTTAACAACATTTATCATAATTATTATAATTCACAATATTAATCGACTAGGTCGTTCCCAGGAAAGAGGGGGCTTTCCAATAAGGATTTCTCCCTATTGGCGCGCAATTAGGTGACCAAACCTCTCCTTGACAGAACTTCTAGACATCATTAATATTGTAAATAATAATATTAATAACTTCGTTATCTCAATTATTGATTTAATAATATATAAAATATTGACAATAATTGAATCAAATAACGTGAGATACTATGCAAGAATTACTATAGCAATAATTGAACAAAACTAAGTGACTTCTCACGTAAGGATCAATAATCAATATCGTGTGCTACTATGCAACCACGCGTATTACTGTACTTTTACTACCAAGTAGTTCAACAGTTTTAACGGTAAAACTTCCGCCGCTATTTTCATAAAATATTTTTATCGTTTTCTCAATCCGACAATAATTCCGTTGTGGGTCCACCAATGATTGTGCCGTCGTACGAATATTCCCTGTTAAAATGAATATTCCCAGACCAATCGAATATTATAACAACTTGCGTATTTTGCAAAATTTATAAATATTACCCACAACTATAACATTATATCAAATTCACTCCATAATATTCAAAATTGATATTTATAGAAAAATCATCTTTATTCATAAAAGTTGAGGTCTTACAAACTCAACTGAGAAAAGGTTTGCACATTGACCACGTGATGTAACACTGTTAAACTGGTTTGTAAAACCGAGATTTATTAGGGTCCGCGGACTTGCTTTTTGCAGAGGGAAGGTGTTAGGCACCCCCTGACATTCGTGTTACCATGGTGACCGCCACTTTTCAATTTAAACTGTTATATAAATGTGTGTTTGTGTGTGGGTCAATATGCAATTATTTGGAAGTAGTGTTATGCCTCATGCGCACCTATATACAAAGGGTTTGAATTTGTGTAAAAATTCAGTTTTAACAAGATATAATAGTGATGTTTTGTAAAAGAGGTTTTTCAAACCCTTATGCTCAATAGTAATTGAGGCCTTTGATACTTCCATTGTATTAAGTGTTCGACTTGATTGCTTTAATTTTCTAGATGCAAAGCATCTTCGAGAAAGTAAGATATATAGAAATGTCGAACTCCTTGTGGGCATGAAAGTCATCTAAGGAAATTCAGACACCGTGAATAATGTACAAGTTCTTTACAGCCAAATATGTCAATCATGGGAACTGAATCTAGATTCAGGAGATTGAATCTGTGCTCACGTGATTCCTAGGCTCACATGATGTAGCAGTTTATACGAAAGCTGTAAGCAGTTATATATATAAAAGTTGTAGATATATATATACAGACTGTTAACCACCACGAAGAGAACTTCATGGGGGATTGGAAATGCAAATATATATATATATATATATATATATATATATATATATACACGATCTACCACCACGAAGCACCTCCATGGGGGATCGAAAATGTAAATAAAGTAGTAAATACGATCAACCACCACGAAGTAAACTCCAGGTGAGACAAAATGTATATATATATATATATATATATCTATTAAAAGCGGTAAATGCACCGGATATTATATCCAGGCTCAATCAAACAAAGTTTGATGGGTATAATATATATATATATATATATATATATATATAAAAGCAGTAAACGCTCCAGATATAAAATCCAAGCTCATCGAGCGATGTCCAACAACAGTTTATATATATGTATATATATATATATATATATATATATATATATATATATATATATATATATATATAAGCAATAAATGCTCGGATATAAATCTAGGCTCATCGAACAGAGTTCGACCACAGTTTTTATATAAGTATATATATATATATATATATAAGCAATAAACGCTCCGGGCGTGAGTCTAGGCTCAATCGAGGTATAACTCGATAATGTTAGTCCACATATATAAATATATGTATATATATATATAAAAGGAAATAAAAGCCACGGACCGAAGTCTGGGCATACACACAAAACACAACTCTCAACGTGAAGAACAGTGTGTGGAAAATGTGGAGAAAATACTTTGAAAGGTGTAAGACGGCTTACAGTGGACTGCTAAAGAAGACTTCTATAGCTTTAAATGGATGAACACTGTGACGCCCCCAAAATAGGTATACATCACCCATTCTGAGTTGTCAATACATGGTACAGAAACAACTACAACTTTTATTATTACAACAGTAAAACTGTGAGTTTGAATACAAATATTATCTTCTAGACAATATCTATACTCAAATAAATCCTCATCACATTTATTGATACATTATTTTACAAAAATGGTGAGGACTACTAAATAACTCTCTCTAGAACCTTCATTCCAAACCCCCGACTACGTACTGCTATATTCTCGCCTCACGAGAAGAAAAAAGGAACAAAAAGGAAAAGGGTGAGCTCAACTAGCTCAGTAAAGAATATTATGACTAAGATAATATACAACAAATTATCGTTAGTCTTCAACAGGGAAAAATCTAATAGAATACAATAGACAACAATCAATATTCGCAGCGGAAATAATAATTCATTAGAAGAGTTAAGTAGAGAATGCAAACTACTATCTTCTATGTATGAATTTAAAACTTCATCGTCTATCTTTTATCCTGTAAACATCAATCAATATATATCCGGAATCAAATATTCATCTTTGCACTACGGCCAAAGATATTCATCGATTAATCATGTTCATTTAAACACTGCTCATCTTTGCTCTGTGGCCAAAGATATTCTTCAGAAATCATTCATCTTTACTACGAATAAAGATATTCCATAATATCATCATATAAGATGAAGATGATGAAAAATATTTTTAAAGAAACGAATCCAAAGTGAAACAAAATGACAAGGATTAAGGATTAAGGATTAGTACTTTGTTTTATCCACGTCCAAAAATACCACAAAAATAATCACGGTGGTGTAAAATTCAAGAATGATCAAAACATGGATACAATCAAAGCTAGTATCCGAATAGATATTTTAGGCGAAAAGAAAATTTTTCATTTTTCGATGAATAGTCTCAGATTCGTGAATAAAGACTGCAGATCGTGAATAGTCTTAGTATCGTGAATAGTAACTCGACACCAAAAGTTCCAAATTTGATAAAAAAAACTTCAGATCAATATTTCAACATAATGATATTGAAGAAATAATATCATTACGAAAAAATAATATCCCTTACCTCGAAAGATCGAGATTTAGCGTAAACACCTGATATAAAGGCTATGACTTGAACTTGCACCATATAGCAATACTCAAATTATACTCAAAATACTCACAAGAATACGCTCGATAATATAGAGAGAAAAACTTGATTTACGTGTGATTTTCAATTCTAACCTAAGCACCCTATTTATAGGAAATTGCTTAGAACACCAAAGCAGAAAATTTAATAAATTAATAATATAATTATATAAATTTCCTACGCATGCCTAGAATCTGATTTCAGCCATCAAACACATGTTAAAGATGCCCCCAAACATTCCAAAAACGTTTTTCTAACTAAAAATATTTTAAACTTCCAAAAATCAATTATTTCGGAGCTTTGGAGCTTCAATAATTCACAATAAATAGCCCTTTTATCAAAAAATTCGAATCTCGCGAATTTTTATAGGAAATTCAATTCTCTACAACTTTGCAGAAGAAAGTTTTTCCAAATTCCAAATGTAAATTGACCAAAATCCACAAACAGGCGATTTTACAAGCTATAATCAAATTTCAATTCGATAAATGGGGTCCACCAACATGTTTAACATGTTTTAAAACATTTATTGCAACAAAAATACTCTTCCTCCTCGTATACTCATATATCCCACATTACGTTGTAAAAATATCACCATTATTATATTACTAAAATATAATAATATATTTAAATGAATTATTTTATCAGAAAAAGATAAAATTTCAATTTTCAACAATTGTCACATTAAAATTTTTCTCCATCTATATCCACATAAAATCAATATTTTCCTCATCATATGAATCAATAATTAATTATTCGAAATAATATTACGTAATCACAATATTGACAACCAGTGCGCCTCAGGAGAGAGGGGGGCTTCCGATAAGAATTTCTTCTTACTGGCGCACAATTAGGTGACCAAACCTCTCCTTAGACAGAACTTTCTAGACATTGCCAATAATGTTATCTAATAATATTATTCAGATAATATGAATTATTGCTTCGATAATGAAAAATACTGTATAATGACAATTATTGAAACAACAGCAATATAAAATATCAACGCAGCAATTATTAAATCAATAAAATATTTGAGCGAAGAATTATCGTAACCATTATTGAGTAGTGCCTTCTTACGTAAAAATCAATAATTGGTGCAATACTGCAAAGCTACCGTGTTTTTAACCACCGGTATTTTAACAAGATATTACTGGTAACAACTATCTTAGTTATTTTTAAACAACTTATATTTGTCGTTTTCTTCATCCAATCGCTTTCCGTTATAGGGCCCACACATGGCTGCGCCGTCGTACGAATATTCCCCGACAGCGATCTAATATTCCACGACCAAACGAATATTTCCCGACAACAATGAATATTTTGTAACCACTTGCTTATTTTGAAATATTTGCGTATCTTACCCCTAACTATCCACATTAATCAAATCAACCCTTACTATTTCAAAATAATAAATAGAAAATTAAATTTCATTAATAATAAGTTTGAGGTCTTACAACCTCCCTCCTTATGAAATTTCGTCCCTCGAAATTGACGTGACGTACACAGTGTTTCAAAAGGTGAGGATACCTCGCTTTCATTTCCGTTTCCAATTCCCAGGTCATTTCCTCTATAGCATGATTCCTCCACAAAACTTTAACTTGTGGCATGACCTTTGCACGTAGGACATGCTCCTTCCTATCCAAGATCTTGACAGGTACCTCCTCATATGTTAAGTCTTCGGCTATCTCGTCCGGTTCTAACTATATAACGTGGTTCGGGTCTTTCACATATTTACGAAGTACAGATATGTGAAACACATTATGAACACGAGACATACTCGGAGGTAACGCGAGTCTATAGGCTACATTTCCTACTCGGTCAAGAATTTGAAATGGACCAATAAATCATGGATAGAGCTTTCCTCTCTTCCCAAATCTTGTAACTCCCTTCCATAGAGCAACTCGCAACAATACATGATCCCCTATACTAAATTCCACGTCCTTTCGATGAAGATCCGCATAACTCTTTTGTCGATCTTGTGCCGTTTGTATACGTTGTCGAATCATTTGGATCTTTTCGGTAGTCATACGTACTAACTCGGGTCCCAATAATGTTGCTTCACCCACCTCATCCCAATATATTGGAGAGCGACACTTTCGTCCATATAATGCTTCAAATGGAGCCACACCTATACTTGCCTGATAACTGTTGTTGTAGGAGAATTCCACCAATGGTAAATACTTATCCCAACTGCCCTTGAAGTCTAGGACATAGAGTCTTAATAGATCTTCAAGAGTTTGAATAGTCCTCTCTGATTGTCCGTCCAGTTTTGGGGGTGGTATGCGAACTAAATTGCAAATCCGTGCCCATAGCTTTTTGCAAGCTAACCCAAAATCTTGAAGTGAATCTTGGGTCACGATCCGAAACTATGGATACTGGCATGCCATGCAACCTCACAATCTCATTCATGTACATACTGTTAGGTTTGTAATATTCATGTGCGCAATCAAATTGCATAAAAAGTGCGAAAACGTGTAAAATCAAAGTTTAAAAAAATTTACAAACCATAAACCTGGATCACCCTTTATGCACAATTATTAATTAAACGAAAAGATAAAGAATAAAATCATACCCTTGAAGATCGAGCTTCCTCAGGTACAAGTTCACCTCCAATCCTTTTCGTGTTCAACTTGAATCCACCGGGTTTGGTTCCTTCCTTTGATCAACATTAGCCACCCATGTGTTTGGCCTCTAGAGGTGATCCGCCAAAGAAGAAAAGGAATTCAAGAAGATGGGTATTTGGCTCAAACCCTAGTTTTCTATCTCTATAGAAAAGAACGTACTCTCCAACAAATTGGAATTATGTCGTTGTAAAAGTCAACAACCCCCAACACCCATAATAAGACTCCTCTTATTTATAGATGTGGGCCACCCACCTTAACAATTAAGGAATTGAGTTTTATTTAATTAATTAAATTCTTTTAATTAATTAAGCTCCTAATCTTATTAGGGATAATTAATTAAACTCCTTTAACTAATTTTCCTTTAATCCTATTAGGAATAAATGAGAGTACTTATATTAAATTAATTCCTAAACTCTTTTAGAAATTAAAATAATAATAATTGTAATAATATTAATAAGACTCCTCTTATTAATTTATATTTAATATTTCTAAAATATTAAATAATAAATATTAAGCTATTTAATTTATTCTATCACCATAGATTAAATTAAATATACATAACATATTATTACGATTATGCCATTAACTTCTTAAATAATTATTCTTCCTTTTATGGTGTGACCCTTTAGGTTCTCTCCATATTAAACCTGGTTGTGAATAAATCAATTAGAACAATTCTAATCTTATTTAAATAAATAAATTAAATAATTAATTTATTTAAATAAATAATATTTATTCTACAATAGGGATAAGCCTCCCTAGCGATCAACGACTTTCCGGATAATATAGATTTCAACATTAATCATAAAAGAACCTTTGAGTAAATAGTTACTGCATAATTCAATCCTTCCACCATACAATGTCCCAATTAAATATAAGACATGAAATTATCACAAGTCTTATTTTATTTAATTATATGTATTTCGATCCTTAAATGCACAACTCAAATAATGCAAATTAGAAACTCCTTTCTAATTTCATTACGCCTTAACCAAAGGACTACTTTGGGTTGTCATTTATCGAATCACATAGGACATTTCTCTTCTTTTATTAGAAGTGGTAGATTCTTTATTGATCATACATTATCTCCATGTACAACTTATTATACCCAAGCATACCCTTTGATATACCCTAAGGGTCTTAAGGAATAAGTCAAAGTATAACTCATCATACACAAGATACTATGATAATCTCAAGTCCAAGGATTACTTGTACTACTATCACTATAGGAATTCCTATTGACAGGCAAGTAAAACTCCATAGGTATTCCTTAGCGAGCCACGTTAAGTGAACTTATTCTCTAATAAGCACCTATATACTTGCTTTAGTGTCTCCACACAAATGATCATGAGATCAATCATCCTCATCTAATGAGCAAGCAACGTATGTACCAATCTATCCGGATTCACTAATCCCTAATTTAGTAATCCAATGATTGGGAACTATTTTAGTTTTAAGCTTTCTAAGAATTTAGATCTCATTAGAATGATCATCATCATTATTCTAAAAGCATTGCTTAAAACTATGGGTTTATCACATATTATAAAACAAGACATCGTGTAGATAATTAAAAGCCTTTAATAAATTAATACTTTTTATTAATAAATGAATAAGATTGTTACAAAGTATATGCTTTATCATCAAACATGATTGGCTTGTGTGCATACTACTTTCACATAATAGCAAGACGTTCAAGGGAATAAGTCTCCCGTATCGGCAAGAAATGAGCAGACTTGGTTAATCTATCAACAATAACCCAAATAGCATTGATGCCTTGAGAAACCGTAGGAAGACCCGTAACGAAATCCATGGTAATGTGTTCCCACTTCCATTTCGGAATCTCAAGTGGTTGCAACGGACCCTTAGTACTAGATGCTCCGCCTTTATACGTTGGCAAGTTAAACACATCGAGATAAACTTTGCAATCTCTCTCTTCATATTATTCCACCAAAATGTATGTCGAAGATTATGATACATTTTAGTACTTCCAGGATGGATTGCAAATGGTGTATTGTGTGCCTCCATCATAATCTTGTACTTCAAATCACAGTCATTAGGAACACAAAGTCTGGAGTGGACTCAAAGTATTCCTTCTTCATCAATTCTCGCTTCTGGAATAGCTCCTTCTTGTACTTTCTTCTTCATATCGCATCGATTTTCGGGCTCAAGTGGCTTGAAGCAACCTTAACTTTTTCTATTAAAGTTGGCTCTATCGTATACTTAACATCATCGCACTCGTTCCGCATATGATCTTCTACTTAATGCGCCAAATTTACCACGTTAAACTTTACCGGATGGTATTGAATAGTGTTATCGTAGTCTTTCAATAGTTCGAGCCAACGTCGTTCTTTGTATGTTGAGTTCTTTTTGAGTGAAGAAATATTTAAGGCTTTTATGGTCCGAATATATCTCCACTTTCTCCCCATATAGATAGTGCCTCCATATCTTTAAGCGCAGAACGATCACTTTGCCAACTCTAGATCATGAGTAGGATAATTCCTCTCATACTCTTTAAGTTGTCGCGAGGCATAGGCTATGACTTTCCCACATTGCATGAGAACACATCCTAACCCTTTGCACGAAGCATCATTTGTAGATAACAAATCCATCCGAACCGGATGGTATTGTTAGAAACAGTCTTAGAAATAAGTCTCCTCTTAAGCTCTTGGAAACTCTTCTCGCATTCTTTGCTCCAAAGCAATTTTGTATCCTTCCGAGTTAGTTTGGGTTAATGGAGAAGCGATTCGAGAAAACCCTTCCACGAATCTCCGATAATAACCAATAGACCCGTAAAGTTACGTGCTTCAATCACCGACTTGGTTTGCTCCCAACTTTGTATTGCTTCAATCTTCACGGATCAACAGATACTCCATGTTTTGATACCACGTGCCCAAGAAATGCTACTTCCTCAAACCGAACTCGCATTTCTTCAATTTGGCATATAGTTTGTTTTCACGAAGCCTTTAGAGTACCGACTTCAAATGGTGCTCATGATCTTCACGACTTTTGGAATATATGAGGATGTCATCAATAAAGACAACAACAAACCGATCCAAATATTCCTTGAATACTCGGTTCATCATATCCATGAAAGCCGCAGGAGCATTAGTTAGTCCGAAAGACATGACTAAGAATTCATAATGCCCATATCGAGTTACGAAGGCGGACTTTTGAATATCCTCGATTCTAATCTTGGTTTGATGATATCCGAATCGAAGATCAATTTTTGAAAAGAATTGTGCCCTTAACAATTGGTCAAACAAGTCATCAATACGAGGTAGAGGATACCTATTCTTGATGGTGACATGGTTCAATTCCTATAGTCAATACTAAAGTCGCATACTCCCCGTCTTTCTTCTTCTTTACGAAAAAACAGGAGCAACCCAAGGAGATGTACTTGGGGCCAGAATGAAACCGATGTCCAACAATTCCTGTAGTTGGACCTTTAACTCCTGAAGTTCAATAGGAGCCATTCGATATGGGGTTTTAGAAATGGGCTTTGTACCAGGTTCAAGATCAATAAAGAATTCAACTTCACGTTCTAGGGGTAGACCGGGAAGTTCTTCAGAAAATACGTCAGGAAAGTCAATAACAACAGGAATATTATTCAAATTTGACGTGTCTTTATTCAAATCCATAACATGGGCTAAGAAAGCTTGACATCCGTTTTCAATAAGCGAATGGCTTTATGATTAGATATGATGTTGATTGATTTTAATGGTTTAGTTGCTTGATTTACGTACAACAGGTTGGTTAGGAATATGAAAACTAACAACCTTACGAAAACAATCAATTTTGGCATGATGAGTAGTTAACCAATCAATCCCTAAAATCACATCAAAAGCAAGTATCTTTAAAGAGATAAGGTCAACAGGTAAGGTGATGGTGCCAACTTGAATCAAACAAGATTTATAAGCGATTGGATGTGATGAAAGTTTCTCCTAACGGAGTTTCCACAGATAGGTCAAAGTCTAATTTCTCCGTAGTCAAGTTTAAGCGTTGAGCACATGCGGAGAGATAAATGAATGGGTAGCACCGGTATCAAGTAAGGTATAAACTTAGTGAGAATTTATAAATAGCTTACCCGTGATCACCTCGTTTGGGTTCCTCGCATTTTGACCAATCACAACAAACGCTCTTCCCGAAATCGTTGACTTTGACTTTTACTCGGGACGATCTTTTGAGTCACCGTCCCCATTGAACTAGGTTTCTCTACCGTATAATCTCGAAAGCGATATGTCCTTCCTTTCCACAATTATAGCATACCTTGAACTATTGTGGGCGGTTTGGACCGATATGTCCCTCTTTTCCGTGATTTGTAGCATATGGATGGGTGGTCGTTCTCCTCCCTTAGAACCCGATTCTTTACGCTTAAGCCTTTGCGTCATCATCATCATATGGTCGTTGTTAAATCTCCTCTTTTAAAATCTCCTCCCGACTCGCTTCTTCTATTTTCATGGCCATGATTACCACCAGAGTGGTTACCATTTTGTCCCGTCTGCTTTTTTCTCAAATTGGTTATCATTATTACATTGATTGCTATCTCTCGTACGATCCTCGGTTATGGTCCCTCGGTTGAACATACTCGTTATCTCGCTCTAACAATTGAGCCCTCATTAACAACATCTGAATAGAGAGAAATTTATGAGAAATGAGATATTGTCATATCTTAGGGTTTCAAACCTCTCGAAAACATCCGCGTCATCGTTCCTCATTCTCCACCAAATGAGGTGCGAACACTGGATAACTCTGCAAACTTTGCCTCGTCTTTGAGACACCGTCGTGTTGTTTTGTTCTAATCTAATGAACTCCACTTCCTTCATATAGACGAACACTTTCGGAAAGTATTTGTCATTAAATAATTCTGAAACGTCTCCCAAGACATGCTTGAAAAGGTACCGGATGGAGTGCGCTTCACGATTCCCACCATGAGTCCGCCTTCGCCACGGAACATAAAGGTGGCGAATGGAACCTTCGTTCCTCCGTGCATCCCAAGACATCGAATATCTTGGTAATTTGCTTGACCCATGTTTCCGCGTGATCGGATCTCGGCTTTCTCTTAAATTCGGTGGTCCCAACTCTTTGAATCGCTTGTTTTGTGACAACCCGTGAATTGCTATCATTTCCTCCTATATTTTGAACACGAGTCTCCTCGTCTGATTTTGCATGAACTGCAAAAAACTTCTAAACATCCCCTCGTTCATCATTTGCTCAGTGGTGTTGTTTAGAGGAGGAACATTGCCAGCCTGTTGCACGTTCTCCTCGTTGGTAAGTACATGCATTTCCACGGTCTCATTTACTCCACTGTTAATATTCTCAGTCGACATTCTCAAATCTTGTCATAAAACATGGGTTAATTAAGAAATCAATATATCACATAATATCCTTATATACTTGACCAATTAACAAATAAGCTTAGGTAGGACACACTAGCGAAGGATTTACTCGCTCTCCCTCCTAGTTCTATTCCCCGATCTCCGCCAGAGATCATATCCTAAGCTATGATACCAACCGTGGCGCCCCAAAATAGGTATACATCACCCATTCTCGAGTTGTCAATACATGGTACGAAACAACTACAACTTTTATTATTACAACAAGAAAAAAGCATGAGTTTGAATACAAATATTATCTTCTAGACAATATCTATACTCAAATAAATCTTCATCACATTTATTGATACATTATTTTACAAAATGGTGAGGACTACTAAACAACTCTCTCTAGAACCTTTATTCCAAACCCCACTGCATTCTCGCTATATTCTCGCCTCCCTCTGAAAAAAAAAATGGAACAAAAAGGAAAAGGGTGAGCTCAACTAGCTCGATGAAGAATATTATGACTAAGATAATATACAACAAATTATCGTTAGTCTTCAACAGGGAAAATCTAATAGAATACAATAGATAACAAATTTTAAATCAATATTACGCATGGAAATAATAATTCATTAGAAGAGTTAAGTAGAGAATGCAAACAACTATCTTCTATGTATGAATTTAAAACTTCATCGCTCATCTTTTATCCCCAGTAACATCAATCAATATATATCCGAATCAAATATTCATCTTTGCACTACTGGGCCAAAGATATTCATCGATTAATTCATGTTCATCTAAACACTGCTCATCTTCTTTTACTCACAGGCCAAAGATATTCTTCAGAAATCATTCATCTTTGTACTACAAGCCAAAGATATTCCATAATATCATCATTTAAGGCTGAAGATGATGAAAAATATTTTTAAAGAAACGAATCCAGTGAAACAAAATGACAAGGATTAAGGATTAAGGATTCAGTACTTTGTTTTATCCACATCCAAAAATACCTCAAAAATAATCACAAAGGTGTAAAATTCAAGAATGATCAAAACATGGATACAATCAAAGCTAGTATCCAGAATAGATATTTTGGGCGAAAAGAAAATTTTTCATTTTTCGATAAATAGTGTCGATTCGTGAATAATCTTGTATACGTGAATAGTCCGTATCGTGAATAGTAACTCCGAGACACCAAAAGTTCCAAATTTGATAAAAAACATCGATCAATATTTCAACATAATGATATTAAAGAAATAATATCATTACTGAAAAAAATAATATCCCTTACCTCGAAGATCAAGATTTCTAAATTGAAACACCTGATATAAAGCTATGACTTGAACTTGCAATAGTATAGCAATACTCAAATTATACTCAAAATACTCACAAGAATAAACTCGATAATATAGAGAGAAAACTTGATTTAAATTGTGATTTTCAATTCTAACCTAAGCACCCTATTTTTAGGAAATTGCTTAGAACACCAAAGTAGAAAATTTAATAAATTAATATATAATTATATAAATTTCCTATGCATGCCTAGAATCTGATTTCAGCCATCAAAAACATGTTAAAGATGCCCCCAAACATTCCAAAAACTTTTTTCTAACTAAAAATATTTTAAACTTCCAAAAATCAATTATTTCGGAGCTTCGGAGCTTCAATAATTCACAATAAATAGCCCTTTTATCAGAAAATTCGAATCTCGCGTTTTTTTATAGAAAATTCAATTCTCTACAACTTTACAGAAGAAAGTTTTTCCAAATTCCAAACAAAAATTGGCCAAGAAATCCACAAGCGAAGCGATTTTACAAGCTATAATCAAATTTCACCAATAAATGGGGTCCACCGACATGTTAAACATGTTTTAAACATTTATTGCAACAAAAATACTCTTCCTCCTCGTATACTCATATATCCCACATTAGATTGTAAAAATATCACCATTATTATATTACTAAAATATAATAATATATTTAAATGAATTATTTTATCGAGAAAAAGATAAAATTTTAATTTTCAACAATTGTCACATTAAAATTTTCTCCATCTATATCCACATAAAATCAATATTTTCCTCATCATATGAATCAATAATTAATTATTCACAAATAATATTACGAGAATCACAATATTGACAACCGAGGCGCTCCCAAGAAAGAGGGGCTTTCGATAAAATTTCTTCTTCTTGGCGCACAATTAGGTGACCAAACCTCTCCTTAAGCGAACTTTTTAGACATTGCCAATAATTTTATCTAATAATATTATTCGGATAATATGAATTATTGCTTCGATAATAAAAAATCGTATAATGACAATTATTGAAACAACATCAATATACTGATATTAACGCAAAGAATTATTAAATCAATAAAATACTGAACAATAATTACTGTAACCATTATTGAGTAGTGCCTTCTTACGTAAGAATCAATAATTGGTGCAATACCATGTGCTACTGTGTTTTAACCACCGGGTATTTTAATAGTATTAACGGTAACAACTATGCCGTTATTTTTAAACAACTTATATTTGTCGTTTTCTTCATCCAATCGCTTTCCGTTATGGGGCCCACACATGGTCACCGTCGGCATCATTTAATATTCCCCGAAGCGATGCGAATATTTCACGACCAAACGAATATTTCCCGACAACAATGAATATTTTATAACCACTTGCTTATTTTGAAATATTTGCGTATCCTACCCCTAACTATCCACATTAATCAAATCAACCCTTACTATTTCAAAATAATAAATAGAGAAAATTAAATTTAATTAATAATAAGCTGGGGTCTTACAAACACTCGGCTCCCACTGGTAAAAATATAGCAATATATGAGCTCACAAGTGTTTAAAATGAGAAAGCACTCAATTTACGGTGTGTACAGAACAAATTAGACAGGGCTTCCTGGCCATTTTCTCTTACAAAATGGCCACCCCAATTTTCTCTATTTATAGAGGGGGGAGCCGCAGGTGTACCTATGGTAGCCACAGATGCACCTGCTGTTGCCCGGGTTGCCCCGGGCTCCATGGGTCCCGCCGTCTCTAAGTACGTACATGCGTGCAACGTGATGTCCGCTCAAACTTTCAGAACTTCAATCTAGGCATTCGATCGAGGTGTATATGACCTTTTTCGACATGCTGTTGTTGAGAGCTACATAATGACATGGGATTAGAGGTTGTAAGAAGTCAAGAAGATGGGACCATGCACTTGGTCTTCAAACTTTAAATTTTATCCGGTGTGCTGTCTTGTGTAGTAGTCACTCGAGATTATAGATATTTGGCTCTTGTGGGACACTGCTGTGAGGAATGTATGTTGAAATTTGTTGAGACAACGTGCATGTGGGATCGAGGTGGAAAAATGACGATTTTGCCCCTCACCAGGGTTATCTCCAGTTTGGGCTGATAAAGCAATCATTGCTCAGGGTTATCTTTAAGATTGGGCTGTTGAAAGTACTTGATGTCCTTAGGGTTATCTCTGAGGTGTGCCTGACCTCCCAGGGTTATCTCTGGGTTTGGGATTGAGTGCCTCGGGGTTACCTCTAAGGTTGAAGCTGACTGCAAGGGTTGAAAGAGCATCTCCGGGGTTATCTCTGGAACTACAACTGCATTACTCGGGGTTATCTCTGAGGTTGAGACTTGAACTCCCGGTGTTATTTCCGGGATTGAATATCTTGGGGTTATCTCTGAGATGAAAAAGGCTTCTCCGATGGGATTTCCAAAACTGGAACTGTTTTGTCCTCCAGGGTTATCTCTAAAAGGCGATTCTGCCCTCTTGCAATGTTAGTAACAGGAATTCAAATTTTGAGTGTCTACACCCCAAATTGAAAAGGGCCATTGTGAACTCATATTATGGAGTTCCCTTGGAGGAGCGTGGATGATATTTCCATAAATCTGGTAGTGATAACATCTCCTGACATGATCATCACAGTCAGCTTTGAGAGATATCTAGTAATGCCCTATTCTCAAGACCTTCTCGATAAGTAGAGGACCGCTCATGTGTGGGCCACACACTCTACCATAAATTTCATTTATGAGTCTCTAGGATAGAATTTCATGGTCATTCTATGGATCCACTTTTCTTTCAGCTTAACTCGCCCCAATGGGCATAGATCCATCTCATAAATATTCCTTGATGGAATGTTACCAAAGGTATTGGATGGAAGGAAGTTCATCCGATACTTTTTTGATGTAATTTCCATAGGCCGGTGCCTTCTGGCTGGAAAATTTGATATTTGGAATGCCTCCCCTTTCAGATATGTGGATCAAGAAGGCCAGGGTTGCTAGTGCATCCGCAAAATCATTCCTATTTCGAGGAATGTGGAGGAAGGATATTTCTTCAAACTCCGCAGCCATCTTGATAACTTGTCGATGGTAAGGAAGCAAATGAAATTCTTTGGTGTGGTAAACCTCAGTGGTTTGTTTAATTACAAGCTCAGAATCTCCAAAGACGGTTAACTATTTGACACCTATGGATTGGGCCAGTTTAATCCCCATTATACAGCCTTCGTACTTAGATGTATTGTTGATGCTGACAAATTGCAACTTGATAACAATGGGATATTGTTCTCCCAAAGTAGACACCAGGACTGCTCCTGCTCCTGCTCCAACACCTTCTATGTTTGCAGCTCCATCAAAATATATTTCCCATAACCTAACTGTATTCTCTTGATGGTTTTGTTGAATTGTCATTACCCCTTCATCGTGAAAATATGTTTCCATGGGTTTGAAATCCCTTGATGGTGTTGCAGCCAGTTGATCCACAATTTCTTGACCTTTGAAAGACTTTTGGGTCATATAGATGATGTCGAATTATTGGAGGATCAATTGACATTTGGACAGTCGGCAATTCAACAATGGTTTGCTAAATACATACTTCAGAGGATCTATACAAGATATGAGATGGGTTGTGTGACCATGGAGATAATGTTATAATCTCATAGAAGCCTATGTTAATGCACAACAAGTCTTTTCAATCAAGGAGTACTTGTGCTAGCTGCTACTAAATCTTTTGCTGAGATAATAGATAGCTTATTCCTTGCCTCTATCGTCCTTTTGTCCCAGCATGCAGCCTATGATATTATTATTAATTGACAGGTACATAAACAAGGGAATATTTTCCCCTAGAGGTACCAACATAAGAGCTTTGACCAATTTCTCTTTGATGGAAAAGGAAGGCTTTCTGACACTCTTCATTCTATTCTTTGCAGGAGTTCTTCCTTAACAACCTAAAGATGGGCTCATATGTTGTTGTGAGTTGGGAGATGAATCTGTAGATGAAATTGATTATCCCTTAAAATCCCCGTATTTCCCTCTCCGTCCGGGGCACGGGCATCTTAGTGATGGCTTGAATTTTGGTAGGGTCTAGCTCAATTCCTTTGTGGCTCACTAGAAATGCCAGTAACTTGCCTGACTTGATGTTGAAGGCACACTTGGCCAGATTCAGCTTTAAGTTATATTTCCACAACCGATAGAAAAGCTTTTTGAGATGGTCTATGTGGTCCTCTTCCCTCTAGGATTTGATGATGATGTCTTCCACATAGACTTCTATTTATTTGTGCATTAAATCATAGAAAAGAGCCATCGTGGCTCACTGATAGGTAGCACCAACATTAATGAGGCCGAATGATAACCGTATGTAGCAAAAGGTTCCCCGGGGAGTGATGAATGCTATTTTCTCCCGGTCCTTGTGACAACCCGATTTTTTGAAAATTATTAAAATAAGAATTTAATAAATAAAACTCCTATTATGATATGAGAGAGTAATGTATGCTACATATAAATGTAATATGTTAATATGTTACGATTGTGAGATCGTAAATAATTAAAATATTTATCAAGTAAATTAAGTATTTTAGTTGAAATATTTAAGGAATAATAAATATTCAATGAAAATTATTATGGAATAATTTATTTAAGTATGATGATATTAAATAAATTGATGATAAATAATTTTATAATTTGTGCATAATTATTACATTAATGTGGTGGTGATTTTCTAATTTAATTAAGTAATTAAATTAGAGGATTAATGATTGTTAAATAAAATTATAATTATATTGGCTAAATAGAAGTTATAATTTTATTAGTAAGGTTTAATTGGATTTATTAATGAATTGAGATTAATTCAATTCAAATAGTTAATGGGTGTGACAAGGGTAGCATATGATAAGAAGGATTTCTAAAAAAAAATTGAATAAAGGAGATTTTGGGTGCTAGCCAAACATGGCATATGGACCCTTTGTTATTGTAACTGATGAGGCCATAATGCATATGCATTATGTTTATATCAGTTATATGGATGTACGTTTTTTGTTCCTAAAGCCTAAGGATAAAGAAAACGGAGTGTTGGAGAAGAGAGTTAGAGATCTTCGAGAAGAAGCTTGGAGGAATCAAGGAAGAAGAAGACGGTTTCTCATCATCTAATCAAGTTTAAGAAGAATCAAAGGTATTCATCTAATTCTAAAATTCTAATTTATAGTTTCTCAAGTTCTTCACTTAAAAAGCTATTTTCATTGGGTGATTTGAAGAGATGTTATATATATATATATATATGTGTGTGTGTGTGTGTGTGTGTGTGTATGGGTGTATAATCTGGTATATATAGTCTCTTTAATTAGTTCTAGAGTAATCAAAATCATAAGAATATGTTAAAGATAAAAACTTGGGTTTTTATGGCATATGTATATTTTAACTTATGTTGTAGTTAAAATTAATGGATAGAATCTGAAATTGATGATAGATATTGTTAGCATGTTGAAAAATGAAAACAACCCAAGTTGAACGAGTAAAAACGGATGTAAAAGGAATTCACAGTGAATAATTTCGCTATGAATATCAAAAGAAGAAGAAATAATAGAAATAGTGAAATTAAAGGTTGTAATCTTGATGTTTATGTTTTTTATGTGGTTAGAAATGTGTTAGAAATATTAGTTTATGTTTCTGTAAACATATTACACCTTGGATAGGTTAATATGGTTGTTAGAAAGGAATTTGTAGGCCTAATTTGGCTTTCTGTAGTCTTCTGATCAAAAATCACAAAAACACAGAAGGGACCCCCGCCCCGGTAGGCCACCTAGTACAAAAACCCTCGCCCCGATGGGGGGTAGTTTGCCTAGCCGAATTTTGGAAAAAAAAATTGACCGGACATGTTTTACTAAAATGAGGATAACATTTTCATACGAACTCTGATTGATGCGATTCAAGATGTTTCGGAACTGGGACGAGTAGACCTACAACTTTTGTTCTTTAAGTTTTGCAATTTGATGTGGGAAACAGGGGTCAAAATGGTCATCTTTAGGACTATTGTGTTTTTGGGGCAATCAGAGGGCGTCGGGCATGCACGTATTCAAGTGTAGTGCTTCTGACGATAAAAGATGTTGTTCTAAGTTATAAAACATGAATATTATAAAGTATAATGATTCTTAACTTTAATAAATGATATATTAGATAAGTTGTATACGCATACTAAGCACACACAAGAGAGACAAATTGGGCGTGTGACGAATAAACATCGTAACACCGTGATAAATGTTAATGAACGTAAAGAGTGTTTTAAGTCAAATGAAATGAATATTATAAGATATGAAATGGGTTTAATATAAAACCAATAATGATTCCTAGCAATACTTAAACACTTGAATTAACTTCGAGTATGAAATATAGTGAGATATAAGTCGAAAGTTAACACAATAAAATTGAACATTGTTTATTGATTAATAAGAAGGGTTATGGGAGGTAGAGTAAAGTTTATATTACAACTATTATGCTTTGCTATGTGACTAATAGTTGATGTACATGATTATATAATTGTTTTGGGCACATGAAGTACAGATAACTGTAAGCTGTTAAACTATTATTGGTAAACAACAATCAAGGCAAGTCTTTCAGTTCCTATTTGTTATGTGAACTTGATGATGAACTGTTTTAAATATTTGTTGCAAAGAGCATGATGTGTTCTATATATATTGAAAGTATGAAACGTTAAAGTCAATTTATGACTACGTTGATTGAATAATGATTGTTGATTGAGTAAGTAACTCAATCTTTATACTTGTTATATGAAATGCAACATGTATGTTATGTTATTGGTAAACAACAATCAAGGCAAGTCTTTCAGTTCCTATTTGTTATGTGAACTTGATGATGAATTGTTTTAAATATTTGTTGCAAAGAGCATGATGTGTTCAATATATATTGAAAGTATGAAACGTTAAAGTCAATTTATGACTATGATGATTGAATAATGATTGTTGTTTGAGTAAGGAACTCAATCTTTATACTTCTTATATGAAATGCAACATATATGTTATGTTAGTCCAATGTTTATGAGATATATGTTGAGCATGTTATTATGTGATATGTGATGCATAAAAACTATTAGATTTTATTGGGCTGTTGAGCTCAACCTTGCAAATAACCACTTTTACAGGTTAAAGATTTAAGGTAAAGTTATGTGCTACTTGAGATATATGAATCTGATGTGATACTTGAAGATTCATATACTTTGGCTGAGTTATTATTATTTGAACCATGTTTAAGGTTCCGAATAATATATTAATATTAAATTGTAATATCGTTTTGCAATGTAAACTCTTGTAGTATTACAATGACTCTGAGATATTTAGATGTAAAGGTTGAAAATTCTAGGAACGAGAATAGTTTGTAATAGAAAATTTTAATTGTAATAGAAAATTTTAATTATTTCGCAAATTTTAATGGTTGTATTATCGTTTAATGATGTAAAAATTAGATGTTGAATGTATTGTTAACGACCGAAGTTGATAATTAAATTGTATGAATTTTGGGGACGTTAAAGTCCTCTTCAGCAACCATGATCTGGTGGTACCCAACAAAGCAGTCAACAAAAGAGTACATGACATACTGAGCCGTGTTGTCTATGAGTATGTGGATAAACGGTATTGGGAAATTGTCTTTAAGACATGATTTGTTCAAATCCCTGTAATCCACGTACACTCGCACCTTCTCTCCGGGTTTAGGTATGGGAACTATGTTGGATAGCCACTCAGGATAAGTTGATACCATGATGATGTCGGCTTTGAATTATTTCACAAATTCTTTTTTAACTTTCAAATTCCACTCAAGTTTCACTCGCCTGAGCTTCTGTTTGACTAGCTTAAATCCTTCTTTAATGGGTTGGCGATGAATGACGATATCAGTAGACAAATGAATCATGTCTTCATGAGACCATGCAAACACATCCTGGAACTGGGTTAATAGAGCAACCAGGTCTTTCCTTTGCTTGGGGTAAGGTCTAGGCTAATCTGGATTTGTTTAGGGTTTTTTGAGGTTCTAATGTTGATAGAGGTGGTTTCATCAAGTTTGGTTTAGGTTTATCTTTGACCCAGTCTTTAATCTCCTTAGGATCTCATAGTCCTCTTGCTCAATCTCCATCAAGCTGAGGTCTAACTTTACATCAAAGTTATAGTTATTACAAAGATTTGGCATTCCATCAGCAAGTTTAGACAAACCTAATTCCGGAGTCATAAAAATAAAATATTTTCACTTAATATGTGAAATTGATTGATCATACAAAGTGTTATTATGGAAAACGTAACTGCTAGTACTATGCAATAAAAGTAAACAGTTAATGATATCTACAAAAGCATGGCAGAGAGATCTTCTGCCCTTTTTACCCTTTTTGCCAAATGAAAGTAGTGCTGCTCCAATTAGATAGGGTCAAGTCCTTGTGGACAACTCAAGTGAAGGGGTGGTTATCTTCCTCCTCCTCATTGATGATGACTATGACTGAGTTCCCATCAGGGTCAATATATTTCTTTGAACGGTTCTCCTTAGCCCTATTGACATGAGGGATCAGGATTTGATCTTCTGAGACGTCATCATCTGCGATATCTTTGTTCATACCCTTGGTATGTGCCAAGAAGTACATCTTTGATAACAGTCTCTTCACATTTTGTTTGCATATCTGATTCTTTACCTCAATGTATGGGTCTGGAATTAAGACTAATTTCCCATTAGCCAGTCTGGGCTTAGGAAATAGCATACCCGCCACGAAAATAGGAATTTTACTCAAAGGCCTTATAGAAACTGCATCTGTAGGGTTAGGCGAAAAAATTATAGATGAAGGAACTAGTGTATGCTTATGCGGGTTCCTATGATTTGATCCAAAGGAATAGCCTAA
The DNA here is from genome assembly GCA_020205615.1 of Panax quinquefolius. Classification (NCBI taxonomy): domain Eukaryota; kingdom Viridiplantae; phylum Streptophyta; class Magnoliopsida; order Apiales; family Araliaceae; genus Panax; species Panax quinquefolius. The sequence continues at coordinate 372,840 of JAINUW010000631.1, read as the reverse complement.
TCCAGCCTTCCCTGTCAGACTAGGAATTTGAATTGGGCTTTTGATTCCTTGATGATTTTTCCCTAATCCTTGTCTAGGTTGGAAACCCAAGGATATCATTTCTTGACTGGCCGACATTACTTCGGCGAAAACACTTGGTTTCAAAGCTGGTGCCCCGATAGGTTAAAAGTGAGTGTTGCTCACCTCAAGGGCTTTGAAGATGACAAACTCAACTCTTTCATTGAAACTGATTAAAGGCATATCACTTTGGGCATGGACAGGATACTCTGGTTCAGCATTGACAGTGACCAGATTAACATTGATAATGTACTTGACCTGTTGATGAAGAGTGGATGGAACGACTCCTGTTATATGGATCCAAGGTCTTCCCAACAGTAAATTATATCCTGTAGTGATGTTGAGTACTTAAAAGGATATGTAGAATGTATGTGGATAGATTTCCCCTGGCAATTTAATTTCTCCAACAACATTTCGTCGACACCCATCGAAGGCTCTTATGACTATGTGGTTGCTTCGGATCCGGTTGGGATTGATCTTTATTCTTTCCAATGTGGCATAAGGGCAGATGTTCAAGGAAGATCCTCCATCTATTAGTACACCTCCGACTACATATCTGAAAGATATCACTGCTATGTGCAGTGGCTTGTAATAACCCGTCCCTTCGGGGAATATGTTATCATCAGTGAAAGATATCACATTGCTACTGAAAATGTGATCTATCAGATGATGAAACTTTTCAATATCCACCATTTTTGGCAGGTGAGCTTCTTCCAGTATCTTCATCAAGACCTTTTGATGATCTTCAAAAGAGAATACTAAGTCTAGAATTGATATTTGTTGAGGTGCTTCTTTCAATCTTTGCACCACCTTGACTTCGAGATGTCCTATCTTGTGGAGGAATTCTTCAATATTCTCATCTGGCACTTTCCCCTTGGATTTGATGACTGGCCTCATCACTCGTTGCGGTAGATACATCGGGTTTTCTTTTGATATCGCAATAGTTGTATTTGATGTTGATACCGCAACCTCCCCATAGTTCCATGGGACTTTCTTTAGGCTGATGATAGGATATTGTGGTCTGAATAACAATACTAGTGGTTCTAATGTAGCCACCTTCAAAGGGTTTTCAACTCATTTGAACTTGATTGATTGAATTATAAGGGGTGTTGTAGATAAATCTGAAAGTAGTATGCACACAAGCCAATCATGTTTGATGATAAAGCATATACTTTGTAACAATCTTATTCATTTATTAATAAAAAGTATTAATTTATTAAAGGCTTTTAATTATCTACATGATGCTGTTTTATAATATGTGATAAACCCATAGTTTTAAGCAATGCTTTTAGAATAATGATGATGATCATTCTAATGAGATCTAAATTCTTAGAAAGCTTAAAACTAAAATAGTTCCCAATCATTGATTACTAAATTGGGGATTAGTGAATCCGGATAGATTGGTACATACGCTGTCTTGCTCATTGGATGAGGATGATTGATCTCATGATCATTTGTGTGGAGACACTAAAGCAAGTATGTAGGTGCTTATTAGAGAATAAGTTCATTGAACGTGGCTCGCTAAGGAATACCTAATGGAGTTTTATTTGCTGTCAATAAAATTCTCAGAGTGATAGTAGTACAAGTAATCCTTGACTTGAGATCATCATAGTATCTTGTGTATGATGAGTTATACTTTGACTTATTCCTTAAGACCCTTTAGGGTATATCAAAGGGTATGCTTGGGTATAATAAGTTGTACATGGAGATAATGTATGATCAATAAAGAATCTACCACTTCTAATAAAAGAAGAGAAATGTCCTATGTGATTCGATAAATGACAACCCAAAGAGTCCTTGGCCAAAGCGTAAATAAAATTAGAAAGGAGTTTCTAATTTGCATTATTTGAGTTGTGCATTTAAGGATCGAAATACATATAATTAAATAAAATAAGACTTGACAAAGAATTCCATGTCTTATATTTAATTGGGACATCAGATGGTGGAAGGATTGAATTGTACGGTGAACTATTTACTCAAAGGTTCTTTTATGATTAATGTTGAAATCTATATTATCTGGAAAGTCGTTGATCGCTAGGGAGGCTTATCCCTATTGTAGAATAAATATTATTTATTTAAATAAATTAATTATTTAATTTATTTATTTAAATAAGATTAGAATTGTTCTAATTGATTTATTCACAACCGCTTTTAATGGAGAACCTAAAGGGTCACACCATAAAAGGAAGAATAATTATTTAAGAAGTTAATGGCATAATCGTAATAATATAATTATGTATATTTAATTTAATCTATGGTGATAGAATAAATTAAATAGCTTAATATTTATTATTTAATATTTTAGAAATATTAAATATAAATTAATAAGAGGAGTCTTATTAATATTATTACAATTATTATTATTTTAATTTCTAAAAGAGTTTAGGAATTAATTTAATATAAGTACTCTCATTTATTCCTAATTGGATTAGGAAGGAAAATTAATTAAAGGAGTTTAATTAATTATCCCTAATAAGATTAGGGAGCTTAATTAATTAAAAGAATTTAATTAATTAAATAAAACCCAATTTCTTAATTGTTAAGGAGGGTTGCCCACATCAATAAATAAGAGGAGTCTTATTATGGGTCATATGGGTTGTTGACTTTTCAACATACGACATAATTCCAATTGTTGGGAGAGTACACCTTTTTCTATAGAGATAGAAAAACTAGGGTTTAGCCAACCACCCTTCTTCTTGAATTTTCTTCTTCCTTGGTGGATCACCTCTAGAGGCCAAACATATGGTTGGCTAACGTTGATCAAAGGAAGGAACCAAACCCGGTGGATTCAAGTTGAACGCGAAAGGATTTGGAGGTGAACTTGTACCTGAGGAAGCTCGATCTTCAAGGGTATGATTTTATTCTTTATCTTTTCGTTTAATTAATAATTGTGCATAAAGGGTGATCCGGGTATATGGTTTGTAAATTTTTTAAACTCGATTTTACACGCTCGCATTATTTTTGCAATTTGATTGCAAGGTATGAATATTACAAACCTAATAAAGGGCATCGAGCCAAACCTTTATGCGAATTATTAATTGTTTTAATTTGATATGTATATTGATATGTGTTTAGAACAATTTAATTGGGCATAATTTTATTGTATAAAATTTATTAAAAAAAAAAAAAAAAAGTTTTTTATAATTAAAAATTGGCGTGATGCGGATATATAACAATTGGCATGTTATTAAATATATATATGATTGGTGATTGTCATTGCTTTCAAAAATGCAAAACCAAACGAAAAAAATATACGGTTTATAAGGATTTAAGGCCACGGTTAATGCATTCATGTGATTCACGTGACAACCAAGTATCCTAACCAACTAGACTACAATTTACATATATACGGATATATATATATATATATATATATATATATATATATATATATATATATATATATATATATATATTATATATATATATATATATATATATATTCTTTATATATTATATATATATATATATATATATTATATAAATATTATATAATATTATATTATTATATATATATATATAATTATTTTAATCTTAAAATAAAAGTTTATTTTAATTTTAAAATAAAAGGTTTATTTTAATTATTTTTAAAATAAAAGGTTTATTTTAATTTTAAAATTAGAATTTCATGCTAACTAATTAGAGTTGGAATTGGATTCCATATAAACTAATTGGAGTTGAAATTGGATTTTATTTTTCCTAAAATAAAGGAGTTTATTTGTTAGGTAAGTAAATCCATCTTTCCTTAAATAAAGGAGTTTGTTTAAATATGAAATAAGATTTCATATTATTCAAAATAAAAGAGTTTATTTGTGAATAGGAAAGAAAATCCGTTTTTCTTAAATAAAGGAGTTTATTTAAATATGAAATAAGATTTCATATTATTCAAAATAAAAAGAGTTTATTTGTGAATAGGAAAGAGAATCCTAATTTCCTTAAATAAAGGAGTTTATTTAGATATGAAATAAGATTTCATATTATTCAAAATAAAAGAGTTTATTTGTGAATAGGAAAGAGAATCCATGTTTCCTTAAATAAAGGAGTTTATTTAAATATGGAATAAGATTTCATATTATTCAAAATAAAGGAGTTTATTTGTGAATAGGAAAGAATATCCGTGTTTCCTTTAATATTTTTTTATATATATAATTGATTCTATAATTAATTAAAATAAAAGAGTTTATTTTAATTAAAGATTTTTTTTTTACATGGAATTGATTCCATAATTAATTAAAATAAAGGAGTTTATTTTGATTAAAATTTTGATTAAAATAAAATAGTTTATTTTATTCAAAATTAGATAAATTAAAATAAAATAGTTTTATTTTGATTTAAATTTGGATTAAAATAAAGGAGTTTATTTTGATTCAAAATAGATTTTATACTAACTAAATTTGTCCATTAAATGATATCAATATATATATTAAATGTTTATTATTCATGAGATGAATGTTATTTATCGATGCATATGGTGATGTGTATGATAATAAATGGGATTGATTATGGACTATCGACCAATGCGATTGGATTTTATTTTAGTTGGATGCATGAATGTATGGGTTTTATTAAATGGGGTCTCACAGACTTCGCCTTCTCTAATTTTTCTTAATGTAAATTCTATCTCCTCCTATGTACTTCCCTCGATCACGATCAAGGTTTCTATTTATTTTAAATAGTTTTGTAATAGGAATAGTTAGAATTAATTTTGAAAAATTGGAGATCAAGGAGCAAGGAGCGCTTGAAGACCCGTTTGTAATGGAGCCCGGGTTTAAATGTAATAGTTATATTTAAATATTATTTCTTGCACCCCTAGGGTTTGACCTTTTTTGGTTCACTTGGTGGCTCTAGTGAACCAAACTAGAATAAAAGTCCATAATCAATCCGGGTAGAATATAGTATTCTATATGTGCATGCTTATACTATATATATTATATATTATGCAAACATGCTTCGCATGTTCATTAATATAACGCGTATTTTATATATATATATGTGCATGCGCGCTAAACAAGATGAGACAAATTAATAACAAACCCTCAATTTTTATATTAAGTCCTAAGCGTTCAAAGATATTTGGAATATCGAACGTCGCCTTCTAGCATGATAAAATTAATAGAGTATTAAATATTTAATATGAGTTTGTTGTGTCACCACAAGGCAAGTATTAAGTATTTAAGATGTTAATTTATCACATTTGATGCTTATAAAGAAAATTGAACAATATTATTTTGTTGTGTCACCACAAGGATGATATTTTTCTTTTTGAATATATGGAGTGCTAGGTCGGACTTAACTTGGATAATTTTGATTCTGATGTGCCACCACTTGATCAAAATAATCTAAGAGGCAAAATACAAGGAGTTACATAGTTGATGTAATTGACAAAAGTTATCTACCTATTTATTTATATATAGTTTGTTGTGTCACCACAAGGCTATATACATTTGAAATGGGATCCTTATTCTCACTAGCAAATCTTTAATTAGATTTTGCCGAACTATATAAGTGAGGGTAATATAGTTTGAAGAAAATAGTGGGAGATACCAATTTAAAACAAGACCTAAATTATTTTGGTAATTAATAAAAGAATGTATGTTAAAATGTTGTTAATTACAAATTCATTTACGTAATTTTACAATGTCTAAATTACTATCATCACTGAAGCATATTAGATGTTAAATTTAACCGACCAATTAAATGGATTGGTTAAGGAATTTGAGAATAGTTCTCATAGTTTGAAAAGCTATCTTATGTCCTTAATACGCCTATCCTCAAGAATGGTTGCGCATAATGCCTCGAGGAAGACATTGCTACTTTTAGAAAGTGGCAAGATGATGCACAAATGGGCTCAATGCATCATGTTCGCATCTATGAGTAACGAGCTTCAAATAAGTCAAGATGAAACTATGGATGCTCCTACTATATTCCCGCACATCAAGTAGTTGATGGTGAGGAAAGTAGGACCGATAGATATCGAGACATCTAAGGAGCTCTTCCGATCTAGAATGGCCAATGGCACTATAAAGATGATAAAAAAGTCCTTAACATAATCAATTTGATTGATCAATTAGGACAACCGGTTTTGTCATGGATGGAGAGTTGAGCCAAGATTTGATCTCGCACTCACTCCCTCCTTTTTCACAATTGTTATGAATTTTTCATATAAACAAGCTAGATATCGCCTTTGGCCGATTTGCTTAACATGTTGAAAAATGTTGAGAGTCACTTTCCAACCAAGAAAAACCAAGTCTTACCGGTAGGGGCCAAAGGATCTTCCAAAAGAAGAACGATTCAAAGAAGGTAAATAAAAGGCAAAAACAAAGGATAATAAGAACAAAATCGATACGGATAAAGAAAGGAGTTTGCTTCCACTACAATAAGCCCGACACATCGGAAAGAAACTCAGAAGATGTATCTTGCAGAGAGGCTAACCAAAGAAGCTTAGTGAAGTTTCTAAGATAAATACAAATTTGTTCATGATTTAAAATAAAATTTTCTTTAAGTCAAGGTTCTACTTGGGTATTGGATACCGATTTTGGTTATCATAAATATAGATTTATGAAGGGACCAAGCAGTAAGTAGAAAGCTAAACAAATATAAGTAATCCTATGTGTGGAAAATGAAGCAAAGGTTGCCACATTAACTATAGAAACTTATATAGTTTAGCAATACCTACGAGAAAATCTATTAAGTCAATAAGTTGTTATTGTATTCCAGCCTTTTAAAAAAATATTATTTCCATTTTATTGTTGGACAATGAAATCTTTGGTATTATAATTAAGAACAATTGTTGTTCTATTTATAATAATAATGTTTTGTATAGAATTGAATATTACTTAATAAATTTTGTATACTTGACTTACATGAAAATAATTTTGCATATTGAACAAATTAGTATAAGAAAAGGAGATGATCATTCAAAGAGTTGAATGTGTGTATTTGTTGAATACAAGTGTGAATTATTTGAAAGGTTCAAAGAATTCGTAGTGAAACAAATTGGCAAAGTATTAAGATTCTTTGATTAGATCAAGGAATAAATACTTGTGCAATAAGTTTCTAGATCATCTCAAATGGTTTTCTCATAATGGACACATCCTGATACGCAATAATTGATTGATGTATCTGAATGAAAAATCGTACCTTGTTGGACATGGTGCGGTCCATAATGATTTTACCGACATTCCAAAGATCCTTCGGGATAATGTCCTAGAAATGGTCGCATATCTACGAAAATGGTAACCTCAAAATCCTACCCCAAGACTCCATAAAAGTTATGGATGTGGAGGATTCCTAATCTTAAGTATGTTAAGATAAGGGGTTGTCCAACTTATGTGAAAAGGTTTCAAAGGATAAGCTTGGGACAAGATTTGACATGTACAGATTTGTGGGACATCCTAAAGTAAGTTTAGGGTATATGTTCTATAATTCTACTTAGCAAAAGGTGTTTGTTACGAAACACGCTGCCTTCTAAGATAAAGGTGTTTATCATTGAAGGGGCTAGTGGGAGGATAATAGATCTTGAAGAGTTCAAGAACCACAAAACACTATAAGTCAAATAAGAGGAACCTATAGATATACCTATTGTACCACAACCGAATCGTAAATCTGGAATAGTACCGAAGATACCTAGGAGGTATGGATTCATCATAGATGATGATGATGAGGTACACATCATAGAAGATGATGATCCAGTTACATACGATGAGGTAAGTGTTGTAGACTTCGTAGAAATGGATTGAAGCAAGTTTCTCAAATATGGAACATTCGTTTTGATGAGGCAATCAAAAGAGTTTGATTTTATCAAAAATAAGAATGAACCTAGTGTGTACAAAAGTCAATGGGGCGCCGTGACATTCCTAGTACTATATGTTGATATACTACGGATATGGAATGACATACTAATGCTACAATCAAGAATGATAAAGTTGTCTAAACATTCCTCCATGAATGGTTTGGGAAGAGTATCTTAATTGGGGATAAAATCTATATAGATAGATTCAAGAGGATGCTCGACTTAACCCAAGGAACGATATATTCATTTGATGCTAAAGTCGTTTAGCATAGCAAACTCCAAGAGATGTCTCATGTCGATGAGCTATGGAGTGTATCTCTTTAATAGTCCCCACAGCACTCCAAAAGAGAGATCACATGAGTAACTATCATGTATGCAATGAAATATACGAGACCCGATGTTGATCACCATATTATGGAGAAGTTCACTATGAGTCGCTGAAAACATCTTAAAGTGCTTAACCCAAGACTAAGGATGTGATCATATTCATGGTGGGTCTAAATTAAAACTAGAGGGCTTAATGACTCAAGTTTTTCGTAGACAAACCAAGATGATGTAAAAATCCACTTTAAGGTAAAGCGTTATCTTGATCAAAGGTGCAAAGGAATTGAAAGGTTCCAAACAAAGAAAGAGTTGCCGGTTTAGTGATAAAGACAAAGTATATAGCTATAAATGAAGTCGCAAGTTGATTGTTTGGATTAAAAGTTCATTACGTAACTAGGAATAGTTCCCAAGTCTCATCTTGGATCTAAACATGTGTCAGGGCACTTTCATTTGATTATTAGAATCATTGAAAGATGGGAAATCACTATAGAGATAGTGGACTCTCAAGAACAATATTACATATCCATTAACTAAAGCTTATCCAACAAAGCAGGATAATCGCCACTTAGAGAAGAAGAGTATAAGATACCACGATGATTGGGCTTTAGTGCAAGTGGGAGATTGAAAGTAGTATGCACACAAGCCAATCATGTTTGATGATAAAGCATATACTTTGTAACAATCTTATTCATTTATTAATAAAAAGTATTAATTTATTAAAGGCTTTTAATTATCTACATGATGTCGCTTTTATAATATGTGATAAACTCATAGTTTTAAGCAATGCTTTTAGAATAATGATGATGATCATTCTAATGAGATCTAAATTCTTAGAAAGCTTAAAACTAAAATAGTTCCCAATCATTGATTACTAAATTGGGGATTAGTGAATCCGGATAGATTGGTACATACGCTGTTTGCTCATCGATGAGGATGATTGATCTCATGATCATTTGTGTGGAGACACTAAAGCAAGTATGTAGGTGCTTATTAGAGAATAAGTTCACCGAACGTGGCTCGCTAAGGAATACCTAATGGAGTTTTATTTGCTCGTCAATAGGAATTCCTCAGTGATAGTAGTACAAGTAATCCTTGGACTTGAGATCATCATAGTATCTTGTATGTATGATGAGTTATACTTTGACTTATTCCTTAAGACCCTTAGGGTATATCAAAGGGTATGCTTGGGTATAATAAGTTGTACATGGAGATAATGTATGATCAATAAAGAATCTACCACTTCTAATAAAAGAAGAGAAATGTCCTATGTGATTCGATAAATGACAACCCAAAGAGTCCTCGGCGTTAAGGCGTAATGAAATTAGAAAGGAGTTTCTAATTTGCATTATTTGAGTTGTGCATTTAAGGATCGAAATACATATAATTAAATAAAATAAGACTTGATAGTAATTCCATGTCTTTATATTTAATTGGGACATCAGATGGTGGAAGGATTGAATTGTACGCAGTAACTATTTACTCAAAGGTTCTTTTATGATTAATGTTGAAATCTATATTATCTAGAAAAGTCGTTGATCGCTAGGGAGGCTTATCCCTATCAGAGAATAAATATTATTTATTTAAATAAATTAATTATTTAATTTATTTATTTAAATAAGATTAGAATTGTTCTAATTGATTTATTCACAACCGGCTTTAATATGGAGAACCTAAAGGGTCACACCATAAAAGGAAGAATAATTATTTAAGAAGTTAATGGCATAATCGTAATAATATAAGTTATGTATATTTAATTTAATCTATGGTGATAGAATAAATTAAATAGCTTAATATTTATTATTTAATATTTTAGAAATATTAAATATAAATTAATAAGAGGAGTCTTATTAATATTATTACAATTATTATTATTTTAATTTCTAAAAGAGTTTAGGAATTAATTTAATATAAGTACTCTCATTTATTCCTAATTGATTAGGAAGGAAAATTAATTAAAGGAGTTTAATTAATTATCCCTAATAAGATTAGGGAGCTTAATTAATTAAAAGAATTTAATTAATTAAATAAAACCCAATTTCTTAATTGTTAAGGAGGGTTGCCCACATCAATAAATAAGAGAAGTCTTATTATGGGTCATATGGGTTGTTGACTTTTCAACATACGACATAATTCCAATTATTGGAGAGAGTACACCTTTTCTATAGAGATAGAAAAACTAGGGTTTAGCCAACCACCCTTCTTCTTGAATTTTCTTCTTCCTCGGTGGATCACCTCTGAGGCCAAACATATGGGTGGCTAACGCCGATCAAAGGAAGGAACCAAACCCGGTGGATTCAAGTTGAACGCGAAAGGATTTGGAGGTGAACTTGTACCGAGGAAGCTCGATCTTCAAGGGTATGATTTTATTCTTTATCTTTTCGCTTAATTAATAATTGTGCATAAAGGGTGATCCGGGTATATGGTTTGTAAATTTTTAAACTCGATTTTACACGCTTCCGCATTATTTTGCAATTTGATTGCATGCATATGAATATTACAAACCTAACAATCTCTCAGATTCTTTTAGGAAATATCTTCCCACTCTCAAGTAATACGATGTCATTGTCTGCCATTTGCAGGTCACCGCTATCAATCATATTTTAGATGAGATGACAAAGTGCCCAACATCTTTTCGTGTTGTGACCATGAGTATTAGAGTGGTATTGACAGACCTCGGTAGCATCAAATCTCTTTGAACGTGGATTGATTGAGATATTAGTGTTGTTATCTTCCCTTCATTGATCAGTATCTGCAAGATTTCTTCCATTGGTTGACCCAAATGGGTGAACTTCCCTTTGGATGGCATAGTCCCGACGAGCTTGGGATCTTGCTTTTTTGTAAGCCTTTCTTCCAAGGTTTCATTTTCTTTGGCTTATTGTTGATTTTTTTTATAAGGGAGATGAGACTTTCATGCTCCTGACTGATCAGCTGTTGTGTGACTTGGTGCTGATGTATCACCAGTTCTGCCAGTTAATTAACCTGTTCATTGATAGACTTCATTTCTTGTTCTATCATAAATCTAAACTCTGAATAATCCCACTTATCGAAATTATTTTTGCTGGTCTAGGGAGAACCACCAACATATCTGAGGTAATTGGAACTTTCTCCACTCCCTCTGTTAATAATGTTGACATTATCTTCCTTGTGTTAAGGGAGAGGGTTATCTTGAACATGGGGTTATTCTAGCTTTGTCACCACGATCCAACCATTATCTATTAAATCCTAGATCTTATGCTTGAGGGCCCAACAGTCTTGGGTGTCATAACCCAGAGCTCCAGAATGGTAAGTACAATTCTTGTTTGTATTGAAATTCTTTCCACTTGGATTGGTAGGTGGAAGGAGATGGGTAATTTTCTTTTGCGCAGTCAGAAGCTTGAATATGTTTTCCAATAATTCCCCTAAGGGTGTGAACACTCTTGGACGTCTGAGTTCTCTACTCTTTGGTAACGGAGGGTTTGAGGATTGTGCTTAAAAAGGGGAATAGTTTCTCCTTTGAATGGGCAAGTTTTGATTGCCTCTCTGAGTTTGTCCTTGCAGCACCAAGGAGACATCCTCTTCTTTCTTCTTATGGACCCTCCGGGGGTTGTTCCCATAATATCCAGGTTGGACATGCTCAGCCACAACTTTTAAAGCAGTGAGGTCTTGAATCTTCTCAGATTTTAACCCTATCTCAACCATTTCTCCGTGCTTGATCATTTTTGAGAATTGTTTTCCTATGCCTGTTAGGACCCTATCATAAAATGGAGCTTCTTGAATGTTAATAAAGGTCATTACCATCTCAGTCTCTGTCATGGATGGGATCACTTGAGCAGCCAGACACCTCCATCTTTTGGCATACTCTCTGAATGACTCAATGTTTTGTTTTTTAACATTGGTGATTTGATATCTATCTAGATCCATTTGAGTTTGGAAACTGTATTAATTTAGAAAAGCATGGGCTAGTTACTCCCAGCTATAGATTTTGGAGTTATCCAATCTGGCATATTATGCTCTGGCTTCTCCAGTTAGACTCTTTTGAAATAACTGCATTCTTAATTTTCATTCTAGGCGTAGGATTCGAGTTCTCCAATGAACACTTTTAAGTGAATCTAAGGATCTCCCAATACGTCACATTATTCGAAATCAAGAGTCTTGGATTTGTCGGGATAATGAATCCCGAGGAAGATGCAAAGGTCTGAGTAAGTCACGCTTCCATGCGTTTCAGTCCATTTGATTAACCGGATGGTTTCTTCCATTTGTTCAACTTTCTTCTGAATATCACCGGTATCTTGATCTTCTGTAAGATGTGTAACAATCCAGAATTTTATTTGTAATTTAAAATATTTATTAAATTAAATAAATATTTTTATTGATGTGGTTGTTGTTGGTAGATATTTGTGAATTAAATTTATTAGATAATACTCTAATTTAATTTAATAGTTAGAGATTTGTTAAAGATTACATGAATTGTTATAATATTATTGTAATTTAGTAATTAAAGTGGTATGTTAATTTATTAAAGAAAATTATAATGAGATTATAATTTTGTGAAATTTGGTTAAGTGGAAAATTTATTTAATATGTTGTAATTAGTTTATTTAACTAAGATTGGATATGGAAATCCAAATAAATAATGTGGGACTATAAACTAAATGATTTATTAAAATAAATTAAAGTAGTTGAAATGGATTTACCAAACAAGGCTTAAAAATATTAAGTGTTTATTTTAAAAGTGTTTTTGCCAAGCAAAGCCTTATGGCTTTTGAATTTGAATTTGATTTTAAAAATTAATAAATAAATAAAAATATATTAAATTTTATAACTGATATATCATTATTATATTTAATAAAACGTCAATTTTTAAACGTTTAGCTTTGTGTGTTGGTTTTAGTTGGTTTTACGTGAAAAGAATTGGCCTAAGCCTATGAAGAAGAACATAGAAGTTTGAGAGAGTTTGAGGAAGCTTGAGAGAGAATTTTTGTGATTCCAAAGCAATTCTCTGTGTTTAGAAAAGATTATATCCAAGCAAGTGAAGGTATAATCTCTAAAACTCAAGTTTACATTTATAAGAAGAGTTCATGTTCTTGAGTTTCAAAATTTTCTATAAATTGCATGTTTGATGAATTATAGTTATACAAACTGAATTATTCAGTTTTTGTGTATTTGTGATAGAATTAGCATCTAGACAAGGAATTAGTGTGCTAATTATGTTCAAAAAGAAAGAAAATCATTTATAGTGTATATGGTTATGTATATAACTTGTGAAAGTACAAAAATTGGTAGTTAGTTTGTGAACTAGACTATAAATTGAGTCTAGAATATGTTAATACGATAAGAAATGAAAAGAACGTAAGTTAAATGATTCAATTTGGTTAAGAAATGAATTCGTAGTAAATGAATTTGCTAAACATGTTAAAACATGAAAGTTTAGTACGAACATGAGTTTTGGGTCAAGATTTAGGCTAGTTTATGTTTCTGTAAATTGTTATAATTCTAGTATGTTGTAGTTCTATGAATTACGAATATATTAGATCGAAAACGGACAAATTTGGATGTGTATAACTCAAGTTATGAAGATTAGTAGGAGAAAAGGGTCAAAAATTGCCAGAACATTGAACTTAGAGTCCCGTTTCTACTAACGGGCGCAGCTGAGTTCTCCTAACGTATGTCAGGTGTGACTATTTTGACTTGTTTTAGTAAAATAAGCATAACATTTTCATACAAACTCCGATTGAGGCGATTCAAGATGATTCGTAACGAGGAAAAATAGACCTACAACTTTAATGCTTTAAAATTTCAATTTGAGGTCAGTAACAGGGGTCATAATGGTCATCTTTAGGACAATTGTGTTTTCAGAGGCAATCGGAGGACATCGGGCATGCACGTATGCAAGTGTAGTGCTCTTGACGATAAAAGATGTTGTTCTAAGTTATAAAATATGAATGTTAGTAAATATAATGATGTTTAACATTAATAAATGATATATTAGATAAGTTGAATAAGCATAATAAGCACACGCAAGAGAGACAAATCGAACGTGTGACGAATGAATGTCGAAATGCCATGACAAGTGTTACTGAACATAAATTTTTTTTTAAGTCAAATGAAATGAATATTATAAGATATGAAATGGGGTTAATATAAAACCAATAAGGATTCCTAGCAAGACTTAAACACCTAAATGACTTTTGAGTATTATTAAAAAAAGAAATATAGTGAGATATAAGTTGAAAGTTAACACAATAAAATTGAACATTGTGTATTGATAATAGGAAGGGTTATGAGATGTAGATTAAAGGTTTACATTACAACTACTATGTGTTGCTATGTGACTAATAGTTGATGAGTATGATTATATAATTATGTAGGGCACGTGAAGTGCAGATAATTGTAAGTTGTTAAACAGTTATTGGTAAACAACGATCAATGAAAGTCTTTCAGTTCCTATTTGCTATGTGAACTTGATGATGAATTGTTTTAAATCTTTGTTACAAAGAGCATGATGTGTTAAAGTTAATTTATGACTACGTTAATTTCATAATGAATGTTGATTGAGTAAGGAACTCAATCTTTACACTTGTTATATGAACTGCAGCACGTATGTTATATTAGTCCAATGTTTATGAGATGTATATTGTGCATGTTATTATGTGCTATGTGATGCATGAAAACTGTTAGATTTTGTTGGGCTGTCAAGCTCAACCTTGCAAATAACCACTTTTGCAGGTTAAGGATTCAAGGTAACGTTATGTGCTGCTTGAAAGACATGAATCAGATGTGATACTTGAAGATTTATACACTTTGGCTGAGTTATTATTATTTGAACCATTTTTAGGGTTCCGAATAATGTATGATGTTTAATAGATGTTGAGTTATAAAGTTTAAGTTTTGTTGTTGTATGAAAGGGTATTGAACCTGGATGTATGTTTTATTTATTAAACTCTTATAATGTGAGTAATAAACCAAGTATGGTTCAAAAGTAGGTAAAGATAAAGGTTTTGAGAAATGTACTTGATAAATAACAATGATAATATAATGATAAACTGTAAAGTTTGAGTTATCTAATATGTAAAGGTTATCGGATTGACATGTAAGATTCTATATAATAACAGTGATGAAGCGAATCATAAAATAAGATTAATTCAAATACATGTAGATAATAAAGGTTTTGATTTAGGGAATTAAAGTAAGAAGATAGAATAGTTTAAATTATTCCACATTTTATTAAGCTTAACATCGAATAATGATGTAAAATCAGAAGTTAGACGTGCTATTAACGACTGAAGTCGATAATTGAATTGTATGTGTTAGTTCCCAGAGGCACAATAGTTATCTAAAAGGGGGGGGGGGTTGAATAGATATTTAAAAACTTTTCTTTTTACTAAGTTGGTTTTGATAGTGATTAAAACACAACGAAATAAGTATTTGTTTAATCTCCTTTTAGATAACTTGAATAATGAAAGTGAGACAGTTATGGAAGTTATGACAGTTATAGCAGTTATAGCAGTTACAGCACAGATATAATAGACACATCAGTTTTAAGAGGTTCAGAGCACTTAAAGCTCCTAATCCACTCTTCTACTCCTCGAGTAGGAAATCCACTAATGATGTCTGTTACACTTTCTGAATCTCTCAGATTCCTTCTAGACAAGCAGTCTAGGCACTTCTTAGTTCACTCTTGAACTCTTCAAGTCCAGCAGAATTGGTAGCACATGATCCCTAATGAAGTGATACCTTATTTCTATATGCTTAGTCCTAGAATCCATGACAGGATTATGAGTTATTGCAATTGCACTTGTGTTATCACAGTGAATCGGTATGGATTTGAATTCAAACCCATAATCTTCTAGCTGGTTTTTCATCCATAGGATCTGAGCACAGCAGCTGCCAGGACACAAGTTTGTTTCCTAGCAATTGACAAGTGCTACTGGTACTCTTTCTATCTATTTTGCAGCCTGCAAAATTAGCATCTGTACATCCTGTTAGTTCAAATAAGGACTCCTTGGGATACCAAAGCCCCAAGTGAGGTGTACCCTTGAGATACTAGAAAATCCTCTTTACAGCAGTTAAATGAGATTCTTTAGGATTAGCCTGAAATCTAACACAAATGCATGTTGCAAACATTATATTTGGTCTACTGGCAGTTAGATATAAAAGAGAACCTATCATACCTCTATGTTGAGTTATATCAATACTTTTAATTTTTCATCTTTGTCAAGTTTGGTTGCAGGAGCAATTGGGGTTTTCATGGGAGAGGCAGATTCCATGCCATACTTCTTAAGTAAGTCTTTAATGTACTTGGCTTGGTTTATAAAGATTCCTTCATCAGTCTATTTTACTTGCAGTCTAAGGAAGAAGTTTAGCTCTCCCATCATGCTCATTTCAAACTTGCTTTGCATAAGCTTCGAGAATCTCTTTCATAACTTTTCATCAGTAGATCCAAAAATAATGTCATCAACGTATATTTGAACTAGTAAGACTTTATCTTTATGCTTTCTAAGAAATAGTGTGGTATCTACTCTACCTCTAGTGAACCCATTTTCAATAAGGAAGTTAGTTAGTGTTTCATACCATGCTTTAGGTGCTTGTTTAAGACCATATAAGGCTTTGTCTAATCTAAAGACATAATTAGAAAGAGATGAATTGATGAAACCTAGAGGTTACTCTACATAGACTTCTTCTTGAAGTTCACCATTCAAGAATGCACTTTTGACATCCATATGAAAGACCTTGAATTTCATGTGAGCAGCAAAGGAAAGAAATATTCTGGTGGCTTCTAGTCTGGCAACAGGTGCGAATGTCTCATTATAGTCAATGCCTTCTTCTTGAGAGTAGCCCTTGGCCACTAGTCTTGCCTTATTCCTGGTTATTACTCCATCTTCATCCATCTTGTTTCTGAAGACCCATTTGGTTCCAATAATAGGATGATTCTTTGGTCTTGGTACCAATCTCCATACTTTGCTTCTTTCAAACTGATTAAGTTCTTCCTGCATGGCCTCTCTCCAGCTGGAGTCTTCCATAGCATCCTCTATCTTGTTCGGTTCCATTTGTGACAGGAAGCTTAGATAAAAGCATTCATTTTGGGTGGAAGCTCTTGTTTTGACTCTTGCACTCGGATCTCCAATGATTAGATCTTGAGTGTGATCTCTTGCCCATCTGCTTCCTGTTGGGACATCTGTTCTTATGCCTTCTTGTCTTAAATCTTCAAGATCTATTTCTTTCTCTTGGTGTGGAGGCTCGTTGTCTGGCATAGGCCTCTCTACGATCTCATTTCCTTGCTCTATGATTTCATTGTCTGATACTATGATCGTAGTGTTGAGCTTGACGACCTCATTCGTAGTGTCTAAATTGTTGGTCATAGTGTCTTAAGGCACAGTTTTGCCTAAGTCTGTCTCATCAAAGATGATGTGAATCGAGACTTCAACACTTGATGTCTTCTCGTTAAACACTCTGTAGGCCTTACTGTCTGTGGCATAACCAAGAAAGATTCATTCGTCTGACTTTGGTTGAAATTTTGTCAAATACTGTTTTCCATTGTTAAGAATGTTGCATGCATAGCCGAAAATATGAAAGTAGTTGACACTTGGCTTTCCTCCTTTCCATAGTTCATAAGGAGTCTTCTTAATCATAGAGTGTATGAGTGATCTGTTTTGAGTGTAGCATGCAGTGTTGACAGCTTCTGCCCAAAAGTATTCAGGCAGATGGGCTGCTTCTAGTAGAGTTCTTCCAGCCTCTATTAATGTCATGCTCTTTCTCTATGTTGGGGAGTTCATGGAGCTGGGAAGTTGTGACTAATGCCATTGTCTGTGCAGAAATAGTCCATTTCCGAGACGTCGAATTCTCTACCATGATCACTCCTTATGGCTTTGATTTTCTCTCCTTTCTCGTTCATCACTAGCTTGAACATCTTGATTAGTTGAGAGCTTGTTTCATCCTTTGATGTTAGAAAGAACACCCATGTAAATCTATTGTAGTCGTCGACTACGACCAGAGAGTATCTCTTTCCCCCAAGGCTCGTCATTGGAATTGGTCCAAACAGATCCATGTGTAGCAACTGCAGAGGCTTGTCAATTTAGTTGGCAGTTTTGCTCTTGAATGAGCTTCTAGTCTGCTTTCCAAGTTGACAGGCATTGAACGACCTTTCTTTAACGAAGTTGAACTTGGGTAAGCCTGCAACTAGATGTTTTGAAGCTAATTTTGACATGCTTTTAAAGTTAAGATGAGATAATCTTCGATGTCATAGCCAGCTCATTTCTTTAGATGCTTTGGCCTGAAAGCAAATTGTCTCATCTGAGTTTAGTTGTCCAAGATTCACTATGTAGACATTTCCTTCTCTTATACCGGCTAACTTTACAGCAGATGTCTGAAGGTCTCGGACTTGACATTGAATGTTGAGGAATGTTACTTGATGACCCTTGTCGCAGAGTTGGCTAATGCTTAGAAGATTGTGTTTTAGTCCTTCAACATAGGCCACTTTGCTGAAGGATAGTACACCATTTCCAGCTGAGCTATATCCTCTTGCCTTGCTAGAGCTGTTGTCTCTAAAGATGACCGAGGGACCCTCTTTCTCTATGTAATTAGACAGAAGGGCTTTGTTCCCGGTCATGTGCCTTGAGCATCCACTGTCCAGATATCAGGTTGTGATCGTGGAGCTCTTTTCCTGTTAGCAACATTAAGCCTTCATTTTGGTACCCATACTTGTATGGGTCCTACTTTGTTAGTGCCCTTGGGGACCCAAACCTTCTTGATTTTGGGTCTCATATGCATGGAATTGTAGTGACATTTTGCAGCCTTGTGGCCAACTTTGTAGCACACAAAACATTTAATATGATGCATGTTTATGTGTGTGTGAAAATTCTTCCTCCATTTGGACTTTTGTGGGTTATTTGTCATCCTCTTGTTAAGCTGATATTCCTTCTTCCATGTGTCTTCGTGTTTCATGATTTATGAGGAGTATACCTTACCTCTACTGTACCTTCCCAGTTGGTTTAAAGAGTTGATCTTATTGGACTCTACAATCCTTTGAGGTTGATAAGTAGTGGCTAGGTTACTCTTCTCTTTTCTAAAACCCAGACCGGCATGAGATCCCTTACTCCTGGGAATATGGATTGAATCAGCTAAGCAGGGTTTGACCGGCTCATCCTTCTGTGAGGATTTCACAAATATAATGCCTCTACTAAAATATGAGGCATTACTAGTGTTAGTTTCCTTTACTTTTTCCACACATGGTTCTGAGGTAGATTCCTCAAAGCCTAACACTGTTCTGTCAAAGACACTTCTCTGGCTAGTGATTAGGGAGTCCATGGATGAAGAGGATTTATTCCATGTAGAGATTGTCTTTTCCAGATCCTCAATTTTAGAGGTTAGACTTGACTCTCTCTTTGCATTGAGCTCATTTGTTTGTTTCAAGAGCTTATTCTCAACTTCAAACTTGGAGAGAGAATCGGTACTGAGAAGGGTTGTTTCATGTTCTTCTTGAACTTTTTCTTTCTCCTTTTGAAGAAGTGAATAGTCTTTAGACAGAACTCTAAACCACTTCATGTATTAATCCAGATCAGATGTTATGCCATGCAGTGCAGTTCTTAGGTCATCAATATCTACATCAGGAGAGTTGAAGTCAAATAATTCATCGATACTTACTTCATGTATGTTGGAGTTCTGTTTGTCCCTTGCATTTTTGGCAATCAGGAAAAGATTTGATATTTGAGGACCTTCATCATCTCCAGATTCCGGAGTTGAGTCTTTGTCTGAGTCACTCCACGATCCTCCAGTTACAAGGCCTTTGTCTCTTTTCTGAGGCCTCTTGTTGCCTTTGTATTCCTTATTTGAATGTGATTTCTTCTTGAGTTCTTCTCTGAGAGGTTTGTTTCAGTTAGCAATGAATTGACCAGGTTTCTTGCAATTGTAGTATAGGTCATTCATTTGCTCCTGGCTGTTGTAGTTCCTGACTTTCTTTGGCTTGCTGGTTTTGCCTTATCGCATGAACCTTCTTAGTCTTTTCACCAGCATTGCAAAGTCCTCATCATCATCTTCGTCGTAGTCAGAATCAACTTCAGTGTTGACTTTGGAGGTGTTTTTAGTTGCTTTGAGAGCAACACCTTTATCCTTTTTTCTTCCCTTAGACAAAGTTTCTGCTCGTTGAGTCAGCTCCAGTTCGTATGTGAGAAGGTTTCCATATAACTGTTGAACAGTCATTTCAAGTAAATTCTTTGATTCTCTAATGGCAGTGGTTTTGGCATCCCATTTGCTTGGTTAGGCTCTCATGAACTTTATTATCAGACCTTTGTTTGGATAGATCTTTCCATAGGCTCATAGAGAGTTGAGCAGAACATTAAATCTCTCGTAGGTGGCAGTGACGTTCTCTCCTTAAACGTGAGCAAACATCTCATATTGTTGAGTCAAGAGAGATTGTTTGTTTTCTATGACTTCTTCTGTTCCTTCATACATGATGAGTAATTCTTCCCAAACCTCCTTTGTTGTTTTGCTATTGACCACGTTTTCAAACAAATCATCTTCTAAGGATTTAAATGAGATGTTCTTGGCCTATTTGTCAAGCTAGACAGCTCTCTTCTCGTTTTCTGTCCATTCTTCTTTGACCTTGATCTGTATTCTATTTGGGTCGTCTGTAGTTGGCGCCAGCTTTGTAGGAACATAGGGCCCATTCTGAACAGTTTAAATAGATCTTCATCTATTGAATCCATGTAAGCTTGCATCCTAACCTTCCAGTTAGCAAATTTATCTTTGTTGCACATACGTGGCTTGCTGCCTCCTCTAGTCATTGATTCGCTTGGTAAGTGTGCCATTGGATCTACTCAAGCTTTGTATGTTATATTATAGAACCTACTCTGATACCAATTGTTAGTTCCCGGAGGCACAATAGTTATCTAGAAAGGAGGGTTGAATATATATTTAAAAACTTTTCTTTTTACTTAGTTGATTTCCATAGTGATTAAAACACAGCGAATAAGTATTTGTTTAATCTCCTTTTAGATAACTTGAATAATGAGAGTGAGGCAGTTATGGCAGTTATAGTAGTTGCATCACAGATATAATAGACACATCAGTTTTAAGTGGTTCAGAGCACTTAAAGCTCCTAATCCACTCTTCTACTCCTCGAGTAGGAAATCCACTAAGGACGTCTGTTACACTTTCTGAATCTCTCAGATTCCTTCTAGACAAGCAGTCTAGGCACTTCTTAGTTCACTCTTGAACTCTTCAAGTCCAGCAGACTTGGTTCTTAACAGTTCACTTAGAACTCTTCAAGTCCTTCTGACTTGGAACTCTTACTTCAGTTGATTGGTAGTTGTTGACTTTTTGATTGATGCTACTCAGTTGCGGTTAAGCACTTGTTCGAAAGAACTGAGTAGCTGAGCAAGCTTTCTCTTTTTCTCAGATTGTAGAGTTGAGCGTTGAGTGTTCTTGTGCATTTTTATTAAATGCTTGCTTAGTTTTCTCATCTGCACATGTTCTGCATGCATGTGATATTTGAAATCTATCCGTTGAAGCCATTTGTTGAAGCATTAAATGCGTTTGACATTTCTGAACTTTGATGGAGACTTTTCTTTTACCTTCGAATTGCATTCCGCCCACTCGACACAACAGACTGCTTTCTCACCTAACACCTGAAAAGGTGTTGTTCCTCTGTCCTATGGTCCTTTCCTTAGCTTCTTGAATACGTTCCTTTTGTTGAATACTAAGGATATCTTTTGTACCGTTGGGACTGGAGAGGACTTCAACGTTTCAAACCCATTCCACTTTTGTTGGAATTTATCTTTAAATAAAAGTAGGGCTCGATGCTTCTGACATAAGACAGATTATACTCTACGATCCATATCGTGGTGTCTTGTCACATTGGTTCTTGGCCTGAAGAGAACACTACGATCTCTCTCAAGGATTTGCACACTATGATCTTTGCACACTACGATCATCACTTGCTCGTTTTGCAGGCTCTACGTTTCCGAAAGCACACTACGATCTCTGAGTTAGCTTCGGCAAACGTCTGGACCACTCTACGATTTCTGGAGAGGCCCTTCAAGGCAGATATACTATGATCTTCTATTGCTCTACGATCCTGCCTTGGATTCTGCAAACTGTTGATCTGCTCGATAGACTGTTATTTTTGTTGAAGCCTATCTATTCTTTTCAAGTCACAGATCAACCTAACATTTTTGATCTCTTAATCTATTCATTTGTTTATAGAATGATGAACATTAAACCCTAAGATAAACCTAACAAATTTGATCTATCACTAAGTCCTTGTACATATATTCCTTGAAGGACTTTACATATAATCATGAGTATTTACTTTAAACATCAAATCAAAGTATGCATTCTTCCAACAGTATGAATTTTAACGTCGTTATAGTTGGTATCAAAGCCAGGTTATAAACCTTATGTAGGAGTACCTTAGGCTATAACCTTAGAGAAGGAAGGTGAAGATAATGAAAGAATAAGCTCAAATAGAGTTTGAACAATAAGAAGTAATTTAAGAAATTTATAAAGAAGGGATTAAAACATGTGCGAAAGGATTCAAAGAAGAATCTCGCAGAGTTATAAGGAATATGAAGGTGGGGTTATCCAACTACAATAATAAGGATGTAAGATGATAATAAATAGACAATGTTTATAAGAAGAGAATGATAAAGAAGTTATGAATAAAAAGTTATATTTAAGTATGGTACAATTTTACTCTTTAATAGTTGATGTATGGTATCTGGGCTAATCGATTCTTTCATAGAGCGGAGGTATGTACGAACTAGCAACTTGGAACCTAGTTTGTTGGTTGTTTAGGGGAAACCACTCTGCATACCATATTGAAACTATTAGAGACTCGAGATGTACCAAGTATAGAAAATGGATATGTATGATGAAAATGTGGAACTCGAATGAAATGTTGAGCAATATAAATGAAGTTGAAATTTTTTAAAGAAAGAATTGTTATATAAACAATAAAATTCAAAGAAGAATCTTGAAGAGATATAAAGATAAGAAATTGGAGTTACCTAACTCCAATAGCCAAGATAATGAATAATGATGAATAGACAAAGTCTATAAGATTAAAAGTATAAATAAAATCATAAATGATGAAAAAGGAAAGAAAGAGGATCATAAAACAAAACGATCATGAGTTAAGAAAAGAATCTTAAAGGAGATGATTATAGAATAAGATCACGACGTGATATATTTAAGTTATAAAAGAAAGATGGTCTGTAAGGTTTGAATAATTATAGCTTGATGTTATGAAGATAATGTACTATGAAATAGTACGAGGTAAACTCGCGAGGAGTTATAAATGATGAGGTACACAAAATTCATATCGAGCAAAGAGCAAGTTATAAACAAGATAAAGTTAGGTGGGATTTCAGT
The DNA here is from genome assembly GCA_020205615.1 of Panax quinquefolius. Classification (NCBI taxonomy): domain Eukaryota; kingdom Viridiplantae; phylum Streptophyta; class Magnoliopsida; order Apiales; family Araliaceae; genus Panax; species Panax quinquefolius. The sequence continues at coordinate 349,322 of JAINUW010000631.1, read as the reverse complement.
TGAGGACTCATGTGATGGCTGAGTTTACAAACCTTTATATGGGTGAGGGTTTTGTGCTTGCACTCAGTTTATCAGATTGTTAATCATTGGAATGTTGGTGTCGCTCTACCAATGTATATGTGGTGAAAAGGTGATTCTTTTCTCATGTGTATATTTGATAGTTAGAAACTATTAAGATTAGTAAGATATTATTAGGATTAGGTGTGGTTCTTAAAACTAATGCATATGGTAAGTTCGTGACTCATAATAATATGGTATGTTTTGAACCCCTTAGCGAATGCACGCCTATGGTCTTACTAGGATAAGTTCTTAAACTCATATTATTATAGCAAGTTCCTGAACTTCCAATGTGTAGTAAGTTTGATGAACTATACTGGGGGTATAGGAAGATTGTAAGTTGAAATACAAGAATATTTAGTATAAGAGCATTGGTGGTGCAAGAAATAAAAATAATTAATCAGTAATGAGGTAATGGAGTAAAAATTGAAATTGATGGAGAAAATTAGATATTCCAAATCTTCTAGCTTTGCTAGATTTTTGAAATTTATTTACTTCATGCTAATTTTTACATTTCTATTTTTATTCTTGAAAAACATTGGAACAAACGATGGAACCAATGAGTTTTAAAAATAATATCGTTATCCGTATGTCTATGATAATTGTTTCGGCTAGACAAAAAAGATTTAAAAATATCAAAATGTATTTTGTTTTTTTCTTCTTTCCATAGTCATTAAGGCATCACTAAATATGATGTTGATTTGACAAACGAGGAAGTCATCAATGCAATTAAACCTGGTATTGGATGTGATCATCAGATCGTCAGCCCACTATGGTATGATATAGAATGACAAAGTCGTATAATGACTGAATCATCAACGTACTATCGAGATAGTACGGTATCATGTCATCATAAGAGTGAAGGGCTTCAACACAGAAACGCACAGCGGAAATAGAACAATTTAATGCAAATTCGAAACCCTAAACAGGATTCATGCGAAAAACAATTAATTCAGTGGTTAGAAATTATACCGATTAAGAAAGCTCGAAACGATGCGGTCAAATCTCTAACGCAATTTGAACGGACTGCGTCTCTACGGTATCCACATGAAAGCTCCATGAATCGTCGTACGATCTGCAGAAGAAGGAACCGTTGTACTAGCCACCAAGGATGGGGAATTTTCAAAACTGTTTTCTCTCTAGTCTCTCTCTAAGAGCGGTTAGGGTTTTTAGTTAATGAATAATTCCTAAAATGGTTGCTAGATAACATATATATAGCGATTAAAAGAAATTATTCAAAACCTAATAAAATCGAAATTTATATATGTATATCTTAATTAAGTCTTACTTAATTAATATTCCTATATATAAATTATCCTTTTAATTTAAATTCGTGATTTAAATACTATTAATCATATTAATATATTTAAATCCTTAAAATTTAAATTAATTCCCTTTTAAATTACGTTCTATGTGTGTGACCCTATAGGTTATTATTATGTTGGCAATAATTTTAAAATCATATTATAAAATTATAAATAGTGAGCGGCATCTAGTAATGCATCATCTTTGCTACCCAAGTAATAATAAGATCGAGGATTCGATGCAACCTTTTAAACCCAATGTTTCAATGTAATTTAATCCTTTTAACCTTAATATCCTAGATTAAACTCGAGTCATGGAATGTGTCATACTCTTTATAATTTAATCTGAGTTTTCTTGATCAATGAGTAGACTATATGAAACAAATCACTATTTGAGCATGGCCATGCATTTTATAGTCCTACTCAATCAAGAGGCCTATGGATATCACCCCTAATATTTAGGAAGGTTAAATTCCATCTAGATCACTCATATTCCTCACACGATTCATGATTTACCCAATAATCACCTTTATAGTCCACCCTATTAAAGGTGATATTTGATGATATCAAAGTACATAAATTCCCGTGTAGTAATATAATGATTTCAGGTCGGAGGACCATTACATCATTGTCACTATGAGAATTGCTATTGACACTTCGCATAATGCTCCATATAGAATTCTCATGGTGGGTATGTCCAGTACATCGTTCTCTAACATGTACCTATGCATTGACTTAATATCTCATATATTTATGACCAGTGAGATTTTGTCATCACTCAATCCACATACTAGTCTCAATGCATCATTGTTGTCCCATCAACAATGATACTCGACTAGGGACATTTAAGAACAATGATACTAATTGTAATTATATAATCTCATGTTCAAGTCACATACTTAAAACTATATAATTTGTATCATTATTCTAATGAATTTTAATATGTTAACATTTATATAACGCAGTAAATAAAACATAATAAAATCATTCATTTATTCAATCAAATATAATATCAAAATGTTAAGCAATTATATCAAATAAATGGCCTCTAGGGCATAAACTCTAACAAAAAGAATTTTTGTTTTCTTTAAACTAAGAAAGATATGCAATATGAATTAGATAAAACTATTTCGATTGATGTTCGTTTTATTGTTAGAATTCTATGCTATTTGATTCAGCTAGACTAATATTGAAAGATGTTTATGCAGTTCAAGTGTTTCTTGAGAAGTCATGCCAAACCAAATTGTTTTGGTGCGGATTCATGTGTTGAAAAGTTGAGGTGAACAACCCTATTATAGGGGAGTTATTTTACGCAATGCGTTTAGATGTTTGTGCACAATACATGGTACGAAGGGCTGATCACCCTAAGTATGGGGAGTCCCTACAATTATGACTGTTTAGGTTAAAGTTGAAAGATTACTTGTGTGATGCCCCCAAATTCAGGTACTTGAAACCCGAACTTTGTGCTTCACGATACCATTTCTTTGAGCGGAATAATACTAATAATAATAACAATAATATAAATACCAAACTTAATATATATATATATATATACATATATCAGAGTCTAATCCTAAGTATGTAACCTTTAATACATTCATTACAATACATGATAATAATAAGTATCATTGTCTTAATAAAATTAAACTATTACATAATATATAGCATAACACTCATTCAGCAACTTTCCCTTTTCCTTTGTTCTTGGTCGAACCTTCTGGTTGTTCACACTTAGCTGAAAATATTTAAATTAAGCAAGGATGAGCATTTGAGTGCCCAACAAGTAATAGCACTCAATAATTGTTAGCTGAAAGGACTAAATGTTTTCTTTGAACGACACTTCTATAAAAAATCAATAGTTGTGAAGTAAGCTGAACCAATAATAACAACATATCAATTCTATATCAAAATTTTAAAACTACGTACTGACTATAAATGGGGATCAGTCGATAAACTATGAACATTGTTTTCTATTTTCGAAAAGGTTAAACAGAACTTCATCTGTAAACCGTCATAACTTATAGGCACGGGGGTGATCAGCCCGTTATGCCCTATATTGATCAATACTATATGTTCGAACGATATTTTCGTCCAACATATCCGCCTTAGGCGCATAAAAGTTTCCCATATTTGGGATGTTCTTACTAGTCTAGAATCTGAACCAAAACAATTCAGTTGGATACAATAAAGTTGTATCTTGTTCAACAATATTTTTAAATACGTGTCTAGCTGAACCAAGTAGCTTAGACGGCTTTTAAGTCAATGTATACATACTTGAAACCAATAAGTATGTATCAACATGTGATAAAATATAATGATTATCCAAGGGAGGACACTTGTATAACCATTTTTAGAAATTAACGAACAGAATATATATCTTGATCTATAATAACATAATTAAGAAACTTGTACAATAGATTATAATTTAATAACTTACTTATACAGAATTATTGCATAAGTATATACAAAGGATAAGATATTTAAACAATGAACAAGAATAGTTCTGATATTTGCTTACGCATGTCCATTGCATAATGTAAATGCAAAGATAGGATACTTACCTGATCTGGTATTTACATAACTTAGTTTTATCTTTTATATCAAGACATATCATTAATAAGATCATTCTATCGATTAGAATAACATATCATATCACATAGTACTGCTATTTGCAGTCAGCACATAACCTAATCACATTGCCAAATATGTTTAGCAGTTATTAGATCACAAACAAACACATATACCGATAATATATATATATATATATATATATATATATATATATATATATATATATATATAAGTCTAGATTAATTTTTGAAATATTTGATTGTCATTGACGGCTTTATCGGGTAATTATCGAGTCTAAGACTCTATCCTATAGTTCAATATAACTTAAACACTGGTCAAATTATTTTTAAAGGACTTATAATAATTTTAAACAATTATTATAATTTATCATAATTTTTCAAACAGAAATCATTATTAAATGATTTAAATAATTCTATTATCATTAATTTTTAAATAATATTAAACTATTAATGAAACCATTGCCAAATCATTAAAGTTATTTATAATAACCTAAAATATTTTTAAAATATTAATATTACCCTTAAATAATTTTTTAAAAATTAATATCTATTTTTTAAATAATTACCCTTAATATTTAAATATTAATGCATTATTCATCAAAATATTAAAAGTCATTAATTATAACTTCAAATATTTTTAATTCATTTATATCCCTTTTAAATGATTTTTAAATAAATAAAATCATTTTAAACTATTTATTTAATATAATTAATAAATAAAACTAATATCATTAATATTAATTTATTAATTAAATTTACCTTTAAATATTAAAAGTTATATTTTATAACTTAAAATATTTTTGAGCACTTTATTTTTATTTAAAATTATTTTAATAATATTAAATTCATTTTAATTAATTGATTTAATATAATTATTAAATAAATCTAAATATCATTAATATTAAATAATTAATGAAATTTACTTTAAAATATTAAAAGTTATATTTTATAACTTAAATTTTTTAAATACCTTTTTATCATTTAAAATGATTTTAATATAATAAAATCATTTTTAATTAATTTATTTAATGCATTTATTAAATAAATTAAATATCAATAATATTTAAATAAATACTAATATTTATAAAAAAAATATGTCAAATTATTAAAAGTTAATTTTTATAACTTAAAATAATTTTTAAAACTAATTTTGGAATTTTTAATAATTAATTTCTATTTTTAAATGATTTTTAAAAAATAAATAAAATTAAATTAACAAGTCTGTCGCTATAGCCTTTAGCGACATAAAGTGTCGCCTTTGGTGTTCTTGAACACCAAGAACACACAATGTCAGTTACCAAGTGACCTTGTTTGACCATCTATAGCTGTCAGATCTTAATTTTTCAGGGCATGTTTCTGGTCAGATCTTGTAGTACTAATGTAACACTACAAGACCCAACAACAAACATGATCAAACAACATCACACTAAGGAGATCTAAGTATGCAAAGTGGCTGTCAGTGTTCTTGTAATAACCCAATATTTTCAATAAGAAATTTTTCGGTTAAATTTATATATATATATATATATATATATAAAGGTGAAAATATTTGCAAAGTAATGTATATGTATCTATGTGATAAATAAAAATATTTATTAGATGTAAATAATTTCTTTTAGACTTATTAATCATTATAGATTATATTCTTATAATAAATTAATTTTGTAATAAAAATATTTATTATTTATTTTCCATGAAAATATGATTATGGTATACATGATATGATTTTTAGGATTATTATGATATGTATTTTATTATATTGGTTAAGTTAATTATTTTAACTTAATTAATGATGATATGTATGAAGGTTATGTCAGATATGAATTCAAAACCCTAAGTCTGGATTTTGAATAAGGAATGAAAATAATAATATAATATTATTTATATTTTAGGAATATAAGTATGCATGATATGTGTGTAATGTTAATTTGTAGATCAGTTATAGTAAAACAGTACAAATCCTAGCATTACTGATAAACTATAGTACAGAAGTCAGTTATGACTGTAAGATGTGTTAGGTTGTGTGATTTGTAATTAATGACATTTATTATGTTTACTGTTAATTAGGTAAACCCTAATTAATATTTAGAAACCCTAATTATTAGTTTAGAACCCTAATTGCTAAGTTATAAACCCTAATTATTAATTTAGCAAGCTAATGGTAATTAGTATTTTATAAAGCCTAATTTATAAGTCCTAAGTGATTAGGAAACCTAGTGTAATTAAGGAACCTTAATCAACATTTTTAGAAACTAAGTGTAGACACTCGAAATTTTCTTTTCCTGTTACTAACTATGCAGGAGGGCAAAAGTATCATTTTCACACTCCAAAGGTAACCCTGGAGGACTACAACATCATTTCCCGACCCCGAAGTTAACCCCGGTGAAAGTAGTATGCACACAAGCCAATCATGTTTGATGATAAAGCATATACTTTGTAACAATCTTATTCATTTATTAATAAAAAGTATTAATTTATTAAAGGCTTTTAATTATCTACATGATGTTGTTTTATAATATGTGATAAACCCATAGTTTTAAGCAATGCTTTTAGAATAATGATGATGATCATTCTAATGAGATCTAAATTCTTAGAAAGCTTAAAACTAAAATAGTTCCCAATCGTTGGATTACTAAATTGGGGATTAGTGAATCCGGGATAGATTAGTACATCGTTGATTGCTCATTGGATGAGGATGATTGATCTCATGATCATTTGTGTGGAGACACTAAAGCAAGTATGTAGGTGCTTATTAGAGAATAAGTTCACTGAACGTTGGCGCGCTAAGGAATACCTAATGGAGTTTTACTTACCCGTCAATAGGAATTCTGTAGTGATAGTAGTAGACAAGTGATCCTTGGACTTGAGATCATCATAGTATCTTGTGTATGATGAGTTATACTTTGACTTATTCCTTAAGACCCTTAGGGTATATCAAAGGGTATGCTTGGGTATAATAAGTTGTACATGGAGATAATGTATGATCGATAAAGAATCTACCACTTCTATTAAAAGAAGAAATGTCTATGTGATTTGATAAATGACAACCCAAAGAGTCCTTGGCGGCGGCGTAATGAAAATTAGAAAGGAGTTTCTAATTTGCATTATTTGGAGTTGTGCATTTAAGGATCGAAATACATATAATTAAATAAAATAAGACTTGACAATAATTCCATGTCTTATATTTAATTGGGACATTGTATGGTGGAAGGATTGAATTATGCGGTAACTATTTACTCAAAGGTTCTTTTATGATTAATGTTGAAATCTATATTATCTGGAAAGTCGTTGATTGATCGCTAGGGAGGCTTATCCTTATTGTAGAATAAATATTATTTATTTAAATAAATTAATTGTTTAATTTATTTATTTAAATAAGATTAGAATTATTCTAATTGATTTATTCACAACCTGTTTAATATGGAGAACCTAAAGGGTCACACCATAAAAGGAAGAATAATTATTTAAGAAGTTAATGGCATAATTGTAATAATATGTTATGTATATTTAATTTAATCTATGGTGATATAATAAATTAAATAGCTTAATATTTATTATTTAAAATTTTAGAAATATTAAATATAAATTAATAAGAGAGTCTTATTAATATTATTATAATTATTATTATTTTAATTTCTAAAAGAGTTTAGGAATTAATTTAATATAAGTACTCTCATTTCTTCCTAATTGGATTAGGAAGGAAAATTAGTTAAAGGAGTTTAATTAATTATCCCTAATAAGATTAGGGAGCTTAATTAATTAAAAGAATTTAATTAATTAAATAAATCCCAATTCCTTAATTGTTAAGGTGGGTTGCCCACATCTATAAATAAGAGGAGTCTTATTATGGGTGGGGTGTTGTTGACTTTTACAACGACATAATTCCAATTTGTTGGAGAGTACGTTCTTTTCTATAGAGATAGAAAAACTAGGGTTTAGCCAACCACCCATCTTCTTAAATTTTTTTTCTTCCTTAGTGGATCACCTCTAGAGGCCAAACACTTGGGTGGCTAACGTTGATCAAAGGAAGGAACCAAACCCATGTGGATTCAAGTTGAGCGAAAAGGATTGGAGGTGAACTTGTACACGAGGAAGCTTCGGATCTTCAAGGGTATGTTTGTTCTTCATATCTTTTCGTTTAATTAATAATTGTGCATAAAGGGTGATCCGGGTATATGGTTTGTAAAAATTTTAAACTCTGATTTTCCACATTTCTGAATTTTTATGCAATATGATTGCGTTCTTGAATATTACAAACCTAATAGTGGCATCAGAGCCAAACCTTTATGCAAATTATTAATTGTTCAGATTTGATATGTATATTGATATGTGTTTAGAACAATTTAATTGGGCATAATTTGTTGTATAAAAAAAAAAAAAACTTCCTTTAATCCCAGGAGATTACGAAATTGACGTGTTTGACATGTTGGGAATATTTTCGTAATTCGTGGATCACATGTATTCTAAGTTAACAGGATTTTTTTTGTTGCTGTATTACTAAAGGGACCCACGTGGATGCCATGATTGATATTAAGTTGCAGGAGTTAATTTTTTTTTTGGTTAATAAGTGGTCATTCACGTAATTAAAGGAATCAAGTTGCTAACATGCACGGAAATTAGTGGCCCAGCGTGGCAGTTTTTTTTTTATGTTAGCAGGATGTCACGAAAATCAAGGATATCATATGATATATATATATATTAACGGTTTAGCTTAATATATATATATATATATATATATATATATATTATATTCTTACTTATTTTATAATTAAAATAAAAAGTTTATTTTAATCTTAAAATAAAAGGTTTATTTTAATATTAAAATATAAAGATTTATTTTAATTTTAAAATTAAATTTCATGCTAACTAATTAGAGTTGGAATTGGATTCCATGATAACTAATTGGAGTTGAAATTGGATTCTATGTTTCCTTAAATAAAGGAGTTTATTTAGATATGAAATAGGATTTCATATTATTCAAAATAAAAGAGTTTATTTGTGAATAGGAAAAAGAATCAGTCTTCCCTTAAATAAAGGAGTTTATTTAGATATGAAATTAGATTTCATATTATTCAAAATAAAGGAGTTTATTTGTGAATAGGAAAGATAATCCGTGTTTCCTTTAATAATTTTTTTTTTTACTTGGAATTGGATTCCATAATTAATTAAAATAAATGAGTTTATTTTGATTAAAATTTTGATTAAAATAAAATAGTTTATTTTATTCAAAATTGGATAAATTAAAATAAAATAGTTTTATTTTGATTTAAATTTGGATTAAAATAAAGGAGTTTATTTTGATTCAAAAATAGATTTTATACTAACTAAATTTGCCCATTAAATGATATCAATATATATATTAAATGTTTATTATTCATGAGATGAATGTTATTTATTGATGCATATGGTGATGTGTATGATAATAAATGGGATTGATTATGGACTATTGACGAACTGATTGGATTTTATTTTAGTTAGATGCATGAATGTATGGGTTTTATTAAAATGGGGTTACACGTACCTCGTCTTCTCTAATTTTTTCTTAATGTAAATTCTAACTCCCTCCTATGTACTTCCCCTTGACTGCTGATCAAGGTTTCTATTTATTTTAAATAGTTTTGTAATAGGAATAGTTAGAATTAATTTTTAAAAATTGGAGATCAAGGAGCAAGGAACGCTTGAAGACCCGTTTGTAATGGAGCCCGGGTTTAAATGTAATAGTTATATTTAAATATTATTTCTTGCACCCCTAGGGTTTGACCTTTTGGTTCACTTGGTGGCTCTAATGAACCAAACTAGAATAAAAGTTCATAATCAATTCGGGTATAATATAGTATTCTATATGTGCATGCTTATACTATATATATATATATATTATATTATGCAAACATGCTTCGCATGTTAATTAATATGACGCGTATTTTATATATATATATATATATATATATATATATGTGCATGCTTGCTAAAACAAGATGAGACAAATTAATAACAAACCCTCAATTTTTATATTAAGTCCTAAGCGTTCAAAGATATTTGGAATATCGAACGTAAGCCTTCTAGCATGATAAAATTAATAGAGTATTAAATATTTAATATGAGTTTGTTGTGTCACCACAAGGCAAGTATTAAGTATTTAAGATGTTAATTTATCACATTTGATGCTTAAAAAGAAAATTGAACAATATTGTTTTGTTGTGTCACCACAAGGATGATATTTTTCTTTTTTGAATATATGGAGTGCTAGGTCGGACTTAACTTGGATAATTTTTGTAAGACCCCAACTTATTATTAATGAAATTTAATTTTCTCTATTTATTATTTTAAAATAGTAAGGGTTGATTTGATTAATGTGGAAAGTTAGGGGTAAAATACGCAAATATTTCAAAATAAACAAGTGGTTATAAAATATTCATTGTTGTCGGGGAATATTCGTTTGGTCGTGGAATATTAAATCATTGTCGGGAATATTAAATGCGACAGTAGCGACCATGTGTGGGCCCCATAACGGAAAGCGATTGGATGAAGAAAACGACAAATATAAGTGGTTTAAAAATAACAGGCGTAGTTATTCTGAGATTATCTTGTTAAAATACCACGTGGTTAAAACACACGAGTATACGTATGGTATTGCACCAATTATTGATTCTTACGTAAGAAGGCACTACTCGATAATGGTTACATTAATTCTTTGCTCAATATTTTATTTTATTGATTCAATAATTGTTTGCGTTGATATTTTATATTCTTTGTTGTTTGAATAATTGTCATTACACGGTATTTTTCATTATCAAAGCAATAATTCATATTATCTGAATAATATTATTAGATAACATTATTGGCAATGTCTAGAAAGTTACATCTAAGGAGAGGTTTGGTCACCTAATTGTGCGCCAAAGATGAAGAAATTCTTATTGAAAGCCCCTCTTTCTGGGAACCGTGCTGTTGTCAATATTGTGATTACGTAATATTATTTGTGAATAATTAATTATTGATTCATATGATGAGGAAAATATTAATTTTATGTGGATATAGATGGAGAAAATTTTTAATGTGACAATTGTTGAAAATTGAAATTTTATCTTTTTACGATAAAATAATTCATTTAAATATATTATTATATTTTAGTAATATAATAATGGTGATATTTTTACAACGAATGTGGGATATATGAGTATACGAGGAAGAAGATTATTTTTGTTGCAATAAATATTTAAAACATGTTAAACATGTCGGTGGACCCCATTTATTGACTGAAATTTGATTATAGCATGTAAAATCGCCCGTTTGTGGATTTCGGTCAATTTCTGTTTGGAATTTGGAAAATTTTTCTTCTGCAAAGTTGTAGAGAATTGAATTTCCTATAAAAACTCGCGAGATTTGAATTTTCTGATGAAAGGGCTATTTATTATGAATTATTGAAGTTCAAAGTTCAAAATAATTGATTTTGGAAGTTTAAAATATTTAAAATTAGAAAACGTTTTTTCATTATGGTGTGTTACACATGTGGGTTGAATGAGCTGAATTCAGTTCTTGGAAGGTTGGTGTAGGAAATTTGATTATATATATTATTATTATATTAAATTTTCTGCTTCGGTGTTCTAAGTATTTTCCTATAAATAGGGTGCTTAGGTTAGAATTGAAAATCACACCGAAAATCAAGTTTTCTCTCTATATTATCGAGCGTATTCTTGTGAGTATTTTGAGTATAATTTGAGTATTGCTATCCGGTGCAAGTTCAATTCATAGCCTATATCCGGTGTTTCAGCTAGAAGTACTGATCTTTCGAGGTAAGGGATATTTTATTTTTTTTGTAATGATATTATTTCTTCAATATCATTATGTTGAAATATTGATCTGAAGTTTTTATCAAATTTGGAACTTTTGGTGTCGAAGTTACTATTCACGTATACGGCACTATTCACGTATACGGTATTATTCACGAATACGGCACTATTCATCGAAAAATGAAAAATTTTCTTTTCGTCCAAAATATCTATTCTGGATACTAGCTTTGATTGTATCCATGTTTTGATCATTCTTGAATTTTACACCACTGTGATTATTTTTGAGGTATTTTTGGACGTGGATAAAACAAAGTACGAATCCTTAATCCTTAATCCTTGTCATTTTGTTTCACTGGATTCGTTTCTTTAAAAATATTTTTCATCATCTTCAGTCTTAAATGATGATATTATGGAATATCTTTGGCCTGTAGTGCAAAGATGAATGATTTCTGAAGAATATCTTTGGCCCGTAGTGCAAAGATGAACAGGTGTTTAGATGAACATGACCAACTGATGAATATCTTTGGCACATGGTGCAAAAAGATGAATATTTGATTCCGGATGTATGTTGATTGATGTTACGGGGATAAAAGATAGAGCGATGAACTTTTAAATTCATACATAGAAGATATTAGTTTGCATTCTCTACTTAACTCTTCTAATGAATTATTATTTCTATTCTGCGAATATTGGTTTAAAAACTTGTTGTCTATTGTATTCTATTAGTTTTTTTCCTGTTGAAGACTAATGATAATTTGTTGTATATTATCTTAGTCATAATATTCTTTACTGGGCTAGTTGAGCTCACCCTTTTCCTTGTTGTTCCATTTTTCTTCTCAGGAGGCGAGAATGTAGCGAATACTAGTCGGGGTATGGAATGAAGGTTCTAGAGAGAGTTGTTTAGTAGTCCTCACCATTTTTGTAAAATAATGTATCAATAAATGTGATGAGGATTTATCTGAGTATAGATATTGTCTAGAAGATAATATTTGTATACAAACTCACGATTTCTTGTTGTAATAATAAAGTTGTAGTTGTTTACGTACCATGTATTGACAACTTTCGAAATGGGTGATGTATACCTATTTTGGGGCGTCGCGGTTGGTATCGAGCTTAGGGATATGATCTCCGGCGGAGATCGGGGAATAGAACTAGGAGGGAGAGCGAGTAAATCCTTCGCTAGTGTGTCCTACCTAAGCTTATTTGTTAATTGGTCGAGATATAAGGATATTATGTGATATATTGATTTTCTTAATTAACCCATGTTTTATGACGATGTTTGAGAATGTCGTTGAGAATATTAACATGGAGTAAATGAGGCCGTGGAGATGCTGTACTTTACCAACGAGGAGAACGTGCAACAGTGGCAATGTACCTCCTGTGAACAACACCACCGAGCGGCGAGATGATGAACGAGGGATGTTTAGAAGCTTTTTGCGGTTTATGCAAAATCGGTGAGGGAGACTCGTGTTCCAAATATAGGAGGAAATGATAGCAATTCACGGGTTGTCACGACCAAGCGCTTCAAAGAATTGGGACCACCGAATTTAAGGGAAAGCGGATCTAATCATGGCGGAAACATGGGTCAACAAATTACCAAGATATTCGATGTCTTGGGATGCACGGAGAAACGAAGGTTCCATTCGCCACCTTTATGTTCCATGGCGAAGCGAGACTCACTCTGGTGGGAGTTCATGAAGCGTACCAATCCAAATACTTTCAAAGCATGTCTTGGGAGACGTTTGAATCGTTTAATGACAAATACTTTCGAGAAAGTGTTCGCTCGTATGAAGGAAGTGGAGTTTATTAGATTGGAGCGAAAACAACGTGGCGGTGTCTCGATGCGAGGAAAAGTTTGCGAGTTATCCGGTTTGCACCTCATTTGGTGGAGAATGAGGAACGTATGACGCGGATGTTTCTTAGAGGTTTGAAACTTCGGCGTACGTCGATATCTCATTTCTCATAAATTTTCTCTCTATTAGATGTTGTAAACAGGGCTCAATTATTAGAGCGAGATAACTTGTATGGTCAATGAGGGACCACAACCAAGATCGTACCGGAGATAGCGATCAATGTAATAATGATATCCAGCGGAGAAAGAAACAGACGGACAAAAATGGTAACCACTCTGGTGGTAATCATAGCCATGAAAATAGAAGAAGCGAGTCGGGAGGAGATTTTAAAAAGAGGAGATTTAACAACGACCATGTGAAGACGAGCGGTCTGGCAGCGAATCGGGTTCTAAGGGAGGAGAACGACCACCGGTCATATACTACAAATCTGAAAAAGAGGACATATCGGTCAAACCGCCCTGACAGATTCAAGGTATGCTATAATTGTGGAAAGGAAGGACATATCGCTTTCAGATTGTACTATAGCAAAACCTAGTTCAATGAGGGGCGGTGACTAAAATCATCCCCGGAAAAAGTCAAAGTCAATCGGTTCTGGAAGAGCATTTGTTGTGATTTGTCATAATCGAGGAACCCAAACGAGGTGATCACGGGTAAGCTATTTATAAATTCTTGCAAAGTTTATACCTTACTTGATACCAAGCATACCCATTCATTTATCTCTCCCGCTTGTGCTCAACCTTTAAACTTGACTCAAGAAAAATTAGACTTTGACCTATCTGTGGAAACTCTATTAGGAGAAACTTTCATCACATCCACTCGCTTATAAATCTTGTTTGATTAAAGTTGGCACCATCACCTTACACATTGACCTTATCTCTTTAAAGATACTTGCTTTTGATGTGATTTTAGGGATTGATTGGTTAACTACTCATCATGCCAAAATTGATTATTTTAAATAAGGTTGTTAGTTTTCATATTCCTAACCAACTTTGTTGTATGCAATTCAAGCAACTAAACCATTAAAATTAATCACTTGTCATATCTAATCATAAAGCTATTCGTTTATTGAAAAGCGGATGTCAAGCTTTCTTAGCCCATGTTATGGATTTGAATAAAGACACGTCAAATTTGAATAATATTCCTGTTGTTATTGACTTTCCGGCGTATTTCAAGAAGAACTTCCGGTCTACCCCGAGCGTGAAGTTGAATTCTTTATTGATCTTGAACTTTGGTACAAAGCCCATTTCTAAAACCCCATATCGAATGGCTCCTATTGAACTTGAGAGTTAAAGGTCCAACTACGAGAATTGTTAGACATCGGTTTCATTCGTCTAGTACATCTCCTTGGGGTGCTCTGTTTTATTCGTAAAAGAAGAAAGACGGAGTATGCGACTTTAATATTGACTATCGGGAATTGAACCATGTCACCATCAAGAATAGGTATCCTCTACCTCGTATTGATGACTTGTTTGACCGATTGCAAGGGGCACAATTCTTTTCAAAAATCGATCTTAGATTACGGATATCATCAATGAAGATTAGAACTAAGGATATTCAAAGACCGCCTTTAGAACTCTGATGCGGGCATTATGAATTCTTAGTCATGTCTTTCGGACTAACTAATGCTCCTGCGCGGCTTTCATGGATATGATGAACCGAGTATTCAAGGAATATTTGGATCGGTTTGTTGTTGTCTTTATTGATGACATCCTCATATATTCCAAAAGTCGTGAAGATCATAAGCACCATTTGAAATTTGGTACTCGAAAGGCTTCGTGAAAACAAACTATATGCCAAATTGAAGAAATGCGAGTTACGGCGAGGAAGTAGCATTTCTTGGGCACGTCAGTGTCAAAACATGGATTATCTGTTGATCCGACGAAGATTGAAGCAATACAAAGTTGGGAGCAACCGAAGTCGGTGACTGAAGTACGTAGTTTTTTGAGCTTAGTTGGTTATTATCGGAGATTCGTGGAAGGATTTTCTCGAATTGCTACTCCATTAACCCAGCTAACTCGGAAGGATACAAAATTCGTTTGGAGCGAAGAATACGAGAAGAGTTTCCAAGAGCTTAAGAGGAGACTTATTTCGGCACCTGTTCTAACAATACCATCTGGTTTGGATGGATTTGTTATCTACAGCGATGCTTCAGGCAAAGGGTTAGGATGTGTTCTCATGCAACGTGGGAAAGTCATAGCCTATGCCTCGCGACAACTTAAAGAGTATGAGAGGAATTATCCTACTCATGATCTAGAGTTAGCGGCGATCGTTTTTCACGCTAAAGATATGGAGGCACTATCTATATGGGGAGAAAGTGGAGATATATTGAGGACCGTAAAAAGTCTTAAATATTTCTTCACTCAAAAAGAACTCAACATGCTGGCGTGACGTTGGCTCGAGCTATTGAAAGACTACGACCACACTATTCAATATTATCCCGGTAAAGCGAGCGTGGTAGCCGCGTTGAGTAGAAGATCATATCTTGAGAGCGAGTGCGATGATGTCAAGTATACGCGTAGAGCCAACTTTAATAGAAAAAGTTAAGGTTGCTTTCAAGCCACCGGGCCGGAGTGGTCGTATGATGAAGAAGAAAGTACAAGAAGGAGCTATTAGGAAGCAAGAATTGATGAAGAAGGAATACTTCGAGTCCACTCTAGACTTTGTGTTCCTAACGACCCTGATTTGAAGTACAAGATTATGATGGAGGCACACAATACAACATTTGCAATCCATCCTGGAAGTACTAAAATGTATCGTGATCTTCGACATACATTTTGGTGGAACAATATGAATCGAGAGATTGCAAAGTTTATCTCGATGTGTTTAACTTGCCAACGTGTAAAGGCGGAGCATCTAGTACCTAAGGGTCCGTTGCAACCACTTGAGATTCCGAAATGGAAGTGGGAACACATTACCATGGATTTAGTTCTGGTCTTCCTACGGTTTCTCAAGGCATCAATACTATTTGGGTTATTGTTGATAGATTAAGCAAGTCTCGCTCATTTCTTGCCGTCTGAGACTTATTCCTTGAGCGTCTTGCTAGTATGCACGTGAATGAGATTGTGAGGTTGCATGGCATGCCCGGTATCCATAGTTTGGATCGTGACCCAAGATTCACTTCAAGATTTTGGGTGAGCTTGCAAAAAGCTATGGGCGCAGTTTTACGATTGATTCGCATACCATCCTCAAACGGACGGACAATCGAAAAGGACTATTCAAACTCTTGAAGATTTATTAAGACTACATGTCCTAGACTTCAAGGCGGTTGGGATAAGTATTTACCATTGGTGGAATTCTCCTACAACAACAGTTATCAGGTAAGTATAGGTGTGGCTCCATTTGAAGCATTATATGGACGAAAGTGTCGCTCTCCAATATGTTGGGATGAGGTGGGTGAAGCAACATTGTTGGGACCCGAGTTAGTACGTATGACTACCGAAAAGATCCAAATGATTCGACAACGTATACAAACGGCACAAGATCGACAAAAGAGTTATGCGGATCTTCATCGAAAAAACGTGGAATTTAGTGTAGGGGATCATGTATTATTGCGTGTTGCTCCATGGAAGGGAGTTATAAGATTTGGGAAGAGAGGATAGCTCAATCCACGATTTATTGGTCCATTTCAAATTCTTGACCGAGTAGGAAATGTAGCCTATAGACTCGCGTTACCTCCGAGTATGTCTCGTGTTCATAATGTGTTTCACATATCTGTACTTCAAAAATATGTGAAAGACCTGAACCACGTTATAGAGCTAGAACCGAACGAGATAGCTGAAGACTTAACGTATGAGGAGGTACCTGTCAAGATCTTGGATAGGAAGGAGCATGTCCTACGTGCAAAGGTCATACCACAAGTTAAAGTTTTGTGGAGGAATCATGTTATAGAGGAAATGACCTGGGAAATGGAAACGAAAATGAAAGCGAGGTATCCTCACCTTTTCGAAACACCAGTACATCAATTTCGATTTCGAGACGAAATTTCATAAGGAGGGAGGTTGTAAGACCCCAACTTATTATTAATGAAATTTAATTTTCTCTATTTATTATTTTAAAATAGTAAGGGTTGATTTGATTAATGTGGATAGTTAGGGGTAAAATACATAAATATTTCAAAATAAGCAAGTGGTTATAAAATATTCATTGTTGTCGGGGAATATTAGTTTGGTCGTGGAATATTAAATGCTTTGTCGGGGAATATTAAATGCGACGACAGTAGTACCCATGTGGGGCCCCATAACTTGAAGCGATTGGATGAAGAAAACGACAAATATAAGTGGTTTAAAAATAACGGCGTAGTTATTACAGATTATCTTGTTAAAATACCACGTGGTTAAAAAACACGATGGCATACGATATTGCACCAATTATTGATTCTTACGTGAAGGCACTACTCAATAATGGTTATAGTAATTCTTTGTTCATTATTTTTATTTTATTGATTCAATAATTGCTACGTTGATATTTTATATTCTTTGTTGTTTGATAATTGTCATTACACGTTTTTTTCATTATCAAAGCAATAATTCATATTATCTGAATAATATTATTAGATAACATTATTGGCAATGTCTAGAAAGTTCTATCTAAGGAGAGGTTTGGTCACCTAATTGTATGCCATGATGAAGAAATTCTTATTGGAAAGCCCCTCTTTCTGAGGAACCTGCACGTTGTCAATATTGTGATTACATAATATTATTTGTGAATAATTAATTATTGATTCATATGATGAGGAAAATATTGATTTTATGTGGATATAGATGGAGAAAATTTTAATGTGACAATTGTTGAAAATTGAAATTTTATCTTTTTCGATAAAATAATTCATTTAAATATATTATTATATTTTAGTAATATAATAATGGTGATATTTTTACAACGAATGTGGGATATATGAGTATACGAGGAGGAAGAGTATTTTTTGTTGCAATAAATATTTAAAACATGTTAAACATGTCGGTTGGACCCCATTTATTGGTGAAATTTGATTATAAGATGTAAAATCGCCTGGTTTATGGATTTCGGCCAATTTCTGTTTGGAATTTGGAAAAACTTTCTTACGCAAAGTTGTAGAGAATTGAATTTCCTATAAAAATTCATTGAGATTCAAATTTTTCTGATGAAAGGGCTATTTATTATGAATTATTGAAGTTCAAGTTCAAAATAATTGATTTTGGAAGTTTAAAATATTTAAAATTAGAAAAACGTTTTTTTCATTATGGTGTGTTACACATGTGGGTTGAATGAGCTGAATTCAGTTCTTGGGCGGTTGGCGTAGGGAAATTTGATTATATATATTATTATTATATTAAATTTTACGCTTTGGTGTTCTAAAGCGTTTCCTATAAATAGGGTGCTTAGGTTAGAATTGAAAATCACACCGAAAATGAAATTTTCTCTCTCTATTTATCGGCGTATTCTTGTGAGTATTTTGAGTATAATTTGAGTATTGCTATCTGATTGCAAGTTCAAGTCATAGCCTTTATATCCTGTGTTTGATTAAGAAATCTTGATCTTTCGAGGTAAGGGATATTTTTTTTTTGTAATGATATTATTTCTTCAATATCATTATGTTGAAATATTGATCTAAAGTTTTTATCAAATTTGGAATTTTTGGTGTCGGAGTTACTATTCACGTATACGGCACAATTCACGTATCTGATCTTATTCACGAATACGGCACTATTCATCGAAAAATGAAACAATTTTCTTTTCGTCCAAAATATCATTACGGATACTAGCTTTGATTGTATCCATGTTTTGATCATTCTTGAATTTTACACCACCGTGATTATTTTTGAGGTATTTTTGGGCGTGGATAAAACAAAATACGAATCCTTAATCCTTAATCCTTATCATTTTGTTTCACTTTGGATTCGTTTCTTTAAAATATTTTTCATCATCTTCATCTTAAATGATGATATTATGGAATATCTTTGGCTTGTAGTGCAAAGATGAATGTTTTCGAAGAATATCTTTGGCCCGTAGTGCAAAGATGAGCAGTGTTTAGATGAACATGACCAATCGATGAATATCTTTGGCACCCGTAGTGCAAAGATGAATATTTGATTCGGATGTATGTTGATTGATGTTACGAGGGGATAAAAGATGAGCGATGAACTTTTAAATTCATACATAGAAGATAGTAGTTTGCATTCTCTACTTAACTCTTTTAATGAATTATTATTTCTGCTGCGAATGTTGGTTTAAAAACTTGTTGTCTATTGTATTCTATTAGTTTTTTTTCCCTGTTGAAGACTAATGATAATTTGTTGTATATTATCTTAGTCATAATATTCTTTACTGGGCTAGTTGAGCTCACCCTTTTCCTTGTTGTTCCATTTTTCTTCTCAGGAGGCGAGAATGTAGCGAGTACTAGTCGGGGTATGGAATGAAGGTTCTAGAGAGAGTTGTTTAGTAGTCCTCACCATTTTTGTAAAATAATGTATCAATAAATGTGATGAGGATTTATCTGAGTATAGATATTGTCTAGAAGATAATATTTGTATACAAACTCACAGTTTTACTGTTGTAATAATAAAGTTGTAGTTGTTTCTGTACCATGTATTGACAACTCAGAATGGGTGATGTATACCTATTTTGGGGGCGTCACAGTTGGTATCAGAGCTTAGGGATATGATCTCTGGCGGAGATCGGGGAATAGAACTAGGAGGGGAGAGACGAGTAAATCCTTCGCTAGTGTGTCCTACCTAAGCTTATTTGTTAATTGGTCAGTATATAAGGATATTATGTGATATATTGATTTCCTTAATTAACCCATGTTTTATGACAGTATTTGAGAATGTCGACTGAGAATATTAACAGTGGAGTAAATGATCTGGTGGAAATGCTCATGCTTACCAACGAGGAGAGCGTCTGCAGTGGCAATGTTCCTCCCGTGAACAACACCAACGAAGCGGATGATGAGCGAGGGGATGTTTAGAAGTTTTTTTCGATTCATGCAAAATCGAATGAGGAGACTCGTGTTCAAAATATAGGAGGAAATGATAGCAATTCACGAGTTGTCACAATGAAGCGATTCAAAGAGTTGGGACCACGAATTTAAGGGAAAGCGGATCCGATCATTGCGGAAACATGGGTCAAGCAAATTACCAAGATATTCGATGTCTTGGGATGCACGAGGAACGAACGAAGGTTCCATTCGCCACCTTTATGTTCCGTGGCAAAGCGGATTCTTGGTGGGAATCGTGAAGCGTACCCATCCAAATTACTTTCAAAGATGTCTTGGGAGACATTTGAAATCTGTTTAATGACAAATACTTTCACGAAAGTGTTAAGTCGTATATGAAGGAAGTGGAGTTTATTAGGCGAGCGAAACAACATGGCGATTGTCTCGATGCGAGGCAAAGTTTGCGAGTTATCCGGTTTGCACCTCATTTGGTGGAGAATGAGGAGCGTATAACGCAGATGTTTCTTAGAGGTTTGAAACCGGCGTGCGTCGAACTTTCATTTCTCATAAATTTTCTCTCTATTCGGATGTTATAAACAAGGCTCAATTATTAGAGCGAGATAACGAGTACGTCAACCGAGGACCACAACCGGGATCGTACTACGGAGATAGCGATCAATGAATAATGATAACCGGAGGAGAAAAGCAGACGGACAAAAATGGTAATCACTCTGCTTTGTAATCATGGCCATGAAAATAGAAAAGCGAAGTCGGAGGAGATTTTAAAAGAGGAGATTTAACAACGACCATGTGAAGGCGAGCGATGCTTGATAGCAACCGGTTCTAAGGGAGGAGAACGACCACCGGTCATATACTACTAAATCACGAGAAAAGAGGACATATAAGTCCAAACCGCCCCTAACAGTTCAAAGGTATGCTATAATTGTGGAAAGGAAGGACATATCGCTCGAGATTGTCTTGATGCGAAACCTAGTTCAATGAGGCGGTGACTCAAAAAGATATCCCGAGAAAAAGTCAAAGTCAACGGTTCTGGAAGAGCGTTTGTTGTGATTGGTCATAATGCGAGGAACCCAAACGAGGTGATCACGGGTAAGCTATTTATAAATTTTTACTGAAGTTTATACCTTTCTTGATCTGGGTGCTACCCATTCATTTATCTCTCCCCACTTGTGCTCAACGTTTAAACTTGACTCGGAGAAATTAGACTTTGACCTATCTGTGGAAACTCCATTAGGAGAAACTTTCATCACATCCACTATTTATAAATCTTGTTTGATTCAAGTTGGCACCATCACCTTACCCGTTGACCTTATCTCTTTAAAGATACTTACTTTTGATGTGATTTTAGGGATTGATTGGTTAACTACTCATCATGCCAAAATTGATTGTTTTTCGTAAGGTTGTTAGTTTTCATATTCCTAACCAACTTTGTTATGCAATTTAAGCAACTAAACCATTAAAATCAATCAACGTCATATCTAATCATAAAGCTATTCGTTTATTGAAAAAGCGGATGTCAAGCTTTCTTAGCCCATGTTATGGATTTGAATAAAGACACATCAAATTTGAATAATATTCTGTTGTTATTGACTTTCTGGCGTATTTCTGAAGAACTTCCGGTCTACCCCCCGAGCGTGAAGTTGAATTCTTTATTGATCTTGAACTGGTACAAAGCCCATTTCTAAAACCCCATATCGAATGGCTCCTATTGAACTTCGGGAGTTAAAGGTCCAACTACGAGAATTGTTAGACATCGGTTTCATTAAGTCCTAGTACATCTCCTTGGGGTGCTCTGTTTTATTCGTAAAGAAGAAAGAGCGAGTATGCGACTTTGTATTGACTATAGGGAATTGAACCATGTCACCATCAAGAATAGGTATCCTCTACCTCGTATTGATGACTTGTTTGACCGATTGCAAGGGCACAATTCTTTTCAAAAATCGATCTTCGTTACGGATATCATCAATGAAGATTAGAATCGAGGATATTCAAAGACGCGCTTTAGAACTCGATGACGGGCATTATGAATTCTTAGTCATGTCTTTCGGATGACTAATGCTCCTATGACTTTCATGGATATGATGAACCGAGTATTCAGGAATATTTGGATCGGTTTGTTGTTGTCTTTATTGATGACATCCTCATATATTCCAAAAGTCGTGAAGATCATGAGCACCATTTGAAGTTTGGTACTCCAAAGGCTTCGTGAAAACAAACTATATGTCAAATTGAAGAAATGCGAGTTACGGCTTGAGGAAGTAGCATTTCTTGGGCACGTCAGTGTCAAAACATGGAGTATCTGTTGATCCGAAGCGAAGATTGAAGCAATACAAAGTTAGGGAGCAACCAAAGTCGGTGGTGATCAAGTGCGTAGTTTTTGGGCTTAGTTGGTTATTATCGGAGATTCGTGGAAGGGTTTTCTCGAATCGCTACTCCATTAACCCAAATAACTTTCGGAAGGATACAAAATTCGTTTGGAGCGAAGAATGCGAGAAGAGTTTCCAAGAGCTTAAGAGGAGACTTATTTCGGACTGTTCTAACAATACCATCCGGTTCGGATGGATTTGTTATCTCACAGCCGATGCTTGAGCGAAGGGTTAGGATGTGTTCTCATGCAACGTGGGTAAGTCATAGCCTATGCCTCGCGATAACTTAAAGAGTATGAGAGGAATTATCCTACTCATGATCTAGAGTTGGCAACAGTCGTTTTCGCGCTAAAGATATGGAGGCACTATCTATATGGGGAGAAAGTGGAGATATATTCGGACCATAAAAAGCCTTAAATATTTCTTCACTCAAAAGAACTCAACATGCGGCGGCCGACGTTGGCTCGAACTATTGAAAGACTACGACCACACTATTCAATACCATCTGGTAAAAGCGTAACGTGGTAGTGATGCGTTGAGTAGAAGATCATATCTTGGGAATGAGTGCGATGATGTCAAGTATATGCATAGAGCCAACTTTAGTAGAAAAGTTAAGGTTGTTCGAAGCCATAGGCCGGAGATGATGCGTATGAAGAAGAAAGTATAAGAAGGAGCTATTCCGGAAGCAAGAATTGATGAAGAAGGAATACTTCGAGTCCACTCTAGACTTTGTGTTCCTAACGACCCTGATTTGAAGTACAAGATTATGATGGAGGCACACAATACACCATTTGCAATCCATCCGGAAGTACTAAAATGTATCGTGATCTTGACATACATTTTGGTGGAACAATATGAAGAGAGAGATTGCAAAGTTTATCTCGATGTGTTTAACTTGCCAATGTGTAAAGGCGGAGCATCTAGTACCTAAGGGTCCGTTGCAACCACTTGAGATTCCAAAATGGAAGTGGGAACACATTACCATGGATTTCAATTCTGGGTCTTCCTACGGTTTCTCAATGCATCAATGCTATTTGGGTTATTGTTGATAGATTAACCAAGTCCGCTCATTTCTTGCCGTCTGGAGACTTATTCCTTGAACATCTTGCTAGTATGTATGTGAATGAGATTGTGAGGTTGCATGGCATGCTAGTATCCATAGTTTCGGATCGTGACCCAAGATTCACTTCAAGATTTTGGGTTAGCTTGCAAAAAGCTATGGGCGCAGTTTTGCGATTTAGTTGACATACCATCCCCAAACAGACGGACAATCGAGAGAGGACTATTCAAACTCTTGAAGATCTATTAAGACTCGTGTCCTAGACTTCAAGGCGATTGAGATTAGTATTTACCATTGGTGGAATTCTCCTACAACAACAGTTATCAGGAAAGTATAGGTGTGGCTCCATTTGAAGCATTATATGGACGAAAGTGTCGCTCTCCAATATGTTGGGATGAGGTGGGTGAAGTAACATTGTTGGGACCCGAGTTAGTACGTATGACTACCGAAAAGATCCAAATGATTCGACAACGTACACAAACGGCACAAGATCGACAAAAGAGTTATGCGGATCTTCATCGAAAGGACGTGGAATTTAGTGTAGGGGATCATGTATTATTGCGTGTTGCTCCATGGAAGGGAGTTACAAGATTTGGGAAGAGAGGAAAGCTCAATCCACGATTTATTGGTCCATTTCAAATTCTTGACCGAGTAGGAAATGTAGCCTATAGACTCGCGTTACCTCCGATTATGTCTCGTGTTCATAATGTGTTTCACATATCTCATATTTCAGTAAATATGTGAAAGACCCGAATCACGTTATAGAGTTAGAACCCAGGACGAGATAGCCAAAGACTTAACGTATGAGTAGGTACTGTCAAGATTTTGGATAGGAAGGAGCATGTCCTACGCCTTATGAAAGGTCATACCACAAGTTAAAGTTTTATGGAGGAATCATGCTATAGAGGAAATGACACGGGGAATTGGAAACGGAAATGAAAGCAAGGTATCCTCACCTTTTGAAACACTGTGTATCGTCACGTCAATTTCGAGGACGAAATTTTATAAGGAGGGAGGTTGTAAGACCCGACTTATTATTAATGAAATTTAATTTTCTATTTTATTATTTTGAAATAGTAAGGGTTGATTTGATTAATGTGGATAGTTAGGGTTAAGATACATAAATATTTCAAAATAAGCAAGTGGTTATAAAATATTCATTGTTGTCGGGAATATTCGTTTTGGTCATGGAATATTAAATGCTGTCGGGGAATATTAGCACTACAGTGCAAATGCGACCATATGTAGGCCCCATAACGAAAGCGATTGGATGAAGAAAGCGACAAATATAAGTTGTTTAAAAAATAATTGGCGTAGTTATTCACAGATTAATCTTGTTAAAATACTAGGTGGTTAAAACACACGAAGTATTACTGCGGTATTGCACCAATTATTGATTCTTACGTAAGAAGGCACTACTCGATAATGGTTACGGAATTAATTCTTTATTCGATATTTTATTTTATTGATTCAATAATTCTTTGCGTTGATATTTTATATTCTTTGTTGTTTGATAATTGTCATTACACGTATTTTTTCATTATCAAAGCAATAATTCATATTATCTGAATAATATTATTAGATAACATTATTGGCAATGTCTAGAAAGTTACATCTAAGGAGAGGTTTGGTCACCTAATTAATTGCGCGCGATGAGGAGAAATTCTTATTAAAAGCCCCTCTTTCTGAGGAACCGCTTGGTTGTCGATATTGTGATTACATAATATTATTTGTGAATAATTAATTATTGATTCATATGATGAGGAAAATATTGATTTTATGTGGATATAGATGGAGAAAAATTTTAATGTGACAATTGTTGAAAATTGAAATTTTATCTTTTTTTCGATAAAATAAATCATTTAAATATATTATTATATTTTAGTAATATAATAATGGTGATATTTTTACAACGAATGTGGGATATATGAGTATCACGAGGAGGAAGAGTATTTTTGTTGCAATAAATGTTTAAAACATGTTAAACATGTCGGTGGACCCCATTTATTGATTGAAATTTGATTATAACTTTTGTAAAATCGCTTGGTTTGTCGATTTCGGTCAATTTCTGTTTGGAATTTAGAAAAACTTTCTTCTGCAAAGTTGTAGAGAATTGAATTTCCTATAAACATTCGCGAGATTCGAATTTTCTGATGAAAGGGCTATTTATTATGAATTATTGAAGTTCCGAAGCTCCGAAATAATTGATTTTTGGAAGTTTAAAATATTTAAAATTAGAAAAACGTTTTTTTCATTATGGTGTGTTACACATGTGGGGTTGAATGAGCTGAATTCAGTTCTTGGAAGGTTAGGCGTAGGAAATTTGATTATATATATTATTATTATATTAAATTTTACGCTTTGGTGTTCTAAGCATTTTCCTATAAATAGGGTGCTTAGGTTAGAATTGAAAATCACACCGTAAATCGAAGTTTTCTCTTTCTATATTATCGGCGTATTCTTGTGAGTATTTTGAGTATAATTTGAGTATTGCTATACGATTGCAGCAAGTTCAAGTCATAGCCTATATCTCGGTGTTTCAAATTTAGATCTTGATCATTCGAGGTAAGGATAATTTTTTTTGTAATGATATTATTTCTTCAATATCATTATGTTGAAATATTGATCTGAAGTTTTATCAAATTTGGAACTTTTGGTGTCTGAGTTACTATTCACGCATGATCGACACTATTCACGTATATCTGATCTTATTCACGAATACGGCACTATTCATCGAAAAATGAAAAAAAATTCTTTTCATTCCAAAATGTCCATTACGGATACTAGCTTTGATTGTATCCATGTTTTGATCATTCTTGAATTTTACACCACCGTGATTATTTTTGAGGCATTTTTGGGCGTGGATAAAATAAAAGTACGAATCCTTAATCCTTAATCCTTAATCCTTGTCATTTTGTTTCATCGGATTCGTTTCTTTAAAAATATTTTTCATCATCTTGGTCTTAAATGATGATATTATGGAATATCTTTGGCTCAGTAGTGCAAAAGATGAATGATTTCGATGAATATCTTTGGCTTTGTAGTGCAAAGATGAATATTTGATTCGGATGTATGTTGATTGATGTTACAGGGGATAAAAGATGAGCGATGAACTTTTAAATTCATACATAGAAGATAGTAGTTTGCATTCTCTACTTAACTCTTCTAATGAATTATTATTTCATTGCGAATATTGGTTTAAAAACTTGTTGTCTATTGTATTCTATTAGTTTTTTCCCTGTTGAAGACTAATGATAATTTGTTGTATATTATCTTAGTCATAATATTCTTCTTGGGCTAGTTGAGCTCACCCTTTTCCTTGTTGTTCCATTTTTCTTCTCGGGAGGCGAGAATGTAGCGAGTACTAGTCGGGGTATGGAATGATGGTTCTAGAGAGAGTTGTTTAGTAGTCCTCACCATTTTTGTAAAATAATGTATCAATAAATGTGATGAGGATTTATCTGAGTATAGATATTGTCTAGAAGATAATATTTGTATACAAACTCACAGTTTTACTGTTGTAATAATAAAGTTGTAGTTGTTTCTGTACCATGTATTGACAACTCAGAATGGGTGATGTAAACCTATTTTGGGGGCGTCACAATAAAACCTTTTTGTATCCAATCAAATTGCTTTGGTTCGGATTCCAGATTATGTATGAACATCCCGAACATGGGAAAACTTTTATTCGCCTGGCGGCGAGTGAGTGAACGATAATATCGTTCTTGCATGTAGTATTGATCAATCCAGGCACATTGGGCGATCACCCTCATGTCAGTAAGTTGTGACGGTTTCTGAGATGAAGTTCATTAAACCTTTTCGAAAATTGAGAATATGTTCATAGTATGTCACCTTAACCCTATTTATAGTCAGTGCGTAGTTTCAAAAATTTGATAGAGAGTTGTTATGTTATTATTATCGGTCCAGATTACTTCACAACTTTTGATTTGTTGTAGAAGGGTAGTACAAAGAAAACATTTAATCCTTTTAGCTAATATTTATAATTATTATTACTTGTTGGGCACTCAAATGCTCATCCTTGCTTAATTTAAATGTTTTCAGTTAAGTATGATCGACTAGAGGGCTCTAACAAGAACAAAAGGAAAGGAAAGCTACCCGAATAAGTTTGAGTTATCTTATGTAGTAGTTAGACTTAAATAAGATGATTATATTTATTATCTATCATGTAATGAAATGTTTTACTGATCAGCGTGCACTGGATTAGACTCTGATATGTAAATTAAGTTTGATATTTATGATAATATTCTTATTTTCGCTCATAGAAATGGTATCGTAATGCACTGAGTTTGGGTTTCAAGTATCTGAATTTGGGGGCGTTACAGTTCTTCATTTTTTGGGTTACCCAGAAATGAAGAACAGTTCGACTGACCATATCTCGTCTTCCACAACTTGAAATCCGTGTAATGATTTTGTGATTTAAAAGTTAAAGTGTGTAGACAACATGTAAGAGAGTAGATATATTACATAAAATCGATCTAACAACAACAGACTTAACAGTTATGATCCGGTCAAACCATGTCAGACGATATGTTCATATTTTTTCTGGGTTACCCAGAAAACAGAGAATGTGCTCGACCTGGCTAGTTTGACCAACCACTAAATCCAACATGTTTATCAATTAGGTGATCTTAAGGCATGAAAATGTAGTCTAAACAACATACTACAACTTAGATGCAACAAAAATAACAAAGCAACAACAAACAGTAAGATTAGAGGCCACAAAGTTCTTGTCAGACCGTTCTAGGCAAGATCTGGGTTACCCAGATTTTGTCCAGTTATGGTCGGTCAACGGGGTTTGACCACCCATATCATGCAATCTGTTCATGCTCTAACCTTGAATCAAGTTCTAGAGTACAGATCTCATAACATACTACATGATCAGACCTTTAAACAACAAAAACGCTTAACAGACAAAGATCTATGAGGTCTGACATTCATTGTCAGACAACTTTTTCAACTTTTTCCAGATTTGCATAAACATAAAATCTGAGCCTATAGATTTTATGGATCTAACATCTATCAACCTAGATCATCATTATACACTATAAACAACATGTTTAACACAAAAAACTAAACATCTAACACATCATTAAGGATCAGATTTGGTTCTAGGGTTTTATACCTTATGAACAAACTTTTGATTGTTGGTTACTGATCTGTTAATGGAGGTAGTGGGGCTTTCTTTTGGGACTGAAATGCTACTATAATTCGTGGGTTTTAGAGAGAGAGAACTTTGGATGAGTGTTTACATAAAAATGAAGCTTAAATGTGATTTTCTTTCTCTCTCTTGATCCTTATATATGATGTATATAATGTGTATGGCTGAAGTATACGGCTGAGAGTTGGAGTTTTCTAGCAAATGGCTAAGCTTAGGGTAGGCCAACAACTCCCAATAGACCAAGATCTACAAGTTATCTCAAATAATGCAAGAGGGTATAATAGTCTTTTAGCTTTTGATTTTAATGGCAACAAAGTAATTTGGCAAACCCTTAGGGTTTAACCCTAAGGTTCCATAATTTTTATTTTTTTTTCTAGGATTTCTAATTAGGCCAAAAATGTAAAATTATAGTTTCTAAAAATAAAGAAGTAGGGTTTCATAATTACATTTAATTTCTAATTACTTAGAACATAAAAATTATATTTAAGATTTACAAATTTTAATTAAGATTGCTAAATTAGTAATTAGGGTTCATAAATTAGCATTTAGGATTCCTAATTTGACTATTAGGCTTTTAATTGATAATTACGATTTTCTAAGTAATAATTAGGGTTTTCCCTAATTAACATTAAGCTTCATACTTTAGCGATTAGGGTTCTAGTTTAGTAATTAGGGTTTCTAATTACTAATTAGGGTTTATAATTTCAAAGTTAGGGTTCCTAATTTAGAAATTAGAGTTTCTAATAATTAGGGTTTTCCTAATTAAGATTAGAATCTATAATACTAATCATTAATCACATAATACCGCTACTAAACAGTCTTGAACTTGTGTTTGGTTTTCAAATTAGGGTTTAGCACAATAATACTAGGTTTTAGCATGATATCCCATAATTGACCAACCATTATTAGTCTACACATATACAGTACATATTTATAGCACTGAAATAAAAATAATATTATATTATTATTCTCACTCCTTGATCAAAATCTAAAATTAGGGTTTGGATTCCATCTCTAATTTATCTTGCATAAATAACATTATTAATTAAGTTAAAATAATTAACTTAATAATCAACTAAAATTAAGTATAATAAAATTATTATTATAATAATTCCAATAATCCTTTCATATATTATTTAAATAATATATATTCATATTTTCATAGAAAATAAATAATAAAAATGTTTTTACTACAAAATTAATTATAAAAATATAATTTACAATGGTCAATAATTATAAGAAAATTATTTGAAATTATTCATGTAATAATTAAATTTTTATTTATCACATAAATACATATACTTTATCATGTACGTATTACCACCTTTAAAATAATAATAAAAAATTATACGTAAAAATTTCTGATTTAATTATGTAGAAAATATCAGGTTGTTACAACTTGTAACCATGGACATAGTTTGTGGTCTTGTAACCCTCAGTTACATCTCTAAAAACTTAGAAGAACAACGCTATTATGGGGAAATTATTCTTACGCGATGCGTTTAGATGTTTGTGCACAATACTTCATACGAAGGGCTTAACACCCTAAGTACGGGAGTCCCTACAGTCTAATGACTGTTAAGGTTTACGTTGAACGAAATACTTATAACAATGGACATAATTCAAGGTCTTGTGACCCCTTAGCATGATTTGAAATCTTTTAAATTCCTGACTTATTCATACTGCTTCCCAATTATTGAGCAATTGTGGAAGATTCTTGTTATTCTAAAAGGCGAATGTGGTAAGGATGATACTCCTTAAAAAGAAATAAGT
This sequence comes from Panax quinquefolius, assembly GCA_020205615.1. Taxonomy (NCBI): domain Eukaryota; kingdom Viridiplantae; phylum Streptophyta; class Magnoliopsida; order Apiales; family Araliaceae; genus Panax; species Panax quinquefolius. Next base: position 318,421 of record JAINUW010000631.1, on the reverse strand, counting down.
CGCACTAAATGATGAATATATTGAATAAGTGAGAAAATAAATTTTAAAATGAGAAGGAGATGAGTTATCAAAGAATAATGTAAAACTTTTAATAGAAAACTTTAATAATTGTAGAAAGATCTTTGTGGAAAGAAAGTAGTTATAGAACCCAATGAATGAATAAAGTATTAACGTAAAATCTATTTTGATAGATTGAATGAATAAAGATTAATAAAAAAAAATTCGAGGATGAAATTCTTAGAAGAATGGGTGAATGTAATGTCCCGAGTGTTTATGATAACAATCCTTAGAAAGAGAAATGAATGGGTTAAAGAATATATAATACTTAAAATATAATTGAGTTCAAGTGAAAGTTATGAAATAAAAATTACAAGAATTTATTATGAAGAATGGTGGGAGTAGGAAATATAAAATCTATATTAAGTTATTCAACGAAGAGATTTGATGAAAACCTGAGTAAGGTAGGGTTTCGGTGATTCCGAGGACAGAATCCTTCTAAGGTGGGAAGGATGTAACAATCCAGAATTTTATTTGTAATGTAAAATATTTATTAAATTAAATAAATATTTTTATTGATGTGGTTGTTGTTTGTATATATATGTGAATTAAATTTATTAGATAATACTCTAATTTAATTTAATAGTTAGAGAGTTATTAAATATTACATGAATTATTATAATATTATTGTAATTTAGTAATTAAAGTGGTATGTTAATTTATTGAATAAAATTATAATGAGATTATAATTTTGTGAAATTTAGTTAAGTGGAAAATTTATTTAATATGTTGTAATTAGTTTATTTAACTAAGATTGGATATGAAAATCCAAATAAATAATGTGCGACTATAAACTAAATGATTTATTAAAATAAATTAAAGTAGTTTAAATGGATTTACCAAACAAGGCTTAAAAATATTAAGTCTTTTATTTTAAAAATGTTTTTGCCAAACAAAGCCTTATGACTTTTGAATTTGAATTTGATTTTAAAAATAAATAAATAAATAAAATATATTAAATTTTATAACTGATATATCGTTATTATATTTAATAAAACCCCGGGTTTTAGACGGTTAGCTTTGTGCGTTGGTTTTAGTTGGTTTTACATGAAAAGAATTGGCCTAAGCCTAAGAAGAAGAACAGAGAAGTTTGAGAGAGTTTGAGAAAGCTTGAGAGAGAATTTTTGTGATTCTAAAGCAATTCTCTGTGTTTAGTAAAGATTATATCCAAGCAAGTGAATGTATAATCTCTAATACTCAAGTTTACGTTTATAAGAAGAGTTCATGTTCTTGAGTTTCAAAATTTTCTGTAAATTGCATGTTTGATGAATTATAGTTATACAAACTGAATTATTGAGTTTGTGTGTATTTGTGATAGAATTAGCATCTAGATAAGGAATTAGTGTGCTAATTATGTTTAAAAAGAAAGAAAATCATTTACAATGTATATGGTTATTTATATGGCTTGTGAAAGTATGAAAATTGGTAGTTAATTTGTGAACTAAATTGTAAATTGAGTCTAGAATATGTTAATACGATAAGAAACGAAAAGAATGCAAGTTGAATGAATCAATTTGGTTAAGAAACGAATTCGTAGTGAATGAATTCGCTAAACATGTTAAAACATGAAAGTTTAGTATGAACATGAGTTTTGGGTCAAGATTTAGGCTAGTTTGTGTTTCTTTAAATTGTTATAATTCTAGTATTTTGCAGTTCTATGAATAAAGAATCCATAGAATCAAAACGGACTAATTATGATGTGTATAACTCAAGTTATGAAGATTAGTAGGAGAAAAGTGAACTTAGAGTCTCGTTTCTGTTAACGGGAAAAGTTGCGCTGTGTCCAAGGTTTAATTGGGCACAACTGCGCTCAAAGTGTGTTAGGTGTGACTATTTTGACCTGTTTTAGTAAAATAGACATAACATTTTAATATGAACTCCGATTGAGGAGATTCAAGATGATCCAAAACGAGGACGAATAGACCTACAACGTTTATGCTTTAAGGTTTTCAATTTCAGGTCAGGAACATGGGTCAAAATGGTCATGTTTTGGACTATTGTCCGGGGCAATCGGAGGGTGTCGGGCATGCACGTATGCAAGTGTAGTGCTCTTGACGATAAAAGATGTTGTTCTAAGTTATAAAACATGAATGTTAGTAAATATAATGATGCATAACATTAATAAATGATATATTAGAAAAGGTGTATAAGCATACTATGCGCACACAAGAGAGACAAATCGGACGTGTTACGAATGAATGTCAAAACGCCATGACAAGTGTTAATGAACGTAAAAAGTGTCTTAAATCCAATGAAATGAATATTATATGATATGAAATGAGGTTAATATAAAACCAATAAGGATTCCTAGAAAGACTTACACTTAAATGAATTTTGAGTATTATTAAAAAAAGAAATATAGTGAGATATAAGTCGAAAGTTAGCACAATAAAATTGAACATTGTGTATTGATAATAGGAAGGGTTATGAGATGTAGAGTAAAGTTTACATTACAACTACTATGCATTTATATGTGACTAATAGTTGATGTGTATGATTATATAATTGTGTAGGGTAAATGAAGTGCATATAACTGTAAGATGTTAAACTGTTATTGGTAAACAACGATCAAGGCAAGTCTTTCAGTTCCTATTTGCTATGTGAACTTGATGATGAATTATTTTAAAACTTTTTTGCAAAGAGCATGATGTGTTAAAGTCAATTTATGACTACGTTGATTTCATAATGAATGTTGATTGAGTAAGGAACTCAATCTTTATACTTGTTATATGAAGTACATCATGTATGTTATATTAGTCCAATGTTTATGAGATGTATGTTGAGCATGTTATTATGTGCTATGTGATGCATGAAATGTAAAATCCCAAATTTTATGAATAAAGATTTAAATTTCTCAAATTTTTTTTTGAATATTATGGCATGGATTTAATATAATGTTATAGTTGTGGGTAATATTTATAAATTTTGCAAAGAATGCAAGTTGTTATATTATATTCGATTGGTCGGGGAATATTCTTTGTGTCGGGGAATATTCGTACGATGGCACAATCATTGGTGGACCCCACAACATAATTATTGTCGGATTAAAAAAATGACAAAAATATTTTTATGAAAATAACGGCGAAAGTTTTACCGTTAATACTGTTGAACTACTCGGTAGTAAAAGTATAGTAATACGTGTGGTTTCATAGTAGCACACGATATTGATTATTTATGCTTATGTGAGAAGTCACTCAGTTTTGTTCAATTATTGCTTCAGTAATTGTTGCATGGTATCTCACGTTATTTGATTCAATTATTGTCGATATTTTATATATTATTAAATCAATAATTGTGATGACAGAGTTATTAATATTATTATTTGAAATATTAACGATGTCTAGAAGTTCTGCCAAGGAGAGGTTTTGTCACCTAATTGCGCGCCAATAGGGAGAAATCCTTATTGGAAAGCCCCCTCTTTCTTGGGAACGACCTGGTCGATTAATAGTGTGAATTATAATAATGATGATGAAGTTTGTTTTATTAGTATTATTAATGTAATAAAATAGAAAAGCTTTTTATATAAAATAGAATACTTTTATAAAGTTATTTGTTTTATTAGGCAATAATTAGAATATATTATATTCTATTATGCATAGTGTTTTGCATAGTAAAATCTTTTTATATAAAATAGAATACTTTTATAAAGTTATTTATTTTATTAGACAATAAGTAGATTATATTATATTTTATTATGCATAGTGTTTGCATAGTGCCTGCATAATGTTTGCATAGTAAATTTTTTTTATATAAAATAGAATACTTTTATATAGTTATTCGTGTTATTAGATTATAAATAGAATATATTATATTTTATTGATTACTAATCTGGACCATCCGTTTAAAAGTAAATTAATCTGGACCGTTCAGGAATTAGTTACTATTCAGTCCATTCTTCTATAAATATAAGCTCATTCCTTCATTATTTCTTACGAATTCACTGAAACTCTAGAGAGAGAAACTATAGAGAAAAAAGAAAAGTGTTCTGCTACTTCACCACTTCTATATCCAGTTTCTTCTAAGGTAAGGGGTATTATTTCTTTCGTATTCATGAAGAGAACTTACATTATTCCATTCTTTATCATTATGTTGGAATAACTTTATCATGCTGAAGTACTGCGTATATCATTGTGAAATTCTTCACATTATTCCATTTTTTATTATTACATTGGAATAACTTTGCCTATGTGAAATACCGCATATATGGTGAAATTCTTACATTATTCCATTCTTTATTATTACATTGGAACATCCTATCGGTGCAATTTACTTTCGACACGGTTATGTTATTTATTATTACATTGGAACATCCTCATGCACGTGCGTTCTGAATAACTTTGGTTCTGTTATTTATTATTACATTGGAACATCATATGCCTACGTGCAAATTTACTTTGACTTGGTTCCGTTATTTATTATTACATTGGAATATCTTGTATGCGCGCGTTTATGCAAGACTGGTTCCGTTGTTTATTATTACATTGGAATAACTTTTATGCATGCGATCTATCGTATGCACGGTGATTTCTTTTGTTATTTCATTCTTTATTATACTTAGTTGGTTAAAGTTTTGACTTCTATACTCCATGAAATTAGTGGAATATCCTTGATATTTAAGCTTCATCCAATATCTTTTCATGGAAATATTCTTACGAGCATTCTTGAATTTTACTCTACAAAGAAGTATCATGTTGACAATTTGGACGTTATTAGTTCTGGATAAATTAATTCTTGAACTTGTTTTATTGAATTATTATGTCATTGTCATCATCCTCATGTTTATATTATGTTGAAAGTCATACGTGGCACATGGTGCATAGATGGACTTGGTATGATTATGATCAAGGATTATTAAGATAATCATGGTAGTAATGTTACAAATGATGTGGAAAAAGTCCTCATTGGGCCGTAGTGCATTGATGGACAGTTTTTAGTATGATTATGGCTATGGATTCTCTTTGGCCAATGGTACAAAGACGAATTATTTTATAGTATGATCAGGACCGTTGATGAATACATGAATATCCTTTGCCCGTAGTGCATGGATAATTCGTGGTCATGATACTAATGAATATCCTTGGCCGTAGTGCAGGGATGATGTGGATTATTTATTAAGATGAGTCTCGGCGATAAAAGTGATGAAAAACCTTTTTAAATCATAAAAGATAGTAGATTTTCTTCTATACTTGACTCTTTTAATGGATTGCTTGTTCCACTGCAGTTAAACTTGTTGTTTATTGTATTTTATCAGTTTAACATTGTTGAAGACTAATGATAATTTATTCTGCATTATCTTAGTCATAATATTTCTTACTGGCTAGTTGAGCTCACCCTTTCCTTCATTGTTCTCTTCAGGAAATGAGAATATAGTTGGGATGAGTCGGGGAACGGATTGACAGTCCAGATGATAGCATTAGTAGTCCTCACTATTTTGTTAAATAGTGTGATAGTAATTGTAATGAGGACTCAATTGAGTGTGGATATTGTCTAGATGACAATATTTGTATTAAAACTCACATCGTATGTTTTGTCGTATTTTACGCGACTGTTGTATAATTAAGTTGTATTTTAATTTTGTACCATGTATTTGGCGACTCAAGATGGGTGATGTATACCTATTTTGGGGGCGTCACAGTTGGTATCAAAGCTTAGGGATATGATCCCTGGCTGAGATGTGAGACAAGAACTAGGAGGGGAGAGACGGAGAATTCCTTCGCTAGTATGACCTACCTAAGTTTATTTGGTATTTAATTGGTCGGTCAGAGTATAGGGATAATATGTGATATGTCAATTAACCCTTGTTTTGTAACAGTGTTTAAAAATTGCATCTGAAAATGTTGAGATAAGAATTGGAGCAAAATAATATGATCGTATCGCAGTAGGAGGCTAAGTTTGTGGAGTTATCCCGGTTTGCATCCCATTTGGTCGATAATGAGGAGCGAATGACGCGAATTTTTCTAAGAGGTTTGAAACCCGATATACGTCAATACCTCATTTTTCATAAACTTTGTTTATATTCAGATATTGTGAATATGGCTCAGTTATTAGAGCGCGATAATGAGTTAGCACAACCAAAAGGTAACTACCAACAACACGATAATAATCGTACCGGTGGCAACGGCCATCGGAACAATGATAACCATCATGGGGGAAATTATCATGGCAAGATTGGTAACCACTTCGGTGGTAATCATGGCCAAGATAATAGAAGTGGAAATTTCAAGAAGAGAAGATTCAATAATGATGGAAAGACAGCAGCATCAACACCCGTTTCAAAGGAAGAAGAACGACCATCGGTTCGTATGTTTCAAATGTGGACGGGAGGACACATTCGTTCCAAACCATCGCAACATCCAAAGCGTGTTTCAATTGCGGAAGAGAAGGTCACCTAGCTCGATTTTGTCGTGTAGTGAAGTCAAGTCCAATTTGGGATGGTGGCGCTTGAAGGATGTCCCGGAGACAAGTCGAAAGCGTTAGTTTAAGTGAGAGTGTTTGTCGAGGAACCCGAATGAAGTTGTCACGGGTAAGTTAATCATAAACGCTTATGAAGTCTATACCTTATTGGATACCGATTTTACCCACTCTTGTATTTCACCTAGTTGTGTTTAATGTTTGAACTTGGCTATTGAGAAATTAGACTTTGACTTATCTGTTAAAACTTTGTTAGATGAAACCTTCGTTACATCCATTATTTATAAATCTTGTTTGATTTAAATCGACACTTTCATGTTACTTGTCGATCTTATCTTTTTGAAAATACTTGCCTTTGATGTGATTTTTGGAATCGATTGGTTAACTACTCATCATGCTTTTTGTAAGGTTGTTAGCTTTTATATTCCTAACCAACCTGTTATGCGAATTCAAGTAGCCAAACCACTAAAGTAAATCACTATTATATCAAGCCATGAGTAAAGAGCCCCGATCCTTTCTTTGTTGACTTCCTTATGTGGAATGCACCGAAGCCAGACTATCCGTAGGGGACGTCGTGAATAACAGTGGCAAGTTGATAGGTATCTATGTGACGTGCTATCCAAGTCTTTGATGAGGGTCACAGTTTTGAATGATATTTCTATCGTTAATAAATTTCTTGACGTATTTCTGAAAACTTCTTGCCATACCCCAAAGCGTGAAATCGAATTTTGTACTGACCCCAGTACAAAACCCCATTTCAAAAACCCTTAAATATTTCTTCAACTAAAATGAACATAACATACACCAAAGACGTTGACTCGAGCTTTTGAAGATTATGATCGTACCATTCAATACCATCGTGGAAAAGCGAACATAGTAGCTGACGCATTGAGTAGAAGATCGTATGCATTTATGAGTGTAAATATACGAACCTACATGAAGATAACTAATATACGATTAGAATCGACTTTAATCGATAAAGTTAAAGCCGCTCAAGCTATATACTCAGAGCTGATGAATGTGAAGAAGAAGGTTCAAGAGGGCGTTATTCTAGAAGCAAGAATCGACGAAGAGAGGAAATCTCAACCCTCGATTTAATTGGCCCATTTGAAATCCTCGATCGAGTAGGAACTGTGGCTTATACACTCGTTTTACCGCCAAGTATGTCGCGTGTTCATAACGGTTTTTCACATATCGATGTTACGATGACCCAAACCATATTATTGATTTAGAACCGGATGAGATAGCGGATAATTTAACATATGAAGATGTACCTGTTAAAATCCTGGAATGTATTCAACACTCAAAGGTTATACCTCGAGAGTTAGAATCGGACGAAGTATCCAAATCTATTCGATAAACCAGGTACGTACGTAAATTTTGAGGGCGAAATTTCATAAGGAGGGGAGATTGTAAAATTCCAAATTTTACAAATAAAGATTTAAATTTCTCAAAAATTTTTTTTGAATATTATGGTGTGGATTTAATATAATGTTATAGTTGTAGGTAATATTTATAAATCTTGCAAAGTATGTAAGTTGTTATATTATATTCGATTGGTCGGGGAATATTCGTACGACGACACAATCATTGGTGGACCCCACAACAGAATTATTGTCGGATTGAGAAAATGACAAAAATATTTTTATGAAAATAATGGTGGAAGTTTTACTGTTAATACTGTTGCATAGTAGCAAAAATACACGCGTAGTAAAAATACGATGTCTACATTGATTGCATAGTAGCTGCGGTATTGATTATTGATGCTTACGTGAGAAGTCACTCGATTTTGTTCAATTATTGCTTGATGAATTGTTGCATAGTATCTCACGTTATTTGATTCAATTATTATCGATATTTTATATATTATTAAATCAATAATTGAGATAGATGAGTTATTAATATTATTATTTGTAATATTAACGATGTCTAGAAGTTACGCCAATGAGAGGTTTGGTTTGGTCACCTAATTACTTGTGATGCGTAGTGAGAAATCCTTATTGGAAAGCCCCATCTTTCCTGGGAACGACCTGGTCGATTAATAGTGTGAATTATAAGAATGATGAAGAAGTTTGTTTTATTAGTATTATTAATGTAATAAAACAAAAAGTTTTAAATATAAAAGCAAATACTTTAATAAAGTTATTTATTTTATTAGGCAATAATTAGAATATTTTATATTCAATTATGCATAGTGTTTTTAATATAGTAAAATCTTTTATATAAAATAGTATACTTTTATAAAGTTATTTGTTTTATTAGAAAATAATTAGAATATATTATATTTTATTATGCATAGTGTTTGCATAATGCCTGCATAGTGTTTGCATAGTAAAATCTTTTTCTATAAAACAGAATACTTTTATAAAGTTATTCGTTTTATTAGATTATAAATAGAATATATTATTTTTTATTGTAAACCAATATGGACCGTCCGTTTAAAAGTAAATCAATCTGGACCGTTTAGGATCAGTCCATTCTTTTATAAATAGAAGCTCATTCCTTCATTATTTCTTACGAATTCACTGAAACTCTAGAGAGAGAAACTATAGAGAGAAAGAAGAAAAGTGTTCTGCTACTTCACCACTTCTATATCCAGTTTCTTCTAAGGTAAGTGGTATTATTTCTTTCATAATCATGAAGAGAACTTCTGTTATTCCATTCTTTATCATTATGTAGGAATAACCTGTCTATGCGAAGTACCACATACATGATGAAATTCTTCTGTTATTCCATTCTTTATTATTCTATTGGAATAACCTGTCTATGCGAAGTACCGCATACATGGTGAAATTCTTTTGTTATTCCATTCTTTATTATTACATTGGAACATCACATGGGTGTGAATTTGCTGACTGATTCCATTATTTATTATTCATTGGAACATCACGTGCATGCGTTTACGCATGACTGGTTCTATTATTTATTATTACATTTGGAACATCACATGCTTCTGCAATTTACTTTGACACGGTTCCGTTATTTATTATTCTATTGGAATATCCATCGTCAATGCAATGCGTTCTGCGTGACTGAATTCATTGTTTATTATTACATTGGAATAACTTTATCTATCGCGATTATCGCATGCCCGGTGATTTCTTTTGTTATTCCATTCTTTATTATACTTAGTTGGTTAAAGTTTTGACTTCTATACTCTATGAAATTAGTGGAATATCTTTGATATTTGCGCTTCATCTAGTATCTTTTCATGAAAATAATCTTCTTACCATTCTTGAATTTTACTCTACAAAGAAGTATCATGTTGACAATTTGGATGTTATTAGTTCCTGGATAAATTTATTCTTGAACTTGTTTTATTGAATTATTATGTCATTGTCATCATCCTCATGTTTATATTATGTTGAAAGTCATATGTGGCCTGTAGTGCATAGATGGACTTCGTATGATTATGACCAAGAATTATTCGGTATAATCATGACCGTAATGTTACAAATGATGTGGAAAAAGTCCTCATTGGCCCGTAGTGCATTGATGGACAGTTTTTGGTATGATTATGGCTATGGATTCTCTTTGACCAAGGGTGAAAAGATGAATTATTTTATGGTATGATCAGGACCATTGATGAATACACGAATATCCTTGGCCCGTAGTGCATGGATAATTTGTGGTCGTGATACTAATGAATATCCTTGGTCGTAGTGCAGGGATGATGTAGATTATTTATTAAGCTGAGTCTCAGCGATAAAAGTGATGAAAAACCTTTTTAAATCATAAAAGATAGTAGATTTTATTCTCTACTTGACTCTTTTAATGGATTGCTTGTTCCACTGCAATTAAACTTGATGTCTATTGTATTTTATCAATTTAACATTGTTGAAGACTAATGATAATTTATTCTGCATTATCTTAGTCATAATATTTCTTACTGGGCTAGTTCCTTTCCTTTACTGTTCTCTTCAGGAAATGAGAATATAGTTGGGACGAGTCGAGGAACGGATTAACAGTCCAGATGATAGCATTAGTAGTCCTCACTATTTTGTAAAATAGTGTGATAGTAATTGTAATGAGGACTCAATTGAGTGTGGATATTGTCTAGATGATAATATTTGTATTAAAACTCACAGCGTATGTTTTGTCATATTTTACACGATTGTTGTATAATTAAGTTGTATTTGAATTTTGTACCATGTATTTGGCGACTCAAGATGGGTGATGTATACCTATTTTGGGGGCGTCACATGAAAACTGTTAGATTTTGCTGGGATGTCGAGCTTAACATTGCAAATAACCACTTTAGCATGTTAAGGATTCAAGGTAACGTTATATGCTACTTGAAAGACATGAATCAGATGTGATACTTGAAGATTTATACACTTTGGCTGAGTTATTATTATTTGAACCATGTTTAGGGTTCCGAATAATGTATGATGTTTAATAGATATTAAGTTATAAAGTTTAAGTTTTGTTGTTGTATGAAAGGGTATTGAACCTGGATGAAAGTTTTATTTATTAAACTCTTATAAGGTGAGTAATAAACCAAGTATGGTTCAAAGGTTGGTAAAGATAAAGGTTTTGAGAAATGTACTTGATATATTGATGATTGGATAATATACCCATGAATTGGATATACTTGGGCGTAAATTGTTGTATTCTCGAGTCTTTTAGAAGCATTTTTATTGTGTTTAGTTGTTGTTTTGCGGATTCGGGAGCTGTAGGAGCAATTGGAGAATTTTAAGCTGGAAAATGGCATTTTGGTAAATATTTGGAAGAGTAAGCGCTGTATGCTATGGATTGAAGCTCGTGACCCGGTGGCAAGGGCTACTGGAGCTTGATTTTGTTAACGGTAGCGCGTGTTGACCAACGGTTTGACCAGGGATTAAAGAGCTAATTAAGAGGTTTATTTGAGAAAGGATTGTGGTGAGATGAGAAGAGTATATAATGGCTATTTTGGCTGAATTAGAGAGCTATCTACCACAATTGGAGGCTAAACAAGGAATTTCTTGAAGATTGAAGAATCTACTTTAGAGTTTATTCTTCTCCTAATTTTTAATTTGTGTAATTTCTTAAGGATGTTTTGCAAAAGATTGTTGGTTTTAAATTCTATTATGAACTAATTCTTTCATTAAGATTTCAATTGAACCTTCTATGTCTATAAATTAGTTATTCAATTTATTCCAATTATCTACGTCAAAATGAATTGTTTATCTTGTCTTGTGCTTATTGACTAATTATTTGGCCAGTAATTACCTTGTTACTCTAGAAGGTTTCAAAAGAGGATATCTAGGGTTAGAACTGGGCATGATAACATGTATGCTTAATTATTTGCATGATGAATAATTAGGGTTATGAATTGAATGGAAATATATGTTCATTGCATGTAACAAGTTAGTAATTGGGATTGAAAGAGTTTAATTTAATTGTTTTGCATAGGAATATAACTAGATTAATTGGATTAAATAGAAGTTAATTGATCACTTGGAAAAGGGCTTTTGACACTTGAGAATTTCTGTTAACAATTCAGTAGGCATAATAATTGGGATAATTGGATAATTAATTTATAGTTCATAATTGGGGATATTGGAGTCTTAAACTTTATTTATCTTAATTCATTCGTTAAAATCTTAGTTTATTTATTTGATTTAATCTATTTTACTTGTTTAATTTAGTTTTATTATTTTGAAAAATCACACTTTATGGTTGTTTAAATAAAATTGGATTGATTTAGTGCTAGTAGTTGGAATTTATTGATTAGAATTCTATGTGGGATCGACACTCTATCTTATCACTTTATTACTTGTTGACTATGTATACTTGCACAAATTTATTGATTGCGAAATCAACCAACAAGTTTTTGGCGACGTTGTGGGGAAATTCTTTGTTAATATTAATTCCATATTAGTTATAATCAATTCCTTCTTAATTTAAATGTTATTTATTTTTCTTCTTGTATTTGCAGGAATTCTTTGCGAGTGTATGCACACTAGATCAAGGGCTAAAAAGGAACTTTTTCCTTATATAGATGATATCGAAAGGAAGTTCCAGAAATTGCAGTTGACTAGTGCGGTGTCACCTGTGGAAGAAGATCTGGCAGAACAAGAAATATCAGTGAATATGGCAGGGGACGAACAAAAATCACTTAGGGATTATGCCATGCCGAATGTCACAGATATACAGTCGAGTATTAGGAGGCCGGCAATCAATGCAAACAGTTTCGAGATAAAATCGGGAATAATTCAGATGCTCCAAAATACATGCCAGTTTGGGGGTAGTTCGATAAATGATCCTAATGAGCACATCTTGAGTTTCTTAGAAGTTTGTGACACCTTCAAGTTCAATAATGTATCAGAAGATGCTATAAGGTTGAGGGTGTTCCCGTTTATATTGAAAGATAAAGCTCAGAGTTGGTTACATTCTTTGCCTCCTGGGTCAATCACAGATTGGGACGACTTAGCTCAAAAATTTCTAGCTAAGTTTTTCCCACCAGCAAAGTCGGCAAACCTACGGAACGATATTCACACCTTCACACAGTTCTACTCAGAAACGTTATATGAGGTGTGGGAAAGATTCAAGGATATGCTCCGTAAATGCCCACATCAAGGAATCCCACAGTGGATGCAGGTTGGGATATTTTGTGATGGATTGCACGCGCCCACAAGAGCCAGTATTGATGTAGCAACAGGTGGAGCGATCATGTCAAAGAACTTTGATGAGGCTTATCAACTGTGAGAAACAATGGCCAACAACAACTATCAACGGCCTATGACTAGGTCTAATCCTCCAAAAACACCGGGAAAGTTTGAAGTGGATACAGTGATAGCATTGGCAGCACAGGTGTCCACAATAGCTAAGAAAATGGAAACATGGAGTACACCATCCACGCAGCAAGTAGCAATGGTTTATTAGTTATGTGCTGGGAGTTATGCTACAGATCAATGTGCCATAAATTCTGAATTAGCTCATTTCGTAGGGAGCTATAATCGATCTACCCAACCGTATCCGAATCAAAACGCATATAATCCGGGTTGGAGAAATCACTTGGGATTTTCATGGATTAACAATCAAGCTCAAGCACCTAGACAATAAAACACATCCGGATTTCAAAATCAGACTCAACAATAGCCATAGAGTAAATCAAGTTTGGAAGAAGCTTTGGAAAAATTCATTTTAGCTACTGACAAAAGGGTCGGTGAACAAGAAAAGTTATTGAATCAAGTAGATATGGATGTCAAAAGTCAAGGTGCTTCGATAAAGAATCTGGAAAATCAATTGGGGCAGATAGCACATGCGTTAAATAACCATCCACATGGAACACTCCCTAGTGATACAGAGATAAATCCCGGCAGAGATGAGCATTGCAAGGCTGTGACTCTACGTAGTGGAAAGAATTTACAAGAAACAATCAAGGATAAGGAAAAGAGGGACAACGCAACAGGTGAAACAGAGGAAGTTGTGGAAACCGAAAAAACGTCAAGATGATACCTTAGAGCAGAAAGCACCGGAACCACCCTCAAAATGCCTCCCATACCGTATCCGTAGAGGTTTTAGAAATCCAAGTTAGATAAGCAGTTTTCAAGATTTTTGGATATTTTTAAAAAACTGCATATCAACATCCCATTTGCCGAAGCCTTAGAACAAATGCCGAGTTACGCCAAGTTTATGAAGGAAGTTCTGTCGAAAAAGAGGAAATTGGGTGAGTTTGAGATGAGTGGCGTTATTAGAAGAGTCTTGGCGTAATTATCGAATAAGTTACCTCCAAAGCTCAAGGATCCAGGTAGTTTTACTATTCCCTGTGAAATTGGAAATCATTTTTCGGGATGAGCATTATGTGATTTGGGGGCCAGTATAAACTTGATGCCACTATCCGTCTACAGTCAGTTTGGACTTTAAGCATCAAAATCGACGAATGTCAATTTGTAGTTGGCGGATCAGTCTATTACATATCCACGAGGTATAGTTGAAGACGTGTTAGTAAAAGTGGATAAATTCATCTTCCCCGTGAATTTCTTTATCTTGGATTCTGAAGTAGATAGAGAAATTCTAATTATTCTCGGGCGACCATTTTTAACAACGACGAGAACATTGATTGACGTGCAAAAAGGTGAATTAACGATGCGAGTTGAAGATCAACAGGTCACCTTTAATGTATTTAAGTCGATGTCTTATCCGAAAGAAAAAGGTGAGTGTTTGCGGGTGGATATCATGGATGAATTAGTTAATCACAAGTTCAGTGGAAATTATTCAGAGGACCAGCTAGAAACCATTTTTCTCGGGATGGACGACTATGGTATTGAAGATGACATTGAGTATGTCAAATGGCTAGATGCATCACCTTTCATTCAGAAAAGTAATCAACCCTTCGACACCCTTGATAGGCCCGAAATGGAAGGTAAAAAGTTTAAAACCTTAATAGAAGAGCCACCGGTGTTGGAATTAAAACCGCTACCATCTCATCTGCAGTATGCTTATTTGGGAAAAGATTATACCCTACCAGTCATTGTTTCGACAGAGTTAACTGACACGTAAAAGGAGAAACTGCTATGAGTATTGTGAGAATTTAAAACAGCAATCGGATGGACTATAGCAGATATTTGAGGAATTATTCCATCATTCTGTATGCATAAGATTTTATTGGAAGAGGGAGCAAAACCAACCATTGAGCATCAAAGAAGGCTAAACCCCATTATGAAGGATGTGGTGAAAAAAGAGATCATAAAGTGGTTGGATGCCTACATCATTTATGCAATCTCGGACAGTTCATGGGTGAGTCATGAACAGTGCGTACCAAAGAAATGGGGTATGACAGTGGTGAAGAACGAAGCTAATGAGCTCATCCCTACTAGAACCGTTACAGGATGGAGAGTATGTATGGATTACCACAAACTAAATAAAGCCACACCCAAGGATCACTTCCCCTTGCCGTTCATTGATCAGATGCTGGATAGGTTAGCGGGACATCAATTCTACTGTCTTTTGGATGGATATTTCGGGTATAATCAAATTTCCATAGCCCCAGAAGATCAAGAAAAAATCACATTCACATGCCCGTACGGTACATTTGTATTCCGGCGTATGTCTTTTGGTTTATGTAATGCGCCGGTAACCTTCCAACGATGCATGATGGCGATCTTCTCAGATATGGTTGAACATAATTTGGAAGTATTTAAGGATGACTTCTCCGTGTTCGGTGATAGTTTTGACTTATGCTTGAAAAATCTGGTTTTAGTGTTGAAGCGATGTGTGGAGACTAACCTAGTCCTTAACTGGGAAAAATGTCACTTCATGGTGCAAGAGGGATAATTTTGGGGCATAAGGTTTCTACAGCAGGATTAGAGGTGGATAAAGTGAAGATTGAGACAACTGAGAAACTACCTCCTCCATCATTTGTAAAGGGAATTCGGAGCTTCTTGGGACATGCGGGTTTCTACAGACGCTTCATTAAAGAATTCTCCAAAATTTTGAAACCCTTATGTTGCCTCTTGGAGAAGGATGTACCTTTTAAAATGGATCAGTCCTGCATCTAGGCGTTTAAAGTATTAAAGAAGAAATTAGTTTTAGCTTTAATTATAGTGGCGCCCGATTGGTCTTTACCGTTTGAATTAATATGCGACGCCAGTGACTACGCAGTTGGAGCAGTTTTTGGACAACATCAAGAATTTTTTTTCACACCATCTACTACTTCAGCAAGACATTGACAGATGCCCAGTTTAACTACACAACCACCAAAAAATAATTACTTGCGCTTGTGTTGGACTTCGATAAGTTCAGAGCATATCTCATAGGGACCAAGGTAATTGTCTACACTGATCATTCTGCTATTAAGTATTTGATTGAGAAGAAGGATGCCAAACCGCGGTTAATACAGTGGGTACTGTTGCTACACGAATTTGATTTGGAGATCCGAGATAGAAATGGTAACGAGAAACAGGTGGTGGATCATCTTTCTCATTTGGAAAATGCAGAAGTTCAGCAAAAGGATAACGTCATAATTAATGAGAAGTTTTCGGATGAACAACTTTTTTGAGTAACAACGATATTGCCATGGTATGCAGATTACATGAATTACTTGGTTGGTAACGTATTACCCTTGGATTTGAATTCGCAACAACGAAAGAAGATCCTCCACGATGTTAAGCAATATTATTGGGACGAACCATTTCTGTTTAAGGCTTGCGCGGATCAAATGATTAGATGATGTGTGCCACATAAAGATATGGATAGCATATTAGGTCATTGCCACTCATCTGATTATGGAGGTCATTACATCGGTGATCGGACAGTGGCCAAAGTATTGCAATCAGGATTTTTCTGGCCTTCTCTATTCAAAGATGCATATCTCTATGTGCTAAAGTGTGATCGGTGTCAACGAGTGGGAAATATTTCCAAACATAATGAAATGCCTCTTAACACAATTTTGGAAGTTGAACTATTCGATGTGTGGGGACTCGACTTTATGGAACCTTTCCCATCCTCCTTCAATAATTAGGACATTCTGTTGGCGGTCGATTACGTTTCCAAATGGGTGGAAGACGCAGCTTTACCCACAAATGATGCCAACGTTGTCCTACGTTTTTTGAAGAAAAATATCTTCACACTATTTGGGACGCCGAGGGTGATAATCAGTGATGAGGGAACTCACTTCTGTAATAAACAATTCACTAAATTACTTATGAAGTATGGGGTCCGTCATAAAATTGTAGCCGCGTATCATCCCCAAACCAATGGTCAAGTGGAAGTCTCCAATAGGGAGGTCAAGCAAATTCTGGAAAAGGTGGTTAATCCGTCACGGAAAGATTGGGAAATGCGTCTTGACGATGCCCTATAGGCATATCTAACAGCTTAAAAGAATCCTATAGGCATGTCACCTTATAGAATGGTCTACGGAAAGGCATGTCATTTCTCGGTTGAATTAGAACATAGTGCACATTGGGCCATCCCGAAACTGGATTTTGATCTACAAGCAGTAGGGGAGAAAAGGTTACTGCAATTAAATGAGATGGACGAATTTCGGTTCAATGCCTATGAGAACGCAAAACTTTGCAAGAAGAAAGTCAAAACCTGGCACGATAAGAAAATCCTTGATCGGAAATTCGAACCGGGCCAGCAAGTCTTGCTTTTCAATTCAAGATTGCGTCTATTCCCTGGTAAGTTGAAATCTCCCTGGTCTAGGCCGTTCGTGATTATATATGTCGCTCCGCACGAAAATGTTGAAGTCGAGGACCCAAATTCAAAGCGAACATTCAAGATGAATGGCCAACGGCTAGAGCATTATTGGAGTGGACCCATCGAACGTCAATCCACGGTCGTGTACCTCTCCGATCCGGCGACCAATTGAGCAACAAAAAAAAAGTCGGGCTGATGACTTGAAACTAAGCGCATTAGGGAGGCAACCCCAAGAGTTTTAGTTTATTTTAGTCTACTTCAATTAAAATATTTATTATTTTAATTTTTCTTTATTTTTATTTTAATTTATGTGTATCGATTCAACCATAACACTCTTCAAGCATTTCTTGTGTCTAGTTGAGCTGCGAAGTGAGCACTAGATTACAGTTCAGCACCCCGGCAGTTGTTATCAGTAGGAAGTTAGCGCCCCGGCGCTCGCACACAAAACCTGAACAAAGCCTTCAGCGCCCCGGTGCCCAGAATGTTCCATACTACAGCGCCCCGACGCTAGCTATGATTTTAAGGTTACTTCGATCTGGCGCGCTCGGCACGCTTCATTATAGTTCAAATCTGATTTCTGATGCTAGGTCCAAATGACGACACGCCTATCGCTGCCTCGACGCTAGGAGTCAGGTTTGGAATCCCAATCAGTTTAAAAGACGGAATTCACACAACTCCTCCACTTGATTTAACTGCTTCCCACGTGCCTTATTTGAGCTTTTCCACTTCCCCTTTGCATAACCTCCCTCCCATTCCAGTTACATAACCTACATGCTTCGATAGATAATAATAGTTTACTTACATTGGGATCTTTTTCTCTTTGATTTTGATTTTTCCTTCCGTATCCAAGGTATGTATTTTGCTTCCCTTAATTTATTACTTCTCCTTCTTGCATACGTATGATCCTAATGAGTTCGGACTATCATGTATATGTATTTCCATGGTGATTGTTATGCTTGAGGTTGGGAGTGCCATTAAAATAATGACGTTCACAGAGAAATAGAAATTGCCCATAAGGTGTTTGATGTTTTGACTGACTCACTGTTCATGGTTAAATTCGCACACAGCCATATCCATCACTAAATTTACTTGTAGTCTTACCACCCCCATACCATTGGTCTGCTGTCACACATATTAATCATTATTATGGGGGGCTAAACTGTATTGATGCTTACATGGGGTCCTATTGTCTTACACATCACATCTTTTGAGCATAACTTGGGCTACTTTTGCCAATGGTGCTTTCTGAATGTAAAATGAGCCTAGTTAGTCAATTTTGTACTTTCCATGCTACTATGTGTTTCCCACACCCCCAACTATAACACATAACATGCAGTCATTTCAAAGTTTAGGGTGGTGCTATGGGTACACATGTCCATATTAAATTTTTGCCCAATTCTAATACTCATAAATGCGAATTTTTGCAGAATTTTCTAAATGGCATCGAAGCATCAACATGGGGAAGGTTCTGGGTCAACCACGGCCCCTCCAAAATTTAACACCTGACGATTTGTCAGTGCTACGACTCAAGAATTCTATAACCGCATGGCTACCCGCTTACTAGTCTCCGAACACGGTTTAAAGCCTGATCAAGACAAGGATGGGGACATGGCAGTCATGATTGCTGAAAGAAATTGGTTCACACTCACCGCGCAACCCGACCCCACAATCATTGCAATAGTAAAAGAGTTTTACGCCAATGTGTCCGACCATTTTCACTATGGGGTGTATGTGTGCTGCAAGACGGTTTAATTTGGTGAAGAAGACATCAACGGTTGCTACCAACTACCGTTAGAGGGACACAACGATGAGCATGTTAGTCCTGTGAGTCAAGAGCCAGACTATGAAAAAATAATCCGTGAGCTTTGTCAATCAGGCACCTCGTGGACATTACATGAATGTGGCAGCATGACCTTCCCTCTTTCTCACCTCAGTTTATATGGAAAGGCGTGGTATGACTTTATCTGCGCCAAACTCATGCCATGCATACATGTGAGCCATGTCACCAAGGAGAGGGTTGTACTGCTGTATTCCATTATTCAAAAATTGAAGATAGATGTCGGTCATGTCATTCAGCAATCAATTTTGCAGGCTGCTCGAGGAGGTACAACGGGAGGTTTACACCATCCATCTCTCATTTGCGTGTTATGTGCAAAATTTAGGGTAAAATGGAAATCGGATGAGATGATTTAAACCCCCATGCCGTTGTTGGACCATAAGCTGATCAGTAGGTATAGAGTATGGACTGGTGGGGAGAACCACCCTAGGGGATTGGGTTTTATAATTCCCCAAGCTGAAGCACAAGCTCCACAACCTTTGGCCCCTCCCACATATGTTCCTTCCTCTACAGCTCACCGTGGTGTCGTTCCTGAAGCTGTCCAATGTGAAATTGACGAGTGGTTCTATAATCTAGAATCACAGAATGTTTTCCTGTCTGAACGTCAAGATGTCATCTACAAATATTTGGTCGACAAATTTGCTGCTCAGAATGCCATGAACTCCCAACCGTACCTGGGCGTTAATCTTAGCAAGTTCCCTATTGCTCCTGTACTACATGTGTTTCCCCCTTCTGATCAAGAGATGAGCGAGGATGATGATGCTCCACCCGAGGAATAAGCTCGTCAGGGAAGTCCTCTGTTTTATTTTGTTCAATTTTTCACATGAGGACATTGCTCTTGATAAGTTTGGGGGCAGTTAATTTTTATTTGCATTAGTAGATTGTAGTAGTTTGTGGATAATTTGGGTTTTTATTGTTGGTTAAGTGTTGCATTTAGGATTGCATGTTAATTCCAACTGTTTAATAGTTACGTATGTTTAGGGCCAATGATGAAATTAAAATTGCATGAACAAGTCTAGTAAGGATTGTTAAGCTAGTGATGTTATTTTCTTGACATAATTTAAATCTTTATCTGTTTGACACTAATATTATCATGATAGCACATTTTGAAAAATGACCATGTTGGCTAAGAAAGTTTAAATGGATAGATAATAGAGTTCTAAAGGATGAATGCTAGTGAAATGAATGAACAATTTGAATAGCTAGTGATGACTGAATTTAGACATCAATTCAAGTTTGGGGGGGAAATATTTGGAGTATATAAGCTTTGAAAAAAAAATATACATCTAAACACCGTGGCATGCTTGTCTAGTTTTGTGGCCTTTGCTACTTGAGTAAGTAAGCCCGAGGGGATTGTCTTTACACCTAGCGCCCTAAGGTCTTAATGGCTTTGGAGTCGTTGGTCGAAAGCTCGTTAAGGTAGCATTGGAAAGCCTAAGGGAATGGGACAATGCATAGTCATGAGAAAATAATAATAATAATAATAATAATAATAATAATAATAATAATAATAATAATAATAATAATAATAATAAAGTGGGAAAAGTGCAAAAAGCCATCGTTAATGAAAAAAATAATAATTTAGTAAGCATAAGTATTCCATGTTGACCCTTGGACGTTGATAAATGTTTGATTTTAGCCAAATCTAATTTATTTGAGGAGTTTCTGAGTTTGCTCTGTATGATGTCCTCTAAGAAATCTATTGTGTTTCATATTTTGCTTTTTATTGGTTAGCATGGTTGTTGAACACACACACACGATATCAGTAATGATAGATTTAGATTTATTGAGTGTTGGGATATTATTAATCTGCTTTAATATAATGTATTAACATGTTATTGCGATTTTTCTGAGGCCTAATGAATATACGGTGTGCTATTTGATTGCTGGAATTAGAAACAGGTAGTTAGTTTTAGGTGCATTTGCATGATTTGTTTAGTTGGTTGTGTTGTCTTGTGTTTTGTTACTTGAGGACAAGAAACGATTTAAGTTTGGGGGTATTTGATTATTGGGTAATATACCCATGAATTAGATATACTTGGGCATAAATTTTTATATTCTCGAGTCTTTTAAAAGCATTTTTATTGTGTTTAGTTGTTGTTTTGCAAATTCGGGAGCTGTAGGAGCAATTGGGGAATTTTAAGTTGGAAAATGGCATTTTGGTAAATATTTGGAAGAGTAGCGCCGGGGCACTATGGATAGAACTATGACCAGCGCTGGGGCACTGGGGCTTGATTTTTGTTAACCAGGTACGCGTGTTGACCAATGGTTTGACCAGGGATTTAAGAGCTAATTAAGAGGTTGATTTAATAAAGGATTGTGGTGAGATGAGAAGAGTATATAAAGGCTATTTTGGCTGAATTAGAGATCTATCTACCACAATTGGAGGCTAAGCAAGGAATTTCTTGAAGATTGAAGAATCTACTTTAGAGTTTTTTCTTCTCCTAATTTTCAATTTTTGTAATTCCTTAAGGATATTTTGCAAAAGATTGTTGGTTTTAAATTATGTTATGAACTAATTCTTTCATTAAGATTTCAATTGAACCTTTTATGTCTATAAATTAGTTATTCGATTTATTCCAATTATTTATGTCAAAGTGAATTGTTTATCTTGTCTTGTGCTTATTGATTAATTATTTGGCTAGTAATTACCTTGTTACTCTAGAAGGATTCGGAAGAGGATATCTAGGGTTAGAACTGGGCATGATAACATGTATGCTTAATTATTTGCATGATGAATAATTAGGGTTGTGAATTGAATAGGAATATATGTTCACTACATGTAACAAGTTAGGAATTGGGATTGAAAGAGTTTAATTTAATTGTTTTGCATAGGAATATAGCAAGATTAATTGGATTAAATAGATGTTAATTGATCACTTGGAAAAGAGCTTTTGACACTTGAGAATTCCTGTTAACAATTCAGTAGGCATAATAATTGGGATAATTGGATAATTGATTTATAGTTCATAATTGGGGATATTGGAGTCATAAACTTTATTTATCTGAATTCATTCGTTAAAATCTTAGTTTATTTATTTTATTTAATCTATTTTACTTGCTTAATTTAGTTTTATTATTTTGAAAAATCACACTTTATGGTAGTTTAAATAAAATTGGATTGATATAGTACTAGTAGTTGGAATTTATTGATTAGAATCTCTGTGGGATCGACACTCTATCTTATCACTTTATTACTTGTTGACTGTATACACTTGCTCAAATTTATTAATTGCAAAATAAACCGACATAAATCACAATGATTATGTAATGATAAACTGTATAGTTTGAGTTATCTGATATGTAAAGTTTATCGGATTGACATGTAAGATTCTATGTGACGCCCCCAAAATAGGTATACATCACCTATTCTGAGGCGCCAAAAATATGGTACAGAATACAAATACAAATTAATTATACAACAGTCGTGTAAAATACTACAAAACATATGCTGTGAGTTTTAATACAAATATTGTCATCTAGACAATATCCACGCTCAATGGAGTCCTCATTACATTTATTATTACACTATTTCACAGAATAGTGAGGACTGCTAATACACCATCTATGACCATCACTCTGTTCCCCGACTAGCCCCCACCACGTTCTCATTTCACGAAGAACAAGGAAAAGAAAGGTGAGCTCAACTAGCCCAGTAAGAAATATTATGACTAAGATAATACAGGATAAATTATCATTAGCCTTTAACAATGTTAAAATGATAAAATACAATAGACATCAAGTTTAACTGCAGTGGAACAAGCAATCCATTAGAAAAGTCAAGTAGAGATTAAAATCTACTATCTTTTTGATTTAAAAGGTTTTTCATCACTTTTATCGCTGAGACTCAGCTTAATAAATAATCCACATCATCAAATCATCCCTGCACTACAGGCCAAGGATATTCTTTAGTATCACGACCACAAATTATCAATTCACTACGGGCCAAAGATAATCTTGTTTTCATCAACGGTCCTGATTATGCCATAAAACAATTCATCTTTGCACCCTTGGCCGAAGAGAATCCATAGCCATAATCATACCAAAAACTGTCCATCAATGCATTACGGGCCAATGAGGACTTTTTCACATCATTTGTAACATTACGGTCATGATTATACCGAATAATCCTTGATCATAATCATACCAAGTCCATCTATGCACTACAGGCCACAGATGACTTTCAACATAATATAAACATGAGGATGATGACAATGACATAATAATTCAATAAAACAAGTTCAAGAATTAATTTATCCAGGAACCAATAACATCCAAATTGTCAACTTGATACTTCTTTGTAGAGTAAAATTCAAGAATGCTCAGAAGAATATTTCCATGAAAAGATACTAGATGAATCACAAATATCAAGGATATTCCACTAATTTCATGGAGTATAGAAGTCAAAACTTTAATGAACTGAGTATAATAAAGAATGGAATAACAAAAGAAATCACCATGCATGCGGTACTTCGCATAGACAGGTTATTCCAGTAGAATAATAAATAACGGAACCAAGTCGGTAATCATTAATTGAAGCGGATATTCCGACAAAATAATAAAGAATGGAATAACAATAGAAATCACCATACATGCGGTACTTCGCATAGACATGTTATTCCAATAGAATAATAAATAACGGAACCAAGTCCGGCGTAAACGCATGCATACGTGATATTCAACAGAATAATAAAGACGGAACCGAGTCCGGTTGTAAACGCATAGAATACGATATTCCATCGAATAATAAAAAACGAACCAGTCCGTAGTAAAATGCATGCAGGCAGATATTCCAACCTAATAATAAAGAATGGAATAACAATGAATTTCACCATCTATCGCATAATTCGCATAGACAGAGTTATTCCAATGAGAATAATAAATAATGAAATAATGTAAGAATTTCACCAAGTATAGGGTGACCCAGATATCAAAGTTATTCCAATGAATAATAAAGAATGAAATAACGGAAGTTCTCTTCATGAATATGAAAAAAAATACCCCTTACGAGTACAACAAATAATATCCCTTACCTTTGAAAGAAGAGTACTACATTTGGTAGAAGCGAGGATATACTCGAAAAAACTTGCACTATGCTCAAAGCTTTCTTAAACTCTAAAGAAATACGCTTCAAGATTATAGAAGAAAAACTCTCTATAGTTTCTCTCTACAGAGTATAAGTGAATTAAGTATGAAATAATGAAGGAATGAGCTTCTATTTATAGGAGAATGGACCTATAGTAACTAATTCATGAATCGGTCCGATTGATTTATTATGCGGTATTAATAAATTATTCTAATAAAACAAAATCTTTTAAATAAAATATAATATATTTTATTTATAGTCTAATAAAACAAATAACTTTATAAAAGTATTACATTTTATATAAAAAGATTTTACTATGTAAACACTATGCGAGCACTATGCAAACACTATGCATAATAAAATATAATATATTCTAATTATTGTCTAATAAAACAAATAACTTTATAAAAGTATTCTATTTTATATAAAAAGCTTTTCTATTTTATTACATTAATAATAATAATAATAATAAAACAAAATTTATAATATATATATATATATATAAACTTCTGTGACTTCATAAAAAGACACCTCAATATATATATTTAACAACATTTATCATTATAATGCACAATATTAATCGACTAGGTCGTTCCAAGGAAAGAGGGGGCTTTCCAATAAGAATTTCTCCCTATTGGCGCGTAATTAGGTGACCAAACCTCTCCTTGGCAGAACTTCTAGACATCGTTAATATTGCAAATAATAATATTAATAACTCTGTCATCTCAATTATTGATTTAATAATATATAAAATATCGATATAATTGAATTAAATAACGTGAGATACTATCAAAGCAATTCTCGTAGCAATAATTGAACAAAATTGAGTGACTTCTCACGTAAGCATTAATAATTAATACCGTGTGCTACTATGCAACCACGCGTATTACTGTACTTTTACTACCGAGTAGTTCAACAGTTTTTACGGTAAAACTTCCGCCTTTTTTTTCATAAAAATATTTTTGTCGTTCTCTCAATCTGACGATAATCCCGTTGTGGTGTCCACCAATGATTGTACCGTCATACGGATATTCCCAGACAAAAAAAATATTCCCCGACCAATCGAATATTATATAACAACT
This sequence comes from Panax quinquefolius, assembly GCA_020205615.1. Taxonomy (NCBI): domain Eukaryota; kingdom Viridiplantae; phylum Streptophyta; class Magnoliopsida; order Apiales; family Araliaceae; genus Panax; species Panax quinquefolius. Next base: position 292,824 of record JAINUW010000631.1, on the reverse strand, counting down.
TGCATACATTACAAAATTTATAAATACTACCCACAACTATAATATTATATCAAATCCACCCCATAATATTCAAAAAAATATTTGGAGAAAATTAAATCTTTATTCGTAAAATTTAGGGTCTCAAAATCTCCGCTACTTATGGAATTTTGCCCTCTTAATTTACATACGTACCAGGTATGTCGAAGAGGTGAGGATATCTTGACTTCATTTCATATTCTAACTCTTGAGGTATAACCTTTGAGTGTCGAATATAATCCTTCTTATCCACGATTTTAACACGTATCTCATCATACGTTAAATCTTCTACTATCTCGTCTAGTTCTATTTCAATAATGTGGTTCGGGTCGTCCACATATTTACGTAACATCGATACGTGAAAAACATTATGAACACGCGACATACTTGGCGGTAAAATGAGTCTATAGGCCACAGTTCCTACTCGATTAAGTATTTCAAATGGGCCAATTAAATTGAGGGTTGAGATTTTCTCTCTTCATCGACTCTTGCTTCTAGAATAACGCCCTCTTGAACCTTCTTCTTCACATTCATCAAATTTGAGTCTGTAGCTTGAGCGACTTTAACTTTATCGATTAAAGTCGATTCTAATCATATATTTGTTATCTTCACGTAGGTTCGTATATTAACACTTGCATACAATCTTCTACTCAATGCGTCAGCTACCACGTTCATTTTTCTGCGATGGTATTAAACGGTACGATCGTAATCTTCAACAGCTCGAGCCAATGTCTTTGGCGCATGTTACGTTCGTTTTAGTTGAAGAAATATTTAAGCTTTTAGAAATGGGGTTTTGTACTGGGGTCAATACAAATTCAATTTCACGCTTTAGGGTAGGCCAAGAAGTCTTCAGGAATACGTCAGGAAATTTATTAACAATAGAAATATCATTCAAAACTGTGACTCTTATCCAAGACATGGATAGTATGTCACATCAATACCTATCAACTTGCCATCTTCATTCACGATGTCGCCTACAAAAAGTTTGGCTTCGGTGCATTCTAGACAAGGAAGTCAACAATGAAAGGATCGGGCTCTTTACTTATGGCTGGATATGACAATGATTGACTTTAGTGGTTTGGTTACTTTGAATTAGCATAACAAAGTTGGTTAGGGTATGAAAGCTAACAACCTTCTGAAAAGCATGATGAGTAGTTAACCAATCGTTTCCAAAAATCACATCAAAGGCAAGTATTTTCAAAGAGATAAGATCGACAGGTAACGTGAAAGTGTTGATTTGAACAAGATTTATAAATAGTGGAGGTAACAAAGGTTTCTCCCAACTGAGTTTAAACAGATATATCAAAGTCTAACTTCTCCGGAGTTAACTTGCACTATGCTCAAAGCTTTCTTAAACTCTAAAGAAATACGCTCAAGATTATAGAAGAAGAACTCTCTCTATAGTTTCTCTCTCTAGAGTTTCAGTGAATTCGTAAGAAATAATGAAGGAATGAGCTTCTATTTACAGGAGAATGGACTGCATAGTAACTAATTCATGAACGGTCCAGATTGATTTACTATGCAGTATTAATAAATTATTCTAATAAAACAAAATCTTTTAAATAAAATATAATATATTCTATTTATAGTCTAATAAAACAAATAACTTTATAAAAGTATTCTGTTTTATATAAAAAGATTTTACTATGTAAACACTATGTAGATACTATGAAAACTATGCATAATAAAATATAATATATTCTAATTATTATACAATAAAACAAATAACTTTATAAAAGTATTCTGCTTTATATAAAAAGATTTTACTATGCAAAATACTATGCATAATAAAATATATTATATTATAATTATTGTCTAATAAAACAAATAACTTTATAAAAGTATTATGTTTTATATAAAAAGCTTTTCTGTTTTATCACATTAATAATAATAATAATAAAACAAAATTTATATAATATATATATATATATAAACTTTCGTGACTTCATAAAAAGACACCTCAATATATATATTTAACAACATTTATCATTATAATGCACTATATTAATTGACCAGGTCGTTTCAAGGAAAGAGGGGGCTTTCCAATAAGAATTTCTCCCTATTGGCGCTCAATTAGGTGACCAAACCTCTCCTTGGCAGAACTTCTAGACATCGTTAATATTGCAAATAATAATATTAATAACTCTGTCATCTCAATTATTGATTTAATAATATATAAAATATCGACAATAATTGAATCAAATAACGTGAGATACTATGCAGCAATTACAGTAGCAATAATTGAACAAAACTGAGTGACTTCTCACGTAAGCATTAATAATCAATACCATGTGCTACTATGCAACCATGCGTATTACTGTACTTTTACTACCGAGTAGTTCAATAGTTTTAACGGTAAAACTTCTGCCATTTTTTTCATAAAAATATTTTTGTCGTTTTCTCAATCCGACAATAATTCCGTTGTGGTGTCCACCAATGATTGTACCATCGTACGGATATTCTCCGACAAAAAGAATATTCCCCGACCAATCGAATATTATATAACAACTTGCATACATTACAAAATTTATAAATACTACCCACAACTATAACATTATATCAAATCCACACCATAATATTCAAAAAAATATTTCTAGAAAATTAAATCTTTATTCGTAAAATTTGGGGTCTCACATTCTATATAATAACAGTGATGAAACGAATCATAAAATAAGATTGATTCAAAGACATGTAGATGATAAAGGTTTTGATTAAGGGAATTAAAGTAAGAAGTTAGAAAAGTTTAAATTATTCCGCATTTTATTAAGCTTAACATCGAATAATAATGTAAAATCAGAAGTTAGACGTGTTATTAACGACCAAAGTCGATAATTGAATTTTATGAATTTTGGGGTCGTTACAAGATGGGTGATTTCAGGGGTTTTGTTGGACTTCTCAGTTTGAGACTCAGGTATCGGGACTTCTTTGTACACACTCTGGATTCCTCCTTGTGCAGAGGATTCTATTTAGATGGGTATTTATCGACACTGAGTTTGTTTATTTAGTTCTTTCAGAAAGACAACCAATTCTTTTATCTGATTCCTTAATCCTTAGAACTCTTCTCAGGAAACAAAAGTAGGATCAACCTGGGCACTTGTAGCCATGTCTGAAGGTAGGCTTAGTGCCTTTTTGGACTTTGAATGGGTAACGGGACCAATTGTTTCCCTACAAAAAGACTGCGTAGTTTAGTCTGGATAAACATGAAGAGGCTGTATGCTATGCAATGTGTCTGTTTTAGGAGTGCTTTAATGTTCTCCTGTAAAAAAGATGTCAGTTGTTTTGATGACATGATAGCATGACAGGTCTTGACCGGGGAAAGGAATGTATATTTACATCTTCCTTTATATTTTTCATTACATTTGAGATTTAAATGGAATTTACGTGGAATTGAATTTATATGTAATTTAAAGGGCATGGCATGAAGAGACTTCCCTTTGCATTTGGTTTATTAGAAGTTGGCCTATCTTAGGCTACTCTCGCGGCTTTTCAGCATGAAGGTCCCCAGATCATCTTAATTTACTGGATGGGAAGTTAATCCGATCTTTCAATTAGAGCGAATCTAGGTGGTGCCTTTCATAAGCCTCACGGGAATAGTCTCCCTTGAGTCTAGTAATCAAACACCGAAAGGTTTGCTTCCTGGTGGAGGAATCACACAACATACATTCACATACATCGCGTCTCACCGTATGGAAATGATGACATGTGCGAAGCACTAATATCACATGCAGATATGGTGTGAAGCACTAAAGTGCAGCAAATAAAGCATTAGTACACATCTATTCAATGTAAATGTAGCATTCACACAAGTAGAAAAAGGGTTTTTGAAATGGTTAAACAATGTCTTAAGCCTTCTATTGTCCCTAGCAGAGTCGGCACCTGTCGACGTCGGGAAAATTTGTGTCCCTTTCTTTTCTTGCCCTTTTCTGTTCTCATTTGGTTGAGTTTTGTCTGAAAAGGCGAGTTTGAAAAGGTCTGACATGTGAATTTCAATTATTTGAAAATTAGAGTTACCAGTTGGTAGTTTTGAAATTGTTGTACCAACTAAACTGATTTTGAAAAGGTTTACACAAAGGCACAATGGTTGGACACTGTTTAACAGGCCTTGGAAACCAAGATTCATTGATTTTGGGGGCTTGATTAAGCGTGGGGAAGGTGTTAGGCACCCCCAAACTTCCGTGAAAACACGGTTACTGTAACTTTTCAATTAACCTAATTATCTGCATGTGTGTGTATGTGTGTGTGTTTATTTGGCATATGTGTAATTATCTGGAAGTAGTGCTATGCCTCGTTTGAGCCTATATAAAAAGGGTTTGACATGTATAAAATTTCAATTCAAAAAGATATAGCAGTGATGTTTTGAAAAATAGGTTTTCAAAACTTTATGCTCAATAATAATTGAGGATACTTCTATTTTATTTTGTATTAAGATTGATTTATTTTACTTTCGAGATGCGAAGCATCTTTGAGAAAATAATATACATAGTAGTGTCAAACTCCTTATAGGCATGACAGTCATCCAAGGATATCCAAACACCGTAGATAATTTACAAGCTAGCTGCAGCTAAAAAGTGTCCATCATGAGAACCAGATCTAGATTCACAGGCTGAATCTTCAATATCATAGCTCCTAGGCTCACATGATAAATTAATATGTACAAAAGCTAGAAAGAAAACTAGATTTAAATAATTCTAAGCCATATATATATATATATATATATATTAAAGTAGTAGAAAGCTTAAAAATCTAAAAAATCTTATAGCGGGCTGCCAAGAAAACTTCAAATAGCTTTTGGGGCCTTCAAACTCAGTTTCCACCGGTTAAATTTTAGTATGTTATAGAACACGAGCTTACAAGTGTTTAGAAAGAAGAATCACAAAGTTTGGAGCACTCTAGAAGAGGTTAAGGGCTGAAATGGACAGAGTTTTCTCTCTTTTTTTCTTTCGTTTTTCGAATGAGCTGATGGAGGCTCATATTTATAGACTAAATGGTCGCAGGTCAACCTGAGGAAGCCGCAGGTCAACTTGCAGCTGCTCAGGCTACGCGTTGTCCGCTCGAACCTTCATAACTTTCAATTTGGGGGTCTAATGGAGGCGTGATATACCTTTTCACAAAGCAGTTGACGAGGGTTACACAATGACATGGGATTAGACATTTTCCAAAGCCGAGAAGATGGGTCCATGACCAGATCTCTAAGTCTTCGTAATATATCTGTTGAGCTGTCTTGCTACTCGGGATTTGACATATGGCTATTGTGGGATATCTTTTGGCGTAGTTTGAGTTGATCTTTGTTGAGAAGATTTTGAGGTGGAAAAATAACCATTTGGCCCCTCACGGGGTTATCTCCGGCTTTGGTGTAGTTATAGTAGTCTTTTCTCAGGGTTATCTCCGAGATTGGCCTGATGTTGACTCTAACAGTCCTCAAGGTTATCTTTGAGGTTGGTTTGACCTCCCGGGATTGACTCTGAGCATTGAACTTGATCCCTCGGGGTTATCTTCGGGGTTCGATCTAGGTCTCCCGGGGTTATCTTCGCGGTTAAAACTCACTCTCCTAGGGTTATCTCCGAGACTGGAACTGGATCTCCCGGGGTTATCTCTGGGGTTGGAAACTGAATCTCCCGGGGTTATCTCTAGGGTTGGAAACTGAATTTCCCGGGGTTATCTATGGTGTTTGGACTAAATCTCCTGGGGTTATCTTCGGGACTGGAAATTGGATCTCCCGGGGTTATCTCCAGGACTGGAAACTGGATCTCCCGGGGTTATCTCTAGGATTGAAACTGATATGACTTCCAAGGTTATTATTGGAAGATAATTCTGTCCTCCTGCATGGTTAGTAACAGTAATGCAAAATTTTGAGTGTCTACAGGCACTAAAAGTTGTTCGATAGCCCATTTCGTGCAACACTGTGATATCTCTTCAAATCTGTGTCTTTTTCTACTTTACTATATATAAGTGTTATATATATAGATCTTGATTTATATTGCACAAATGTAGCTTTTTAACCGTTCATTTTGTGTAAATAGTCAATATTTAAAGTGTATTGACTAGATCTATAATAGATCTAGCCAGATCTAGCTTTTAACCAGTTCAAAAGTTGTAAAACTTGAACCGTTGAGCTAGAATGGCTAAGATCTGGATAGATCTAATTTGTTTTCTAGTTTTGTAAATATTAAACAACCACGTAACTCTAGATCTATATATAGAGGAAACGGGAAGCTTTGTTATGCGCATGCAATGATATAATTGATGAATCCTTTGTTTTGCGACGTATAGAAGTAAATATGGATTTTATTTCAACATATTCATTGTGCAAGCTGTGAAATGATGTTAGGTGAGCCTAGAAGCTACGGCGTCAACGATTCAATCAATGGATCTAGATCCGCTTCCAATGATGGATTTGTTTAAGTTGTACAGTCAGCTTCATGGGCCTTAAAAAGGTTATCCGAATTTAAGGCCTCAAAATAGTGAAAATTATGTATGTGGTTCTCGGGCTTATTTCTATGGCTCTCATGCCCATAAGAAGTCTGGCACTTATATATTTATATATATACTATTAAAGATGCTTCGCATCTTAAATATTATTAAATCAAGCTAAATACAGAATAAAATGGAAGTATCAAAGGCCTCAATTCCAATGCAAGCGAAAGACTTTGAAAATAGCTTTTCAAAACTTCACTTTCATTACCTATTTAAAAATGAACTTTTCAATAAATCAAACTCTTTGTATATAGGTGCAAAAGAGGCATAGACCTACTTTCAAATAAAGCACAAAATATCTTTTCAAAGCTTTCAAACACACACACACACTGCATATGGAATGAAAAAGTAGCGGTAACCGTGTTTCACGGAGGTCGGGGGTGCCTAACACCTTCCCCTCACTTAAGCAAGCTCCCGAACTCTATTAAGCTCGAGTTCCAGACCAATAAAAAAGAGTCACATGTTGGGCCATATTGAAAAAATCTTTCAAAATTCGGATGAGTTGACACATCCATTTAAATTCATATCAACTGGCGACTTTGTCTAATTCGACCCAATCATTAAAATCAAACTTTTTAAATCGTCAAAATTATATGTCGGTCTTTTCCAAAATCTCATCCTTTAAGAAAGATCAAATCAAATATAGAACATCTAAAGGGTAGAGAAAAAAAAGGGAAATTTCCCTCGGCGTCGACAGACCTATTGTACCACCATCGAAACATAAATCTGGAATAGTATCGAAGAAACCTGGGAGGTATAGATTCATCATAAATGATGATGATGAGGTACGCATCAAAGAAGATGATGATCTAGTTATATACGATGAGGTAAGAGTTATAGACACTCAGAGGAATAGATTGAAGCAAGCTTCTCAAAAATGCAACATTCGTTTTGATGAGATAATCAAAAGAGTTTGGATTTATCAAAAACAAGAATGAACCTAGTATGTACAATAGGGTTAGTAGGAGAGTCTTGACATTCCTAGTATTATATGTTGATATACTACGTGTTAGGTTTGTAATATTCATGGATGCAATTAAATTGCAAAAAATAAACGGAAGCATAAAAGAAAGAGTTTTAAAATTTTACAAACCATATACTCGGATCATCCTTTATGCACAATTATTAATTAAACAAAAGGAAGAAGAACAAGAATTATACCCTTGAAGATTCGAGCTTCCTCAGGTACAAGTTCACCTCCAAATCTTTTTCGCGTTCAACTTGAATCCACCGGGTTTAGTTCCTTCATTTGATCAATATAGCCACCCAAGTGTTTGGCCTCTAGAGGTAATCCATCAAGGAAGAAAAAAGATTCAAGAAGATGTGTATTTGGCAAAACCCTAGTTTTTTCTATCTCTCATAGAAAAAGGGTGTACTCTCTCAATTATTGGAATTACCTATTCATATGATATCTGATATAAGACTCCTCTTATATAGATATCTGTTAACCCTTCTAATCTAATTAGAAAATAGGGTATTATTTAATTAATTAAATTCCTTTAATTAATTAAGCTCCCTAATCTTATTAGGGATAATTAATTAAACTCTTTTAATTAATTTAACCTCCTAATCTTATTAGGAATATATGAGGGTACTTTTATTAATTAATTTCTAAACTCGTTTAGGAATTAAATAATAATAATAATAATAATAATAATAATAATAATAATAATAATAATATAATAATAATAATAAGACTCCTCTTATTAATTTATAATTAATATTTTCAAAATATTAAATAATAAATATTAAGCTATTTAATTTATTCTATCACCATAAATTAAATTAATTATACTTAACTTATTATTACGATTATGTCATTAACTTCTTAAATAATTATTCTTCCTTTTATGGCGTGACCCTTTAGGTTCTCCATATTAAACCTTATGAATAAATCAATTAAAATAATTCTAATCTTATTTAAATAAATAAATTAAACTATTAATTTATTTAAATAAATAATATTTATTCTACAAGAGGATAAGCCTCCTAGCGATTAACAACTTTCCGGATAATATAGATTTCAACATTAATCATAAAAGAACCTATGAGTAAATAGTTTACCGTATAATTTAATCATTTCACCATCTGAATATCCAATTAAATATATGATGTGGAATTCTTTATCGAAGCCTTATTTTATTTAATTATATGTATTTCGATTCTCAAATGCACAACTCCTAATAATACAAATTAAAAATTCCTTTCTAATTTCATTCTTCCTTGGCCAATGACTACTGGGTTGTCATTTATCGAATCACATAAGACATTTTTCTTCTTTTACTAGAAGCGGCATATTCTTTATTGATTATACTTTATCTCCATGTACAACTTATTATACCCAAGCATACTCTTTGATATACCCTAAGGGTCTTAAGGAATAAGTCAAAGTATAACTCAGCATACACAAGATACTATGATGATCTCAAGTCCAAGGATCACTTGTACTACTATCACTACAGGAATTCCTATTGAAAAGCAAGTAAAACTCCATTAGGTATTCCTTAGCGAGCCACTTTCAGTGAACTTATTCTCTAATAAGCACCTATATACTTGCTTTAGTTTCTCCACACAAATAATCATGAGATCAATCATCCTCACCCAATGAGCAAGCAACGTGTGTACCAATCTATCCATATTCATTAATCCCAAATTTAGTAATCCAACGATTGGAAACTATTTTAGTTTTAAGCTTTCTAAGAATTTAGATCTCATTAGAATGACCATCGTCATTATTCTAAAAGCATTGCTTAAAACTATGGGTTTATCACATATTATAAAGCATCATTATGTAGATAATTAAAAGCCTTTAATAAATTAATACTTTTTATTAATAAATGAATAAGATTGTTACAAAGTTTATGCTTTATCATCAAACATGATGGCTTGTGTGCATACTACTTTTAATCTCCCACCTGCACTAAAGTCAATCGTTATGGTATCTCATACATTTCATCTCCAAGTGACGATTATCCTGCTGTTGGATAAGCTTTAGTTAATGGATATGTATTGTTGTTCTTCAGAGTCCACTATCTCTATAGTGATTTTCCATCTTTCAATAATTCCTATAATCAAATGAAAGTGCCACAACACATGTTTAGATCCAATATGAGACTTAGGAACTATTCTTAGTTCTGTAATGAACTTTTCATCCAAACAATCAATTTGCAGCTTCATTTACAGCTATATACTTTGTCTTTACCACTAAACCAGCAACTCTTTGCTGTTTGGAACATTTCCAATTCACTGCACCACTGTTCAAGGCAATGCTTTACCTTAAAGTGGATTTTTTGTCGTCTTGGTCTGTTTAAAAAACTTGAGCCTGTTAAACCCTATAGTTTTAATTTAGACCCACCATAAATTTTAATCACATCCTTAGTGTCGGTTAAGTACTTTAAGATGTTTTTTAACTGTCTTACAGTGATATTTTCCAGGATATGATCGATCAACATCAGGTCTCGTATATTTCATTGCATACATGATTGTCACTCATGTGATCTCTCTTTTTAGGAGTCTATGGGGACTATTAAGAGAGATACACTACATGGTTCATCAACATGAGACATCTCTTGGAGTTTTCCATGCTAAACAACTTTAGCATCAAATGAATATATGTTCCTTTGGTTAAGCCGAGCATCCTCTTAAATCTATCTATATAGAGTTGTATCCCCAATTCAGATATTCTTCCCAAATCATTCATGGAGGAATGTTTAGACAACTTTATCTTTACTGATTTGTAGCATTGATATGTTATTCCTTATCTGTAGTATATCAACATATAATACTAGGAATATCAAGACTCTCCCACTGACCCTTTTGTACACGTTAGGTTCATTTTTTTTTTGATAAAATCAAACTCTTTTGATTATCCCATTAAAATGAATGTTCAATTTTTGAGAAGCTTACTTCAATCCATTTCTCTGATTGTCTACAACTCTTATCTCTTCGTATATAACTGGATAATCATCTTCTATGATGTGTACCTCATCGTCAACATTTATAATGAATCCATACCTCTTAGGTATCTTTGGTACTATTCCAAATTTATGATTCAGCTGTGGTACAATAGGACTATCTACAGGTTCCTCTTATTTGATTTATAATGCTTTATGGTTCTTAAACTCTTCAAGATCTATTATTGTGACGCCCCCAAATTCGGATATCTTCCAACCCGACAGATGGTGCTACACGGTGCTACAGTTCACACAATCATTCAATTGAAATGCCTCAAAAGAACAAATATGTCGATATGTATTCCAAAACAATATTATCATTTCCCCAGGTTCTTTATAACCGTTACATTTGTTCTTGTCATAATATCAAATATTATCATTACAAACCTATACTATTACATAGGTAATATATGGGTTCGCTTTAGCCTTCACTTTATCCTTGTCGGATCCTTCGGTCCTTTCGGTCTTAACTGCATTCATATGGTTCAAGCAAGAGTGAGCATAACAAGCTCAACAAGTACAACAATTTCTTTTAAACAATATGCTTGAAACATAGGAATCATATATCTTTAATAACTGGATAATAGTTACTAAGTACTATCAATAATTCAAAATAACATTCCTTTTCTTTCAAAATGTTTACAATGACAATATTCAGTAAAACATCAATTCTGGTCCAAGACCATGAGCATTTCATAATTTCTTTGAAAAGGACAACCTGGCACTAAGTCCATAAGTCCGGCATATCTTACGAGCACTTCTAGGTGATCAGCCTATAGTACTCTATGTTGATCAACACTACATCCTTTAAACGTATGTACGTTTAAGTTTTGGCAACCTCGCGTGCCCATCGAATTCTCGATGAAAAATACATTTGTTTATTCATACTCAGGCTTACCTTGAATCCGTACCAAACAATTGGAATAGGATAGCGTTATCAATTCTATATTGAAAGACTTGTAAATAAATCAATCAATCTTCAAGATTAGTGTAGCCGAGTTAAAACTAGCATCAACATTTTCGTAAAACAATTCATGTGTATTATAACATGAATCACTAAAAACCTGGCTAACACGAAGGTTAGACAAACGATAAGAAAAACTTTCCTTCGGCGTCTGCTACAGTAAAATTACTTTTCCTTTGAGTCTTTACGGTCTCTACAACACATAACCACATAACATACCACATTAGGTCATGAATGAACATACATGGTTCTTAATGAATCTTACCCTTCTTCTCAATCTAATCATGTATTAGATTTGTTATTATTGGTTCCGGCTAGCCGTTATAATTTACATCATTCTTACCAACTTCTTTCTCTTTTATGTCTTAAATGGATTTACTTCATTAATACAACTTGTTTTGAGTTAATCATCCTTCATCACGGATTACTAACATCCTTACGTTATTAATCAAAACTCGATCATCATTGTTGAAGTATCAACGTTGAATACCATTCACGGTTTACTTAATTACCCTTTACGTTCTTCGTGTAATTATTCTTTCTTTCAACTTCTAGTGTATTACTTAAGGTTATACATCCTAAATGATGTTACATTAAGTTAATTAAGGATTTAATTTACTCTTTCTTCACTTCTCTTTTACTTTATATTCAAAAACATTTTCATTTATACTTCACTTAGTGCTCATGACTGCCTTTACCTTTTGCTTTCCACTACCACTTTCATGTTGCTGGCCTGACCTTCTTGTTCCTAGAACTCGATCACGGCGCTGCGGCACTATACCCTTCACTATTGGTCGCGCTGCGGCGCCAAACTTCAATAGCTCACAGCCATTTCTATCGCTGCGACATGACTTTCTTGGCCTTGACTGGCGCCGCGGCGCTAGTGCTCATCACCAGAAAAAAAAATTGACAGTTAACTTTTTATGTGATATTCTCGGGCTCATAACTTCTTCGTTATAAGTCCGAATTGGCTCGTTCAAAAGCCTACGGTTCAAAAATTTCATACATTACGTGTTCATGTAAGAATTTTATCTATTTGACTTTTTTAACTAAAAATTCACCTATTAGTCCATTTTTAACGAAAACGATAAACGATCATGAACGTTCAACGCTCGTTTCTTCGTCCTAAGTCAAAATTCGGTCATTCTCGAGTCCAAAACTCTATAATGCCAAATAAGACTTGTCTCCATTGAAAACTAAGGTTTCCAAGCTCAATATCAAAATTCGACTTCCATTTCGAGAATTTCACGAATTCGACGATTATCGTCCAAACTTGTGAATTCCGCCAAAACTTCATTACTTGAGATTTGTTCTTCGTTTCAAATAGATTTAATCCATCATACTAACATCTTGACATACATACTTCATTAACTTATAAACATGATAAGTTATTACTTGTTCTTTATGAGTTTGTAACATATACAAGTATAAACTACTTACACTCTCATTTCTCATGACTTATTATTTTGATGCTCAAAAATAGCATTTTTAGAAATCTGGAAAAGTTGAAAAGTTTGGTCTGACAGTCATATGTTAGGGCCTTTAGATCCGTGTGTGTTAAGTGTTTTGTGTGTTTTATGTAATAGATATATAGTATGCCATGTGCACTTGGATATGGAACTGAAATCAGGTTCATATCATGTTTAAATTGAAAGTTATGAATGGTCAAAACTAGTTGACCGATCACGAAACTGCTTTCTAGGCAGCCCAGAAATTTCCAGAAATCTCTGAGAAGCATTTTCTAGGTCACTGATCTTGCATATGTTAAGTTCTTTGGTCATGTTGTTGCTTTATGGTTGTAGTCTGACATGAGATATACACTTTCAAGACATTACCTTACCCAGATCTGTATCTGGATCGTAGAAATTCATGGTCAAACCACCGTTGACCAAACTGTTCAAGAACATTTCTGGGTTTTCCAGAAATGTTCAAGAACAATTGTTGTGGCCTAGTTTGACTGTCCTAGATCCTACTATTTTGATGTTGTTAAATTGATCTAGTAAATTGTTGTTGTACCTTGACATAACTACTATAGATATGAACCTCAACATCACATGAAACATGACTGGAATACGTATATAATCGAGCCACAAGATGGACACTCGAACTGCTGGATTTTTGGGAAAACCCAAAAACACTCTGACATTGAGTTTGCAAGCCAAGATCTTTTTGTTAGTTTGTTGTATGATCAAGATAATGATTGGTTCATGTAGTGTTACATAAACACTACACGATCAACGATTAACATGCCCTGGAAACACTCTGAATTGGAAATTATTAGTGGTCAAACCTAGCCTCTCGAAGTCTGACATGTAGATCTGGGCTTGAACCAGGAACACCAAGAACACCTATAGTGACAATTCTGTCGCTATAGGGCCTTTTTAGCGACAATTTATTTAGTAAATTAATAATTTAATTAAATAAATTGAAATAAATAGTTTTTAATTATTAAAATTATATAATAAATTATGAAAAATGAATTTAAAGCCTGAAAAATAGTTTTTAATTATTTTAGGTATATTTCAAAAATATTTAATATTTTTGGAATATAAAAGGTATTTATTTATTTTATTATAATATTAAATAAATTATTTAAAAATAGTTTTAATTAAGCGAAAAATTATATTATGATATTAGAAAATATTTTAAGTTATTTTTGATAACTTTTAATATTTTGTGAAGAATTTCATTAATAATTTATTATTAATGGTAATTAATTTATTTAATAAATATATTAAATAAATTATGGAAAAATAAATTAATGATTTAAAAATCATATAAAAATTATTTAAGTGTTATAAAAATATATTAAGTTATAAAATATAACTTTTGATATTTTGTCATGAAAATATTAATATTTTAATAGTAATATCAATTATCGGATAATGGATTTAGTGTTTAAAAATCATATAAATATGATTTTAAAGTATTAAAAATACTTTGTGATATTATAAATATATTATTATATTATGTTATGATTTTCATTAATATTTAATATTAAATAAATATTAATGATTAAGGAATTATGGGGTATTTATATTATATAAATACGATATAAATGATTGAAAAATCTGGATAAATGATATTAATTATCTAAAAATTATTGCAAGTCTATGAAAAATATTTTGACTAATAATAAATTATCTAAGATATCTGTTAACCAGTTTAGATTGAGTCTTAATGATTTTAGACTCGAATTTTGTTCGACTAGACCGTCGAGATGATAAAATTGTGTCAGATTCAAGTTAGACTGAAATTGTTTGACTTGATGCTATGTCTTATGTGTGTTATAGACTGATAGGGTTATGTGTTATGTGTTTAGGTTATTCTATGTATATATATAATAGTATTATATTGTGGTGATATTATTCTAATATTGGAGATCTATATTACTAATATTAGGTCTTCGAATAATGCGATATAAATTGCGTAGCGGTAATCAACGGTTCAGGAAAGTTTTTCTTAACTCTACTAAGAGTTGTTTCATTCAGATATGCTTATGGTTAATCATTGTTGATTTCCATGTAGAATTATACTTTGTACACCTTGCATATATAAGTCAGGTATGAAAGGCTGATCACCTTCATTACCGTTCGGTCTAGATAAATTTGTTCATGTTTAATACTTGTTCAGTCAAAAGTTTGTTCGTGCTAGTTCTCAATTATATTGATGAATTATAGCTAGCTTATTATCCAGACTCTTTCAATCATGATATATCTTTAAATTGTATTTAAACTTGCTGGGCAACTTTCATGTTCACCCTTGCTATATCATGATAAATATTGCAGATAAGGCGAATGCGTTCGGATACAGGAAAAAGGTTAATGCCAAGTTCAGCTTGAGATAAAATGTGCAGCTAGTTTGTAATAATATAATTTGATAATAATGTTATATGTTAGATAGTTTGTGAATTGTGTATAAGTTAAGGTTACTCGATTTTGGGGAATAGTGTATAAAGTGTATTATATAAAAAATTTATGTTTATATCTTCCGCAAATAGTTATAGAATGATTGTACCGAAACCTTGGTGATTTAGGACCCAGATTCGGGGCTATCACAGTTGGTATCAGAGCTGTTGGTTATGAATCTTTGGTAGGAATACCTGAGACCAATAACCGTAGTGATTAAGATAAGATCTAACTCATATAGAGTTAGTTGGTCGGTATGATTCAAAGACGAATCTCGACGAGTTATAAAGATACAGAGTTCCCTAACTCTGATAATAAAGTTGAACAGTGGTGATGAATAGATCGAGTCTAAAAGACTGAAAGTGGAGGGATAAGAGATCGTAAAACAAAATGATCAAGATACAGAAATAAATCGTAATATATACGATGAGATCACCTCGTGATCTGATAAGGTTATAATATTGGAAAAGATTTAATCTGTTGATTAGAAAGTTTACAGCAAGATTGCTGTGTGAATTGGTACAGATTCAGGAAAGGATTATGAATATGGATTAAATGAAATTTGTATTGAGAAGGGAGTTAAGATTAGGTGGGGATTTCAATTGAGGACTCATGTCGGCAATGTTGCCTCTTTTTTAGTTCTAACAAAAGAGATCTAACTCATGCAAGCATACATGTGTCAACAAGCAGTACAGAGTAACTCAAGTATCGATCCACGGAGAAAGATGACTAAATTAAATTATTATGCATCAACTAAATCACTATTTTTATATGCTTAAACTAATGCTTATATTTATGAATTACTCTAAATACAAATAATAACTAAAATAAGAATAATAAGAGAATGAATCAAATCTGGAAATAATGGGATCCTAACTTCATTTAATAGATCATCTAATTACTACAATCATGCAAGATTGTTCACGTATCACAGAAAAGTAGCCAAGAGCGCTAATGTAGACATAACCATTTTTTAATAAATTATGACCTACTTACCTAACATCCACATACACTAGACATCATGTAATCATCAATATAACCAATCTCACTATATTTCTATGTGAAATTGAAGCAAAATTGAATTTAAGCTCAAGCCCTTATATTAACTCATACGGTAAAACAATATATGTCTATCTGGTTCACAAAATACAAAGCTACACAAGACAGCTCCATATACGCATGCTATCATGATTTCAGTCCATACTCACATGTTATTTTTCAACTCCATACAAGCACTTAAAACGAATGGTGATCAATCATTCATACATGCAAAACAACCATGATAAGAATTCCTTATGATACGCAAAATAGTCCAGCAGTCAAACATGCAATTAAACTACATATTAATAATTATTATTGGATAAATAATAATTAATGTGTAAGAGATTTATAAATTATTATTGGATAAATAATAAATAATTTGTGCAATATAGTAAACCTTTAATATATGGTAGTTAACTATATATTTTATATAGTACAAGGTGGCACATTAATATATACATATATTGTATATATAGACTATATAGTAAGAGTTATTTGCATAATAATATTGTTATATGATATATGAAGTGTGTGGGTAAACATTAATGTATATCCTATTGACATATAATAATATCAATTGTTAAATTAATAATATTTTCATTAAGTTATTATAATAATAATTGATCGTGGTAATTGAAAATGTACATGAATTATATGTATGTGCACTATTTGATACCTTGTAATTAGGAAATACATTGTATGCACTTTAAATCATTATAACCTATGTTATATGAAATGAATTGTGTAGATATATTTTATAATCAAAGTTTATATTATGTATATATGGTTTTAACCAAGTGTTGCATTACATTGTTACATTTTATTGTGCAAATGCTAAGAATTATTTCCTTATCCCAAAATGAGTGTCACCAAGTACATGAACAGTGAACTAAAGGCTAGTTTACTTATTTTTCCAAGTGGCTAATCTTAGGTGATCATTTTCTAGCTATGTGGCTGGTAGAGAGTTGTTAAACCAATCTTGACTAACCTTTGTTTCCTTCCATTACTCCATGGACTTCAATCTTGTGTAATGTGGTTATCTAGTCCAAGTTTCCTCTATAAATACTAGCTCCAAATTCAGTTTTTGTTGTTTGTTAAGTTTGATATTGAGAGTTCTAAGTTGCTGAGAAAGTTTGGGAGCATACTTAGTGTATAAGGAAGCCAATTCAAGCCAAGAGGTATAAAATCTTAACTTGTGTTCTTGAAATGGGTTTTGTCAATTTCTTGAAATTACATGAAATTCTTTGTTGGTCAAAGTGAATTAGCATGCTATAATGTGTTTAGGAAGTAGGCTTACATGTTTAAACTCTTAAATGATGGATTGGAACATGTTTGGAGCAAGTAAAACCAATGTGGTTAAGGCTACTCGCAAAAGCAGTCATTTTACTGCTTCAGTGCGAGGCATGGCGCGGCAATTGCTACTTATTTGTACTAGGGTGCGAAGACAATTCTTGCAATACCTCAGGTTTAGTTTCTGGTTTTGTTTGTGATAGGTGTTGTTAACTTGGTATCATGACCTAAATGCATACCTATAAAGGAGTATAGCATGTTGTGTAAGGTTTTCTTGTGTATTATGAAGTGATCAATACATTTTAGTAAGAGATTTGTAATGAAAACTTAAAGTTTAGAGAACAAACTTTGAAGTAATATATGTCTTACATGTTCTGAACTTATGAGGCCATATACATGACTGATGTGGAACCTAAGTGAGCATGATATATGATGTATAGTTTGTTTATCATGATTTAAACTTGTTAGCCTTGTGCTAGAACTTAGTTTAAAAAGAAAAGCTTAAGTACAATAAGGCTAATGATCATGAATGCTAAAAGATCTAGATTCTGATCTTGAAAGGAGGTTATCATGACTTAACTCCTTATGATAAGAGTTTTGAAGTTATCTTATATGTGTTATCTTTCATCATTCGTGCTAAAATGATTTTAAAGATAACCTTGAGCATGTTTTCAAATATAAGTTGCATATTATGTGAGTACTTAGCTACTAAAGTAGTAAGATGTCATGTTGTAGCTATATTACTCCTAAACATGATTCATATGTATTAAGCATGATAATTACATGACCTTTTACGTTTTAATGACATATAACTTGTAAGTTAAACTTGAAGTAATGAACTCAAGTATGGTCATATGCTATCTGAAACTCTAGCATGAATGTATGTTAATAGGTATGTATAGGTTTATGTTAGAGTGGACTGAAGTCAGGAAGGGCAAGGCTCAAACCTGGTCTGCAGCGGAGAGACAGTAAGAACTTCGCCGGTCCCTAAGCTGAGACCAAAGCGTAGTCATGCGCCACACTGCGATCCTACAAATAGATTCTGATCTTGGTTCTGAAATTTAAGACGTGCTTAAATGATTTATTTATCTTGTAATATGTGACCAATATGTCATATGATGTGTTAAGAAGCATGTTATGTGATGACTTGATTCTTTTAAGTGTCGACTAGTATTAGTTTACACATAATAATTGAAATGATCGACTTGATAACGTTAGGTTATTTCAACGCAAGTAATTAAAGCTAGTAATTATTGTAGCTGAGCAAACAGGAAAGTTTCTGAACTCCATTATTTGGTTGTGCAAGTATCTGAACTATCCTTTACATTATGCAAGTTTCCTTAAACTTACTAAAATTTATATTGAGCAAGTATCTGAACACTATTTTATTGTGTTGCAATGTTTCCTAACTTACACAACTTTGTTTGTTGTGAAAGTTTCTTATCCTTCTCACATTGTATTGAGTAGGTTATTATTGAATTGAAAGTTATTCATTAAGCTTGAATCTTATTTCCAAGCATGCTATTAAGTGGTTTAATTACTTTACAATTATTCCACATCGATATTATTGATATTCGCACTTAGTGCACTTGAGTTCGTACAGTCTTGGACTTTTACATCATTTAAAGTTTAATAATTCTTGAAATGTGTTAGATAGATTCTGAACCTTTGTTCGGTCAGACAAGCGTATGATCTTTTAAAAGCTATCCAAACCAATTGAGGGTAAGGATTCTTAGACTGAAAGAACAACGCTTTCTATGTTAGGGGAGTGCAGGTATCTAATAAAGATATAATGAACAGATTTAAATGTTATGCATATACATAGTGTACGTGAGACTGATCCCCTCAAGTACTTATTCTGTAGCCAGTAACTAAAGGGTCAATTAGCTATTGATTCCATTGGAGTGTTATAGTTCAAAGTCTATTCAACTAGCAGTTATTCTAAAAGAAATCATTATCTTTCCTTATGATATTGATATTGTTGAATCCTTCAAATATTCATTTTGTTGAATCCATTGTCAGTTATTTTTCCATTCATCATGATATATCCTTATTGTTATATTTAAACTTGTTGGGCAAACTTGTTGCTCATCCTTGCTATATCATGAATTATATTGCAGCTAAGCCGGAGACCTCAAGGAAGGACAAGGGTAAAGGGAAGATGTAGAATAGTGGCAAGGGGCAGACTTTTCCTTATGCCTAGTTTAAATTACTATTATGTAATATGAACCCTAATATTTATTTTAGGGTATGTACGTAAGATGATATTAACGTTGTCGTATCTTGGGACTAGTAACACCTTTCGAATGAACGACGTACGTTTATTATATTCCGCATTTTAGTTATCGTATGTTGTTTAGAGGTGGATGTTAGTATTTTATCGTGATGACCGAACCGGGGTCAGAGGACCCGGATTCGGGGGCGTCACATCGAACGGGGTGCAGTGAATTGGAAAAGTTCCAAACAACAAAGAGTTGCTAGTTTAGTGATAAAGACAAAGTATATAGCTTTAAATGAACCAGCAAGTTGATTGTTTGGATGAAAAGTTCATTATAGAACTAGGAATAGTTACTAAGTCTCATCTTGGATCTAAACATGTGTTGCGGCACTTTCATTTGATTAGAGAATTGAAAGAGGAGAAGTCACTATAGAGATAGTGGACACTCAAGAACAACATTACATATTGAATGTTTATCCAATAGCAGGATGATCGCCACTTAGAAAAGAAGGGAATGAGATACCATGGTGATTGACTTTAGTGCAAGTAGGAGATTGAAAGTATTATTCACATAAGCCAATCAAGTTTAATCATAAAGCATATGCTTGGTAACAATCTTATTCATTTATTAATAAAAGTATTGTTTAATTAAAGGCTTTTAATTTATCTACATGGTGTTATTTTTATAATATGTGATAAACCCATAGTTTTGACCAATGCTTTTAGAATCATGATGGTGATCATTTTAAGGAGATCTAAATTCTTAGATATCTCACAAACTACAATTGTTCCCAATCGTTGGATTACTAAAAAGGGGATTAGTGAATTCGGAGAGATTAATAAATATGTTGCTTGCTCATTGAATGAGGATGATTGATCTCATGATCATTTATGTGGAGACACTAAAATAAGTATGCAGGTTCTTATTGGAGAATAAGTTTACTAAATGTGGCTCGCTAAGGAATACCTAATCAAATTTTACTTGTCTGTCAATAGGAATTCTTGTAGTGATAGTAGTACAAGTGATCCTTAGACTTGAGATTTTCATAGTATCTTGTGTATGATGACTTATACTTTGACATGTCCCTTTAGACCCTTAAAGTATATCAAAAGGTATGTTTGGGTGTAATAAGTTGTACATGGAGATAAGGAATGATCAACAAACACTACTTCTAATAAAAGAGAAGAATGTCCTATGTGATTCGATAAATGACAACCCAGTAGTCATTGGCCAATGCAGAATGAAATTAGAATGGAGTTTCTAATTTGTATATTTGAGAATCGAAATACATATAATTAAATAAAATAAGACTTGACAGTAATTCCATATCTTATATTTAATTGGGGCATTGTATGGTGGAAGGATTGAATTATACGGTAACTATTTACTCAAGGGTTCTTTTATAATTAATGTTGAAATCTATATTATCTGAAAAGTCGTTGATCGTTAAGGAGGCTTATCCTTATTGTAGAATAAATGTTATTTTTTTAAATAAATTAATAGTTTAATTTATTTATTTAAATAAGATTAGAATTGTTCTGATTAATTTATTCATAACTGGATTAATATGGAAAACCTAAAAGGTCACACCATAAAAGGAAAACTATTTATTTAAGAAGTAAATGGAATAATCGTAATAATAATTGAAGAGTATTTAATTTAATCTATGGTGATAGATTAAATTAAATAGTTTAATATTTATTATATAATATTTTAAAAATATTAAATATAAATTAATAAGAGGAGCCTTATTATTATTATTATTATTATTATTACTATTATTATTATTTAATTCCTAAAGGAGTTTGGGAATTAATTAATTAATAGTACTCTTATATAATCCTAATAAGATTAGGAGGCTATTAATTAAAAGAGTTTAATTAATTATTCCTAATAAGATTAGGAAGCATAATTAATTAAAGGAGTTTAATTAATTAAAATAAAACCGAATTCCTAAATTATTTAGGAGGGTTGCTTATATCTATAAATAAGAGGAGTCTTATTTTGATTTAGGGTTAATGATAATTCTAAGAGTTGGTAGAGTACACAATATTCTATAGAGATAGAATTAGGGTTTTGTCAACCACCCATCTTCTTGAGTACTTGTTCTTCCATGGTGGATCACATCTAGAGTCCAAACACTTGGGTAGCTAACGTTGATCAAAGGAAGAAATCAAACCCTTTGGATTCAAGTTGAATATGAAAAGGAATTGGAGGTGAACTTGTACCTAAGGAAGCTAGTTTCTACAAGGGTATGAATCTGATTTTCATCTCCTTTCTATTAATTGATAATTATGCACAAATTATTATCATGATGATAGTTTGTATGAAAATTTTAAATTCCAATTTATCGCGCTTCCGCACTATTTATATGATTTGATTATGTAATCGTGCTATATACAAACCAAACATAGAGGACTCGGGCTGACCTCGCAGTTTGGGCTCTTGGGCTATTTTGCATTGTTCTCTCAACAAATTGGTTATTTCAGCAATCTGGTTCTTGAATTCCTCAAACTCTTCGTTCGACAATTTTAGCTGGTGGTAATCGCGCCTTCTTGACTTGAAATTGTGTTCTAAGACCAAACTACACATAAATGGTATGTAGTTTAGTCTTGATATTGGTAGATGTTATAGATGTATAACATGTTATGCATTAGGTTTGAGGTTTTTCAATCTTTTCCTGTAAAACTTGAGGTTATTTGTTTTGTTGACAAGATAAGAAGATATAGAATGACATTTTAAGATATATGAAATTTATACATAAGAAAGACTAACAAGGCACGAAGAGACATCTTGTACGTTGGGTTTTTCTGAGGCTAACCTGTCTTAGGATTACTCTCGTGTGCTTTTTGGCATGAAGGTTCCTAGATCTTCATAATCTACTCGATGGAAACATTTAATCATTCAATTGGAGCGGGTCTGAGTGGTACCTTTCCTGAGCCTCACAGGGTAATGCCCCTTAGAGTCCAGTAATCAATAACTGACGGGTTCGCCTCCTGGTGGAGGAATCACACAACATACATTCACAAACATTCATCATGCCTTACCATATACAAATTATGACATTATGTGAGGCACTAATATAAAGCATTTAAAATTGGAATCATTCATCAGGCACATAGATCATTCACGCGATATGTAAATAAAGAAGGAAAATCAACAAGATTGAACACGACTTAAGCCCTAAATATCCCCAGTAGAGTCACCACATGCCGACATCAAGGATTCTTCTTCCTGAATATATGTTTTCATGTTTCTACCCTTTTGTATTTCGCTATTCTGATTAAGTTATTTTAAAGGTTAGATTTTAGGAAATAGGACCGATATAAATGCCAACTATTTGAAAAGATTAATTTTAATGATTGGGCCAAATTAGATATAGTCGTCAGTTTGTATAGTTTTTGATGGATGTACCAACTCATCCTAATTTTGGAGATTTTTTCAATATGGCCCAACATGTGAATCCGTAAAATTGGTTTTGAACCCGAGATTTATAGAGTTCAGGGGCTTGCTTAAGTGAGGGGAAGGTGTTAGTTACCCCCTGACTTCCGTAAAAACACAGTTACTACATCTTGTTGATTTTCTAAGCATGAAGTGTGTGTGGGTGTGTGAGTGTGTGTGTGTGTGTCTGTGATTTTTGAGAAAGCCTTGATTTAACTTGTGTTAAGTGCCTTAATTTTAAAGGTTTTTTCTAAGCCTTGTTTTAACCTATGAGCAGCGTTATTTTGAAAATAGTGTTGAACCTCTTTGGACCTATGCGTGAAGAATTTTATTTAAAGAAAGATCATTTTTTAGATAAAGCATAATGAAATGATGTTTTCAGAAATAAGGTTTTCAAATCCTTAGTCAAATAGGAATCGAGGTCCTTTGTTACTTTTGATTATTAACCTTAGACTTATCTATCCCCGAAGTACTTTATTTTTATAAACTCTTTGATATTTTTCTTGAAAATCATTTTGAGTGATAATACATGAAAGAAAGCATCAAAAAAGGTTAGGCCATCCCTGGGCATGAAAGTCATCTCGATAGACCCGAGCACCCATAATCATAATTTTTCACTACACGAGGCCTTAAATCCAATCTCTTGGGACAAGGCCCTCGAAGTCATTTTAAGGCTCAATATTACATATATAATTATTTGCACGGTTTACTATTACATTGTAAACAAAAAAGTCCATCGTGGGAATCTTGTCGAGATCAGACAAGTGGATCTCAACCTCGGGATTCCTAGGCTCACATTAACATGCTTGAAAGAATAAATATAATGTATCCTAAACCCGCTATCAGGTGATTCATTGGCCGGAATCCCTAACGTGAATAGTTAGGACCCTTCACCACTAGATATAGATCTAGGGCTCTGTGAAGTGACCAAAATCGGTCAAAAACATTGAAAAATGACTAGATTTAACCTAGATCTAAGTCGGTCTAGCATGGAGGTTTGAGCTTTGAAGCTTTAGAACAGGTTAAGGGCTAGATTCGGCTAGATCTAGGTAGATCTAGTAAAACAACTTGATTTCTAACTATATACATAAAATAATCGATAAAATAGATAGATCTACCAACCAACACACAATATATGTATAAAACAACAAGTTTAACTATAGATAAACACTATATTGCAATAAACCTAATAGTTTTAACAATATTTACAAATGAAATTGCCCAAGATTCGCTTTTTCACCTTGGGGGATAAAGATACAAGCCTCCTGGGACTCAAATCTATGCTATACTACTCTAGATGTATGAGATGTACTATATAAGTGATAGATTTAACTCAAATGTGATGTTGTAATGCTAAACCCGAGCCTTTCTCACTCTAGAATCTAACTTTCTCTCTCTTACTCTCTTCTTTTTTCCTAAAATGAGTGCCATGTGGGCCCCCCAGTCTCAAAGGTTGTTCTTTTGGTTGTCTATGTCTTTTAATCTGGGAAAAGTTGAGATCTCTACCCAAATATCCCAAAAGGTTTCTGTCAAATGCTGCAAAATGAAGTCGAGTCTCACTAATTCTGAGTCTAGGAAGATGAAACAATTAGCCGAGAAGTATTATCCGGTTCCGAGGTTTGTCAGTTGGCTCGTCTTGGGTAGTTTGCAGTTCGGGGATTTCTGTGTGATGAGTGGGTTTTACACCTGCAAATCGGACAACTTTTGGGCTTAATTTTGTGTTATCTTTAAGTATTTTTAGTATCATTTTACTTGTTTTCGTGTTTGTGTTGTAGGAACTGGCATTGGATTGTTAAAACAGGAAACCTTGGATCATAAAGGAATTTTTGTGATTCTTGGTCTGGTGAAACCGCTGGGGCAGATTCCCTAGTTCATTGAATTCGCCGGAGCAGATTGGTCGGGAAAAGTCAGTTACCTTATTTTGAGAGTTTTATTTTGGAAGGGCTTCGGATGGCTGGTTTTGGAAAGCAACGTAAGAGATATTAAAGGCATATAGAGAGATAGTAAAGACAGACAACAATCCTAGATTGAATCAAGCTATTTGAGAATTGAAGCAAGGGAAGAAGCAAGAAGGATTCGAGACAAGAGTAGAGAAGAGACAAAGGATTGCTACACAGTCTTTTCCTCTCTTTCTTTATCTTTTACTTGTATTTAGAATGATTTATCACTTGTGGATTTCGGAGATTAATTCAAAGATGTTGAACTAATTTTCTATTTAAGACTACAATGGATCTTATTGTGTAACAGGGATTAACATGCTTCCGTATTAAGTTATTGAGAATTATTCTACGATTGTCTATTATGATTTGTGATTAAATATTAATTATTTGGCCAGTAATTACCATAGTAATCTATAATAACTCCAGAGATAGAGTTTATATTTTAACTTGATCATAATAGTATGTGATTGTATTTTTTGCATGTAGTTGGAATTCATGATTAATATTTAGGATAGAGATATAACTATAAATCACATGTAATCTAATAAAGAACTTGTTCTTAAAATCCTCTTTCATTATAATTCACATAGAGATATAGTGGATTAGTTAATTAGGGTATTCATCTTACTTATATTATATGTGATTTAAGTTGATTTGAGTGTGATGCATTGAGAGATGGTCAAATTTACTTAAGTGTTCTTAATTAACAATCTAGAATAATTAACGTGGCTTAACAGGAAGTATGTTGATTTAAGTGAAGTAATAAGTGAAATTTTAGTCTTAAGTCTCTAATATCGGATTAAATTTTATGGTAATTAATTTAGATTTAATTAATTAGTTAATTTCACAACATTTATCATCTGTTTAAAGAAATTGAGATAATACAAAATTGGTGCTTGTTAGAATAGAATATAATTTATTTTCTTCATGGGACGATACTCGACTTATCACTTTATTACTTATTGACCACGTATACTTGTGCGTTGTACTCAATTAGATATTGCCCAATAAGTTTTTGGCGCTATTGCAGGGGAATTTTAAACTGTTTTTATTACGTTTAATATCAGTTTAATTAAATCAGTTTTAGTTAAACATTTTTCTTTCTTTTTTTTACTTATTGTTTCAGGTGCTCTTGAGTAGTGCATGCAAACTTGATCGAAGAAGACAGAATTGTTGCCTTACGAGGACGACATCAACAAAGGTTTAATCAGTTGCGTAAGTGGATCAAGGAAACTCAAGAAACACTAGAAACACCGAATAAAATGGCAAACGAAGATCAAAAGTCATTGAGGGACTATGTCGTGCCAAAAATTGATGAAATTTGTTCAAGCATCACGAGTCCAGCCATTGCTGTAAAATCTTTTGAAATTAAGTCAGGTACAATTCAGATGATTCAGAACTCGGTAAAGTTTGGGGGATTGGCTAATAACGACCCGAATGAACAGTTTGTAAGATTTTTGGAGATTTATGATACGTTCAAGTACAGCAGGGTAACAGATGATGCATTATAACTTCAATTATTCCCATTCACACTACAGGACAAGGAAAAAAGTTGGATACACTCACTACCACCAAGCTCTATTACTACTTGGGATAACTTGGCACAAAAATATTTAGCAAAGTTCCTTCCACCAACGAAAACTGTTAAAATGAGGAATGATATTACTACGTTTGAACAACAACATGGAGAATCATCGTATGAATCGTGGTAGAGGTTTAAAGAATTTTTGAGAAAGTATACACACCATGGACTACCCAGGTGACTACAGGTTCAGTAATTTTATAACAGGTTAGGCAGTAGTATGCAGACAAACATTGATGCAGCAGCTGAAAGAGAACTCATGGCCAAGAATTTTGATGAGACATTTGAGTTACTAGAGACCATGGCAGCGAACAATTATTAGTGGCTGACTTCAAGGATGACACAACCTAAGGTAGGAGGGGTATTAGAAGTGGACGTAGTAATAGCTTTAGTAGCTCAGATGTCGGCACTTTCAAAGAAAATGGATGCAATTGTAGGGGCAAACATTCAACAAGTGGCATTTGTATGTGAGATGTGTTCGAGTTCACATCCAACTGAGAAGTGTGCAATTAATACAGAGGTAGTACAGTTTGTGGGGAGTTACAATCGTCCTCCAAATCCATATCAGAATAGCTAAAATTCGGGGGAACAGAACCATCCTAATTTCTCGTAGAGTAATAATCAGAATCAACAGCAAGCTCCACGACCATCATATCCTCCTAGGTTTCATAATCAGCAGTATCAGATAGTTCTACAGCCAGAAAATAAATTAGATTTGGAAGAAATGTTAATGAATTACATAGATAACAATGAGGTGACAATGAAAAGTCAAGCATCAGCAATCTGAAACCTGGAAATCCAAATGGGACAAATGGATAGTGTATTGAAAAAAAGACCCCATGGAGCATTACCAAGTAACATGAAAGTCAATCCGAATAATGAGGGGAAAGAACAGTGTAATTCCATCACACTTCGGAGTAGGAAGGAGCTAAAGGAGTCTAATGAAAAGAATTCAAGAGTAAAGAAGAGGAAAAGAAAATAGAGAAAGGTCAAGAAGTGAGCTCAAAAAAGGATAAGCCGGCTTTAGTTGTACCGCCTTCCCTATTTCCTTCACTGTTGCAAGTCAGAAATTGAAGAATCAGTTCGCAAAATTAATGGATATCTTCAAAAACCTGCATATTAACATTCTATTCGTTGAAGCACTAGAGAAAATGCTAAGCTACGTTAAATTTATGAAGGAAATATTATCCAAAAAATGTAAGTTAGGTGAATTCAAAATTGTGGCACTAAGGGAAGAATATAGTGCAATTCTTTAGAAAAAGCTCCCTCCTAAGTTAAAATATTTGAGTAGCTTCAACATCCCTTGTTCGATTGGTAATCAGGATGTGGGAAGAGCATTGTGTGATCTGGGAGAAAGAATCAACCTCATGCCACTATCCATATACAAGAAGTTGGGTTTAAAGGAAGCAAAGCCAACAAATATCACCTTACAGCTTGCAGATAGATCAATCACTTATTTGTTGGGTATAATGGAGGATGTACTAGTGATGGTTGAAAAACTAATTTTACCGACGAATTTTGTGGTTTTAGATTTTGAGGAGGATAAGAATATTCTAATCAAACTTGCGAGACCATTTCTTGCAATTGGGAGAACATTGATCGATGTACCAAATAGAGAACTAATGATGAGAGTATTCGATCAGGAGGTAAAAATAAAAGTGTTCAAGGAAATCTCGATCCCAAATGATAAGGAAGAGTGTTATAGTGTTGCTATATTCAAGGATGCAGTTCATAAAGATCCTCAAGAAAACGATGGCTTAAAAACTATCACAGGTGAGAAAAGGCCAAATACTTATCTGACAATTAAGATGAAAGAGTATATAGTGAACCGTTGTTGGTTATGTGCGGATAACATCACAAGTGCCCACAACATCCCACATGTGCCAAAGTAAAATAGGAAGTAATCAGGCTGAAAGACTCTAAATCAAGCGCTTTATAGGAGGCAACCCAATCATTGTTCTAGTTTTTATTTGTTAAATTTCAAATTTTCAATTCTTTAGTGTAGTTAGTTATTACGTTTTAGGATTTCATTAGCTTTATAAATGCTTTCATGCTCATGATCCATAGTGCTCGGTATAATACATGTTTTCTTTCATCATTACAAGCATTAAGAGTGTGATTTGTACATAACAATGTATGGGAAGGGAAGTTATATATCGAGTCGGTAGAGAAAAAGCAAGAAAAAAAATTTCAGAACAGAACTTAATCTGCCCCGACGAATCCATAACGCTTGGGGAATCCGCCCCTGCAGATTAGTCTCTGTCTGAAAGCACCCCCAGTGAATACAGTGAGCACCCTGATGCCTACCTCTCTGCCCAATTTCGCCCCGGCGAACTCCAAAGAGTAAACAAATCGACCGCGACAGATTCAACAATTTTTAGTTCTTAAAATTCCTTTCCCAAACGACTTAGCATGACTTATTTCTAATTCCAACTCGACTTTTACTTACATTAACAACCGAAAATAACCCCCAATCCCATCTCCCAACCAATTTCTTCCTAATTTCCCTTCCAAATCATAATCTCATTCTGATTTAAAGGTTTTTTGTGACGCCCCCAAATTCGGGTCCCTTCAAACCTCGGATTCGGTCAGCCACGATACTACTATTGTCAAACTATTTATATATTTTATTCATAACTTAATGAATATAACTTTGTTTATTATAATTTAGAATATAAATTCTTTCAATTTCCAAGATCTATATAATGATCCCAAACTTTTATAAGTTTCAAATCTTGGTCATTTACCATTCATATCTTACATCATATTCAATGTTATAAAAATTATGCGGAATAATTTAAACTTTTTCAATTTCCTTTGAAAAATATTTTATTGATTTCTTAACATTAATCAATTATATATCCTTGAATTAAATTATGTTATGATTCATTCTATTCAAATTACTGTATAAATTTTTAAATCTTTATTAGAATTCCTCTATGTATTACATAGTAAAACTTTATAACTCAACATGTATTGTGACAGCCCCAAATCTGGGTCCCAAATCACCACGAATTTGGTACAATCATTTTATAAATATTGCGGAAGATATAAACATAAATTGTTTATACAATAAACTTTACACATTATTCCCCAAAATCGAGTAACCTTAACTTATACACAATTCATAAACTATCTAACATATATCATTATTATCCAACTATACTATTACAAACTAGCTGCACATTTTATCCCAAGCTGAACTTGGCTTTATCCTTTTTCGGTATCCGAACGCATTCGCCTTATCTGCAATGTTTATCATGATATAGTAAGGGTGAGCATGAAAGTTTCCCAGCAAGTTTAAATTTATTTAAAGATGTATCATGATTGAAAGATTCTGAATAATAAGCTGGCTATAATTCCACAATATATAGTTGTGAATTAGCACGTACAAACTTTTGACTTAACAAGTATTAAACATGAACAAATATATCTGGACCAAACGGTAATGAAGGTGATCAGCCTTTCATACCTAACTTATACATGCAATATGTACAGAGTACAATTCAAAATGGCAATCAACAATGAATAACCATAAGCATATCCGAATGAAACAACTCTTAGTAGAGTTTAGAAAAACTTGCATGAATCGTTGATTACCGCTACACAATTTATATCGCTTTATCCGAAGACCTAATATTAATAATATATGTAAGACCCCAAATTATTAATAAATGAAATTTATTTTCCTCTATTTATTATTTTGAAATAGTAAGGGTTGATTTGATTAATGTGGATAGTTATGGGTAAAATACGCAAATATTTCGAATAAGCAAGTGGTTATAAAATATTCATTATTGTTGGGGAATATTCGTTTGGTCGTGGAATATTCGTACTGTCGGGGAATATTCGTACAACGACGCAGTCTTTTGTGGGCCCCATAACGGAAAGCGATTGGATGAAGAAAACGACAAATATAAGTTGTTTATAAATAACGGCGTAGTTGTTACCATTAATACTGTTGGAATACCCGGTGGTTAAAACACACTAATCTGCCGTTGTTGAACAAGAAGATACACAGTATTGCACCAATTATTGATTCTTATGTAAGAAGGCACTACTCAATAATTGTTACGATAATTATTGTTCAATATTTTATTTTATTGATTCAATAATTGTCATAAGTAATATTTTATATTGCTGTTGTTTCAATAATTGTCATTACATAGTATTTTTTATTATCGAAGCAATAATTCATATTATCTGAATAATATTATTGGATAACATTATTGGCAATGTCTAGAAAGTTCTGTCTAAGGAGAGGTTTGGTCACCTAATTGCGCCGCGATGGGAGAAATTCTTATTGAAAGCCCCTCTTTCCTGGAACTGCACCGGTTGTTTGTCAATAATGTGATTCTGTAATATTATTTATGAATAATTAATTATTGATTTATATGATGAGGAAAATATTGATTTTATGTGGATATAGATGGAGAAAATTTTTAAAATGACAATTGTTGAAAATTAATATTTTATCTTTTTCTGATAAAATAATTCATTTAAATATATTATTTTAATAATATATTAACGGTGATATTTTTACAACGAATGTGGGATATATGAGTATACGAGGAGGAAGAGTATTTTTGTTGCAATAAATGTTTAAAACATGTTAAACATGTTTGTGGACCCCATTTCTTGATGAAATTTGATTATAGCTTTAAAAATTGTCCGTATGTGGATTTGGTCAATTTCATTTGGAATTTGGAAAAACTTTCTTACGCAAAGTTGTAGAGAATTGAATTTCCTATAAAAAGACGCGAGATTCAATTTTCTGATAAAATGGCTATTTATTATGAATTATTGAAGTTCAAGTTCAAATAATTGATTTTTGGAAGTTTTATTTATTTTATTAATAAAAACGTTTTTTATATGTTGTGGGCATATTTAACATGTGCATGGTGGCTGAATTCAGATTCAAGATGTGGGCGTATGAATTTTGTTTATATATAATATTATTATATTCAATTTTACGCTTTGGTGTTCTAAGCAATTTCCTATAAATAGGGTGCTTAGGTTAGAATTGAAAATCACACCAGCTCAAGTTTTCACTCTCTATATTATCGAAATATTCTTGTGAGTATTTTGAGTATACTTTGAGTATTGTTATACGGCAAGTTCAAGTCATAGCCTATATCCTGTTTTGACTAAGTCTTGTCTTTCGAGGTAAGGGATGTTATTTTATTCTCAAATGATATTATTTCTTCAATATCATTATCTTTGAAATATTGGTTGAAACTTTTTATCAAATTTGGAACTTTTTCATGTCGGGTTTACTATTCATGAGTTACTATTCACGAGTTACTATTCATGAGTTACTATTCACGAAGTTACTATTCACGAGTACTATTCACGAAGCGTGATGATGTTTTTGGGAAATTTCTATCTTTTGGTGTCTGAGTTACTATTCACGTGATACTCATGACTATTCACGATATCTGACACTATTCACGAATACTTGGTATTATTCAATTTAAAAATGAAATTTCTTCTTTTGTCCAAAATATCTATTCTCGGATACTAGCTTTGATTGTATCCATGTTTTGATCATTCTTGAATTTTACTTGATGTGATTATTTATGAAGTATTTTGAACTCCTGATTGTTTAAAAGTACGAATCCATAATACTTGTTCTTTTGTTTCAATTTGGATTCGCTTTTCTTTAAAATATTTTTCATCATCCTCGGTCCTAAATGATGATGTTCTTGAATATCTTTGGCTCAGTAGTGCAAAGAAGGTTGATTTTCTTATGAATATCTTTGCCCAGTAGTGCAAAGATGAACAGTGTTTAGATGAACATGACCAATCGATGAATATCTTTGGCTTTGTGTAGTGCAAAGATGAATATTTGATTCGGATATATATTGATTGATGTTACAGGATAAAATATCGACGATGAACTTTTAAATTCATATATAGAAGATAGTAGTTTGCATTCTCTACTTAACTCTTTTAATGAATTGTTGTTTCAATTGCAATTGTTGATTTAAAACCGGTTGTCTATTGTATTCTATTAGATTTTTCCTGTTGGAGACTAACGATAATTTGTTGTATATTATCTTAGTCATAATATTCTTTACTTGGGCTAGTTGAGCTCACCCTTTTTTACTTTTTGTTCCATTTTTCTTCTCGGGAGGCGAGAATGTAGCGAGTACTAGTCGGGGTATGGAATGAAGGTTCTAGAGAGAGTTGTTTAGTAGTCCTCACCATTTTATAAAATAATGTATCAATAATTATGATGGAGATTTATTTGCGTGTGGATATTATCTAGATGGCAATATCTCGTATTTAAACTCATGATTTATATGTTGTAATAATAAAGTTGTAGTTATTTACGTACCATGTATTTGGCGACTCAAAATGGGTTGGATGGAATGGACCTATTTTGGGGCGTCACGATTGGTATCGAGCTTAGGGATATGATCTCCGGCGGAGATCGGGAATAGAACTAGGAGGGAGAGACGAGTAAATCTTTAAGCTAGTGTGTCCTACCTAAGCTTATTTGTTAGTTGGTCAAGATATAGGATATTATGTGATATATTGATTTCCTTAATTAACCCTTGTTTTATGACGATGATTTGAGAATGTCGAATGAGAATATTAACAATTGGAGTAAATGAGACCGTGGAGATGCATGTACTTACCAACGAGGAGAACGTCTGTGTCGGGCAATGTACCTCCTATGAACAACACCACTAAGCGGATGATGAATGAGGGATGTTTAGAAGCTTTTTGCGCTTCATGCAAAAATCGATTTAGAGGAGACTTCGTGTTCAAAATACTGAGGAGGAAATGATAGCAATTCACGGGTTGTCACAAACAAGCGATTCAAAGAGTTGGGACCACCAAAATTTAAGGGAAAGCGGATCCGATCATGGCGGAAACATGGGTCAAGCAAATTACCAAGATATTCGATGTCATGGGATGCGGAGGAACAGAAGGTTCCATTCGCCACCTTTATGTTCCGTGGCGAGGCGATTCATCGTGGAAATCATGAAGCGTACCCATCCAAATTACACTTCGGCATGTCATGGGAGACGTTTGAAAGCAGTTCAATGACAAGTACTTCCACGAAAGTATTCGTCATATGAAGGAAGTGGAGTTTATTAGATCGAGCGAATAACATGACGGTGTCCCAAAGACGAGGCGAAGTTCATGAGTTATCTAGGTTTGCACCTCATTTGGTGGAGAAAGAGGAACGTATATGGCGGATGTTTACGAGAGGTTTGAAACCCGACATACGTCGATATCTCATTTCTCATAAATTTTCTCTATTTAGATGTTGTCAATGGGCTCGGTTGTTAGAGCGAGATAACGAGTACGTTCAACCGAGGACCATAACCGAGGATCATACCGAAGATAGCGATCATCGAATAATGATAACCAAATGGAGAAAGAAGAATACGGACAAAGCGGTAACCACTCTACTGGTGGTAATCGTGGCCATGAAAATAGAAGAAGCGAGTGGGAGGAGATTTTAAAAGAGGAGATTCAACAACGACCATTTGAAGACGTCGGCCAAGATGTGACTAGTTCCAAGGAGGAGAAAGACCACCTACGTCGTGTGTTACAAATGCGGGAAAGAGGGACATATCATTGGCCGCCCTGCAAGCTTAAAGGTATGCTATCATTATGGAAAAGAAGGACATATCGCTCGAGATTATGCGATATCGAAACCAGTCCAATGGGAATGGTGACTCAAAAGGATGTCCCGAAAAGTCAAAGTCAACGGTTCCTGGAAGAGCGTTTATCGTGGTGATCAAAATGCGAGAACCCGAACGAAGTTAGCATGGGTTAGTTAATTATAAATTCTTGCGAAGTTTATACCTTACTAGATATCTAGGCCTCTACCCATTCTTTTATCTCTCTTGTTTACGCTCAACGTTTGAACTTGACTACGGAGAAATTAAACTTTGACCTATCTGTGGAGACTCCATTAGGAGAAACTTTCATTACATCTGTTGTTTAGAAATCTTGCTTGATTCGAAGTTGGCACTATCACATTACACGTTAACCTTATTTCTATAGAGATATTTGCTTTTGATGTGATTTTAAGGTTAACTACTCATCATGCCGAAATTGATTACTTTCGTAAGGTTGTTAGTTTTCATATTCCTAAGCAACTCGTTATTCAATTCAAGCAATCAAACCATTGTAGTCAAACATTTTCATATCAAGCCATGAAGTCATTCGTTTATTACGGATGTCAAGTTTTCTTAGTCCATGTTATGGATTTGAATAAAGACACGTCGATTTGAATAATATTCCCATTTGTTATTTATTTTTCTGACGTATTTCCTAAAGAATTTCTTGGTTTACTCCCAAAGACCGATATTAAATTTTGTATCGACTTTGAACCCTAGACAAAACTCATTTCTAAAATCTCATATCGAATGGCTCCTATTGAACTTCGTGAGTTAAAAATTCAACTATAGAATTTGGTACGAGCCTTTATCCGGTGACTTCCTTTGTGGAATGCAAAGCCGGATCTCGTAGGGGACACCATATTCGTGCGATAGTAGTAAGCGATAGGTGTCATTGTAACGTCTATCCAAGGTTGGGATATGAGTCACGATTGAGAACAACCTAAGTCGGTAATCGAAATACGTAGCTTTCTAGGCTTAGTTGGTTATTATCGGAGATTCGTTAAAGGATATTCTCGAATCGCTATTCCATTAACGCAAATTGACTCGTAGAGATACAAAATTCGAATGGAGCAAGGAATGTGGGAAGAGCTTGAAGAACTCAAGAGAGACTCATTTCAAAGACATGTTCGACCCATGCCATCCTGGAAAAGCGAACGTGGTAGTGACGTGTTGAGTAGAAGATCGTATACAAGTCTGAGTACGATATTGTCAAAGACTCATTTCAGTATAATTTATAAAAATAGAGATGGAGATGAAAACTCTAGGTACCCACGCATGATGATATACGAGTATAATCGACTTTAATCGATAAAGTTAAAGTCGTTCAAGCTACACAATCGGAGTGATGAATATGAAGAAGAAGATGCAAGAAGTTGTTATTTTAAAAGCGAGAATCGGTGAGGTGAGGAAAGCTCAAACCATCGATTTATTAATCCATTTGAAATTCTTGATCGAATAGGAACTGTGGCCTATAGACTCGTTTTACCGCCAAGTATGACGCATGTTCATAACGTTTTTCACGATCGATGTTACGTAAATATGTGGACGACCGAACCATGTCATTGAGTTAGAACCCAGACGAGATAGCCAAGACTTAACGTGAAGAAGAGGTACCGTCAAGATTTTGGATAGGAAGGAGCATGTCCCACGTCTGAAAGGTCATACCACAAGTTAAAGTTTTGTGGAGAAACCATGCTATTGAGGAAATGACACAGGAGTTGGAAACGGAAATGAAAGCGAGGTATTCTCATCTTTTGAAACACACAGTACGTACGTCAATTTCGAGGACGAAATTTCATAAGGAGGGAGGTTGTAAGACCCCAAATTATTAATAAATGAAATTTATTTTCCACTATTTATTATTTTGAAATAGTAAGGGTCGATTTGATTAATGTGGATAGTTATGGGTAAAATACGCAATATTTCAATAAGCAAGTGGTTATAAAATATTCATTATTGTTTGGGAATATTCGTTTGGTCATAGAATATTCATCTTTGTGGGAATATTCGTATGCAATGACACGATCTTTTGTGGGCCCCATAACGGAAAGCGATTGGATGAAGAAAGCGACAAATATAAGTTGTTTATAAATAACGACGTAGTTATTCACGAATTATCTTGTTGGAATACCCTATGGTTAAAACACACTAATACGTGTTGTTGAACAAGAATACACACCAGATTGCACCAATTATTGATTCTTACGTGAGAAGACACTACTCAATAATTGTTACGATAATTACTTATTAAAGATTTTATTTTATTAATTCAATAATTGTTGCGTTGATATTTTATACCGTTGTTGTTTCAATAATTGTCATTACATAGTATTTTTTTATTATCGAAGCAATAATTCATATTATTTGAATAATATTATTGGATAACATTATTGGCAATGTCTAGAAAG
Source organism: Panax quinquefolius (assembly GCA_020205615.1). Taxonomy (NCBI): domain Eukaryota; kingdom Viridiplantae; phylum Streptophyta; class Magnoliopsida; order Apiales; family Araliaceae; genus Panax; species Panax quinquefolius. The sequence goes on along the minus strand of JAINUW010000631.1, from coordinate 255,943 downwards.
TTACATCAAGGAGAGGTTTGGTCACCTAATTGTGCGCCAAAGATGGAGAAATTCTTATTGAAAGCCCCTTTTCTGGAACCGCCTCAGTTGTCAATAATGTGATTCTATAATATTATTTGTGAATAATTAATTATTGATTTATATGAAGAGGAAAATATTGATTTTATGTGGATATAGATGGAGAAATTTTTAAAATGACAATTGTTGAAAATTAATATTTTATCTTTTTCGATAAAATAATTCATTTAAATATATTATTTTAATAATATATTAACGGTGATATTTTTACAACGAATGTGGGATATATTAGTATCTGAGGAGGAAGAGTATTTTTGTTGCAATAAATGTTTAAAACATGTTAAACATGTCGGTGGACCCCATTTCTTGGTTGAAATTTGATTATAGCATGTAAAATTGTCCGTATGTGGATTTCTTGGTCAATTTCTGCTTTGGAATTTGGAAAAACTTTCTTCTTGCAAGTTGTAGAAATTGAATTTCCTATAAAAAGTGGCGAGATTCGAATTTTCTGATAAAATGGCTATTTATTATGAATTATTGAAGTTACTAAGTTCAAATAATTGATTTTGGAAGTTTTATTTATTTTATTAATAAAAACGTTTTTCATATGTTGTGGGCATATTTAACATGTGCATGGTGGCTGAATTCAGATTCAAGATGTGGGCGTATGAATTTTGTTTATATATAATATTATTATATTCAATTTTCTCGCTTTGGTGTTCTAAGCAATTTCCTATAAATAGGTGCTTAGGTTAGAATTGAAAATCACACCAAAAGCAAGTTTTCTCTCTCTATATTATCGAGCCGTATTCTTGTGAGTATTTTGAGTATACTTTGAGTATTGCTATACTCAAGTGCAAGTTCAAGTCATAGCCTTTATCCAAATTTTTGACTAAAATCTTGTCTTTCGAGGTAAGGGATGTTATTTTATTCTCAAATGATATTATTTCTTCAATATCATTATGCTGAAATATTGGTTGAAACTTTTTATCAAATTTGGAACTTTTTCATGTCGGGGTTACTATTCATGAGTTACTATTCACGAGTTACTATTCATGAGTTACTATTCACGAGTTACTACTATATAGAAGATAGTAGTTTGCATTCTCTACTTAACTCTTCTAATGAATTGTTGTTTCAGCTGCAATTGTTGATTTAAAACTGGTTGTCTATTGTATTCTATTAGATTTTTCCCTGTTGGAGACTAACGATAATTTGTTGTATATTATCTTAGTCATAATATTCTTTACTGGGCTAGTTGAGCTCACCCTTTTACTTTTTGTTCCATTTTTCTTCTCAGGAGGCGAGAATGTAGCGAGTACTAGTCGGGGTATGGAATGAAGGTTCTAGAGAGAGTTGTTTAGTAGTCCTCACCATTTTTATAAAATAATCTATCAATAATTATGATGGAGATTTATTTGCGTGTGGATATTGTCTAGATGGCAATATCTCTGTATTTAAACTTCATGATTTATATGTTGTAATAATAAAGTTGTAGTTATTTACGTACCATGTATTTGGCGACTTCGAGAATGGGTTGGATGGAATGGACCTATTTTGGGGGCGTCACAATATAGATCTCCAATATTAGAATAATATCGTCATAGTATAATATATATATATATATATATATATATATATATATAATAACCTAAAGACATAACACATAACCCTATTAGTCTATACAACATATAATACATAGCCTCAAGTCAAACTATTGCAGTCCGAGTTGAGTTCGATACAATTCTGACATCCCGAATATCTAATCGGACAAATATCGAGTTTAAGTTCAATTAAACTCTGCCTAAACACTTAACAATTATCTTAGATAATTATATTATCAGTCAAAATATTTTTCATAGGCTTGTAATAATTTTCAAATAATTATTACCATTTATCATAATTTTACAATCATTTATATCGTATTTATATTATATAAATATCATATAATTACTTTATTATTAATATTTATTTATTATTAATTATTAATGCAAATCATAACATAATATTATAATATATTTATAATATCACAAAGTATTTTTAATACTTTAAAATCATATTTATATGATTTTTAAAATGATTAAATTCTTTATTTGATAATTGGTATTAATATTAAAATATTAATATTTTCATGACTAAATATCAAAAGCTATATTTTATAACTTTAAATATTTTTATATAACAATTCAATCATTTTATATGATTATTAAATCATTAATTCTATTTTTCTATAATTTATTTAATATATTTATTAAATAAATTAATTACCATTAATAATAAATTATTAATGAAATTCATCACAAAATATTAAAAGTCATCAAAAATAACTTAAAATATTTTCTAATATCATAATATAATTTTTATGATTTTTCATGAATTAAAACCATTTTAAATAATTTATTTAATAATATAATTAAATAAATTAAATACCTTTTATATTCTAAAAATATTAAATATTTTTGAAATATACATAAAATAATTAAAACTAATTTTTAGGCTTTAAAATAATTTTTAAGAATTTATTATGTATTTTTAATAAATTAAAACTAATTTTTATCTATTTAATAATTAAAATACTAAATTTTTGAATTTAAGTGTCGCTAAAAGTGGCTTTAGTGACAAAACCGTCGCTGAAAGTGTTCTTCATTGTTATTCAAAAAAACCCGTAATCGTATGTCGAGTTGAGATGTCTTCTTTTGTTTGGTTCTATAATCGTGAGGTTTGTGTTTTTTGGGCAGCTAAATTGTTATTCTTGTAGTACTACAAGTATACACAAATTCCATGGTCATACAACATCATAACAGTGAGATATAAGCAATCAAAAAGTCTGACAATGATGTTCTTCATTTCTAGGGTTTCCAGAAAATGAAGAACATCACATGGTGCTATATTTAGATCCTTAGATTGTGAGCTACAAGTCTGTTTTGGGTGATTTATGAGTTCAATATTGTAGTCCAGATGTCAGGGTACGATAATATATCACCAATCTAGTCTAACAAAAACATATATAAGAGATCAAAGCCGATCAAACACTGATAGAAAATTTGTTCTTGAACTTTATGGGTTTTCCAAAAATGTTCATAAGGCTGGTGGTCAACGGTGGTTTGACCTTGCATAACTTCGATCCTACTATGGATCTAAGTATTTTATAAGCATGAATCGATAGTCAGTATGTCATTCTACAAGTCTAATACAACAACATGGCCTAAACATCAAATATCAGTAAGATCAGAGTCCTCAAATATCTTGTCAGACCAGATCTAGCACTACTACAAAACAGTAAATAGACAACACAGAAAAAACGTTGTGGTTTCAGTCAGAAAAATGTCGTGGTCAACGCAGTTTGACTGCCCATATCTTTCAATTGTTTCATGATTTTGCCCTGTTTCTGGTTTCAGATCATAGTCCCCATGACATAAACCAACAACAATAAAAAACAGAGACAAATCTAAGGCCACTGACATATGGCTGTCAGGCCATTTTTTTTGAATTTTTTCCAGATATTTCAAAACATCAAAATCGTGCATCTAGATGTTATAAATCCTTGATCTAACAACCAGATCACTTATTAACACCCTTGTGACAACCCGAGAATTTAGACAATTTATTAAAATCTTAAATGATCGATTTAAGGTCAAATAATAAACCTATACAGAAAATAAGTGTATGCATTTGATGTTTTTTCGAAGGAATTTTGAGGATTTCAAAATTCTGTGTAGGATTTTGGTGATTTATTCAGGATTAAGTATATATGTGAATATGTTCTGTGTATATGGTTATGTATGTGTTCAGAATATGGTTAAGGGTCAAAGGTTGACCAGATAAATTTTATCAGTGTCAAACCCTAAGTATATATTAAGAACGTCAGCGTTACGTTAGAAAACCCTAATGTCTGATAAGAAACCCTAGAAACCGGTTCTGAAACCCTAATTTTAGTTCCGGGAGTCCAAAACCCTAATTCGGAAATTTAAAACCCTAGATTAGGAATGCAAATGCTGGTATAAGGTTTAAACATCATTAATTATAATTTATTAGGGAAAACCCTGATACATTCCTTGAAACCCTAATTGATTATTGGAAAACCCTAATACCCGATCTGAAAACTCTAATTTCAGAATTCCAGGAAATTGAAACCCTAATCTGGGAACTTAACGAAGATTTATAATGCTTAAGTGCTATTAATTATAATATTAATTAGGGTAAAGCTTAATTAATTAGCAAACCCTAATTTCAAATTTTTTGAACCCTAGTTGTTCCGTCAGAAACCCTAATGCACAATTGTGGATTTAATTGCTAAATTAGCAATATTAATTAGGAAATATTAATCCTAATTAGCAAACTTGAATTATGATTAAGAAATCTTAATATAATTAGAGAATCTTAATTATAATTTAGAAATGCTAATTTTCTATTTTTGAAAATCTAATTTTGGAAACCTTAGAAAAGTGAATTATGAAAACCTTAGGTTTTAACCCTAAGGGTTAAATCTTAAGGGTCAAACCTTAAGGGTTTGATCAAATGACCATTTTAGAATTAAAATTGTGTGGAAAATGACATTTATGTCCTTTGTGCATTATTTGTAGGTTGAGTGCAAATTTTGTCAATGGGAGTTGTTCACCAACTACACAAACTCCATGTGACTTAAAATAAACTGATCAGCCATCTAGATTGCTATATACATTGTATCATCTGATTATATATTGATTTAGAGAAAGAAAAGTACACTAATATGGCTCATTTGTTCATAAACACCCAACCAGGTCTCTCTCTCACTCTAGACCAAGGAAATTGTTAAGTTATTCAGTCCCTTATATGATATCTAGCAAGCCAAGATCAGATCATGCTGATCAAATTATAGATCAAAGCTCAAAGAAGGTACAAAAGCCATAAATCATGAAATCTTTGTATTTGATGTTAGATATTATAAGTTGTTGGTTAAAGTTGTGTTTTAGGGTGTCATTTGATGATCTGGATTGCTAAAACCTAGATCCATATCATTTTGATGCATGAAAATAGCATTTTTAGAAATCTAGAAAAGTTGAAAAGTTTGGTCTGACAGTCATATGTCAGGGCCTTTAGATCCGTGTGTGTTAAGTTTTTTGTGTGTTTTATGTAATAGATCTGTAGTATGCCATGTGGACTTGGATATGGAACTGAAATCAGGTTCATATCATGTTTAAATTGAAAGTTATGAACGGTCAAAACTAGTTGACCGATCACGAAACTACTTTTTGGGCAGCCCAGAAATTTCCAGAAATCTCTGACAAGCATTTTCTAGGTCTCTGATCTTGCACATGTTAAGTGCTTTGGTCATGTTGTTGCTTTATGGTTGTAGTCTAACATGAGATATACATTTCCAAGCCATTACCTTACCCAGATCTGTATCAGGATCGTAGAAATTCATGGTCAAACCACCGTTGACCAAACTGTTCAAGAACATTTCTGGGTTTTCCAGAAATGTTCAAGAACAATTGGTGTGGCCTAGTTTGACTGTCCTAGATCCTACTATTTTGATGTTGTAAAATTGATCTAGTAAATTGTTGTTGTACCTTGACATAACTACTATAGATATGAACCTTAACATCACATGAAACATGACTGGAATATGTATATAATCGAGCCACAAGATGGACACTCGAACTGCTAGATTTTTGGGAAAACCCAGAACCACTCTGACAGTGAGTTTGCAAGCCAAGATCTTTTTGTTAGTTTGTTGTATGATCAAGATGATGATTGGTTCATGTAGTGTTACATAAACACTACACGATCAACGATTAACATGCCCCGGAAACACTCTGAATTGGAAATTATTAGTGGTCAAACTTAGCCTCTCGAAGTCTGACATGAAGATCTGGGCTTGAACCAGGAACACCAAGAACACCTATAGCGACGGTTCTATCGCTATAGGGCCCTTTTAGCGACAGTTTTTTTTTAGTAAATTAATAATTTAATTAAATAAATTGAAATAAATAGTTTTTAATTATTAAAAATACATAATAAATTATGAAAAATGATTTTAAAGCCTGAAAAAATAGTTTTTAATTATTTTGTGTATATTTCAAAAATATTTAATATTTTTGGAATATAAAAGGTATTTATTTATTTAATTATAATATTAAATAAAGTATTTAAAATGATTTTAATTCATGAAAAATCATGAAAAATTATATTATGATATTAGAAAATATTTTAAGTTATTTTTGATAACTTTTAATATTTTGTTATGAATTTCATTAATAATTTATTCTTAATTGTAATTAATTTATTTAATAAATATATTAAATAAATTATGGAAAAATAAAATTAATGATTTAAAAATCATATAAAAGCTGATTTAAGTGTTATAAAAAATTCTAAGTTATAAAATATAACTTTTGATATTTTATCATAAAAATATTAATATTTTAATAGTAATATCAATTATCTGGATAATGGATTTAGTTGCTTAAATATCATATAAATATGCTTTTAAAGTATTAAAATAATTTGTGATATTATAAATATATTATAATATTATGTTATGATTTTCATTAATATTTAATATTAAATAAATAATAATGATTAAGGAATTATGGGATATTTATATTATATAAATACGATATAAATGATTGAAAATCTTGATAAATGATATTAATTATCTGAAAATTATTGCAACTCTATGAAAAATATTTTGACTGATAATAAATTATCTAAGATATCTGTGAACCTGTTTAGATCGAGTCTTAATGATTTTAGACTCGAATTTTGTCCGACTGTAGGCTGCTTTCGGGATGATAGAATTATTAGCGATTCAAGTCGACCGGAAATAGTTAGACTTGATGCTATGTCTTATGTGTGTTATAGACTGATAGTGTTATGTGTTATGTGTTTAGGTTATTCTATGTATATATATAATAGTATTATATTGTGATGATATTATTCTAATATTGGAGATCTATATTACTAATATTAGGTCTTCGGATAATGCGATATAAATTGCGTAGTGGTAATCAACGGTTCAGACAAGTTTTTCTTAACTCTACTAAGAGTTATTTCATTCGAATATGCTTATGGTTAATCATTGCTGATTGCCATGTAGAATTGTACTCTGTACATCTTACATGTATAAGTCAGTTATGAAAGGTTGATCACCTTCATTACCGCTCGGTCCAGATAAATTTGTTCATGTTTAATACTTGTTCAGTCAAAAGTTTGTTCGTGCTAGTTCTCAATTATATTGATGAATTATAGCCAGCTTATTATTCAGACTCTTTCAATCATGATATATCTTTAAATTATATTTAAACTTGCTGGGAAACTTTCATGTTCACCCTTGCTATATCATGATAAACATTGCAGATAAGGCGAATGCGTTCAAATTCAGGAAAAAGGTTAATGCCATGTTCAGCTTGGGATAAAATGTGCAGCTAGTTTGTAATAGTATAGTTTGATAATAATGTTATATGTTAGATAGTTTATAAATTGTGTATAAGTTAAGGTTACTCAATTTTGTGGAATAGTGTGTAAAGTGTATTGTATAAAAAATTTATGTTTATATCTTCCGCAAATAGTTATAGAATAATTGTACCGAATCCGTGGTGATTTAGGACCCGGATTCAGGGGTATCACAGTTGGTATCAGAGCTGTTGGTTATGAATCTTTGGTAGGAATACCTGAGACCAATAATATAAAGGCCCCAAATTTAGTTACTTGAAACCCGACTTCGGTGCTTCACGATACCATTTCTATGAGCGGAATAATACTAATAATAATAACAATAATATGAATTTCAAACTTAACTTACATTTATCATGGTCTAATCCCAAGTACGCAACCTTTACTATAATTCTTTACATGATATATAATACATATCATTATCATAATACAACTTAATTATTACAAAAAAAATACCATAAACATATTCTGTTTGTTTTTCTTTTCACTTGTTCTTGTCCGATCCTTCTGATTGTTCACACTTATCTGAAAACATTTAAATTAAGCAAGGATGAGCATTTGAGTGCCCAGCAAGTATTAATTATATATATATAAGCTAAAGGAATTTAAATGTTTTCTTTATAATACCCTTCTACAACAAATCAATAGTTGTGAAGTAATCTGAACCAATAATAATAACATAACAACCCTCTTTCCAATTTTTGAAACTACGTATTGACTATATATAAGGTTAAGGTGACATACTATGAACATTCTTTTCCTTTTTGAAAAGGTTTAGCAGAACTTCATCCGCAAACTGTCATAACTTACGGGCACGGAGGGTGATTAGCCCGTTGTACCCTTTATTGATCAATACTACATTACAAGAACGATATTATCGTTCACTCTGGCTGCCTTTGGCACATAAAAAATTCCCATGTTTGGGATGTTCATCCCTGTCGGGGTTCCAAACCAAAGGTTTTATCTTGTTCAACAATAATATATAATTCAACATATATATATACGGGTAATATACAAAGGTGTATCAACATGTGATTAAATACAATGATTATCCAAATGGGGACACTTGTATAACCATTAACGAACAGAACATATATCTAAATTACCATATACTAACATGTTGATAATCAATAGGCGTATAAAATATAGGTTTAACAATCTGTACAGTAATAATATAATTCTGAACTTCTTACTCATGTCCATTGCATAAAGAAAATTCAAAGGTAGGATACTTGCCTGATGCGCTGCTTACAATTCTCAACTTAGTTTTATCTTTTATATCACGACCTATCATTAATCAGATCATTCGTTCGATTAGAACAATATACCATAACACATAAGATCTTTGCATATTGCGATTAAAGATTTCTTAATCACATTGCCACACATGTTCAACAATCATGGCATCACAAACAATCATTAAAACAATCAAAATATCTAAGTCCAGATCAATATTCAAACATGTAACCGCATCGTCTTAAAATTTTTTTTATAAGTAATAATCGAGTCTAAGACTCTATTCTATATCTTAATATCCGTAAGTATCATTCATATTATTTTTAAATGACTTAATATAATTTTTTCTAAACATTTAATATAATTTATCATCAATTTTCAAACACCGAATCATAATTAAATGATTTAAATATCAAACAATTCTATTATCATAATATTCAATTAATATCAAACTAATAATGAAACCATTGCCAAAATATTAAAGTTATTTATAATAACTCAAAATACTATTAAAGTATTAATATTACCCTTAAATGATTTTTAAAACATTTAAAATCATTTATAAATAATTACCATTAATATTTAAAATATTAATGTACTATTCATTAAAATATTAAAAGTCATTAAGTATAACTTAAAATATTTTTAATTCATTTATATCCTTTTCAAATGATTTTTAAATTAATAAAACCATTTTTACACCATTTATTTAATATAATTATTAATTAAATTTAATATCATTAATGTTAAATAAATATCATTAATATTAAATTATTAATGAAATTATCCTTTAAATATTAAAAGTTATACTTTATAACTTAAAATATCTTTAAACATTTTATTTTTATTTAAAATGATTTTTAAAATAATAAATTCATTTCTAAACTAAATTATTTAATATAATTATTAAATAACTTTAATATCATTAATAATAATTAATTAATGAAATTCACCACAAAATATTAAAAAGTCATAGAAAATAACTTAAAATATTTTCTTATACCATAATATAATTTTAAATGATTTTTCATGTATTAAAATCATTTTTAAATAATTTATTTAATATTATAATTAAATAAATTAAATACTTTTAATATTCCAAAAATATTAAATATATATGAAATATATAAAAATATAATTTTTGGACATTAAAATAATTTTTAATAATTTATCTTGTATTTTTAATAATTTAAAACTAATTAATACTAATTATTTAATAAAAATAATTAAATTTTTACAAAATCGTAAGTTAATGATTACCACCTATAGACGAATGTAATCGTCGCTATAGGTGTTCTTCGTGTTTTTGGCCAAACCCAGAACCTTCAAGCTTGTTACTGAGTAGGCAGGTTTGACCATACTTAACTATATGATCCACTAGATTTCTGGGCTCGAAATGATGTTAGAGTTGTAGTACAGATGTAGCACTACAATAACACACAAATATTATAGCTAATACATGCAACAACATTAAGATATGATCAATCAAAAAGCTTGTCAGACATGTTCTTCATTTCTGGGTTACCTAGAAATGAAGAACAGTCTAAGGTGCCACTTGAAAGTAGTATGCACACAAGCCAATCATGTTTGATGATAAAGCATATACTTTGTAACAATCTTATTCATTTATTAATAAAAAGTATTAATTTATTAAGGGCTTTTAATTATCTACATGATGTTGTTTTTATAATATGTAATAAACCCATAGTTTTAAGCAATGCTTTTAGAATAATGATGATGATCATTTTAATGAGATCTAAATTCTTAGAAAGCTTAAAACTAAAATAGTTCCCAATCATTGGATTACTAAATTGGGGATTAGTGAATCCGGATAGATTGGTACATACGTTGTTTGCTCATTGGATGAGGATGATTGATCTCATGATCATTTGTGTGGAGACACTAAAGCAAGTATGTAGGTGCTTATTAGAGAATAAGTTCATTTGAACGTTGGCTCGCTAAGGAATACCTAATGGAGTTTTACTTGCTTTTTTGTCAATAGGAATTCTGTAGTGATAGTAGTACAAGTAATCCTTGGACTTGAGATCATCATAGTATCTTGTGTATGATGAGTTATACTTTGACTTATTCCTTAAGACCCTTAGGGTATATCAAATGGTATGCTTGGGTATAATAAGTTGTACATGGAGATAATGTATGATCAACAAAGAATCTACCACTTCTAATAAAAGAAGAAAATGTCCTATGTGATTCGATAAATGACAACCCAAAGAGTCCTTGGCAGGCGTAATGAAATTAGAAAAGAGTTTCTAATTTGCATTATTTGAGTTGTGCATTTGAGGATCGAAATACATATAATTAAATAAAATAAGACTTGACAAAGAATAACATGTCTTATATTTAATTGGGACATTGTATGGTGGAAGGATTGAATTATACTGTAACTATTTACTCAAAGGTTCTTTTATGATTAATGTTGAAATCTATATTATCCGGAAAGTCGCTGATCGCTAGGGAGGCTTATCCCTATTGTAGAATAAATATTATTTATTTAAATAAATTAATTGTTTAATTTATTTATTTAAATAAGATTAGAATTGTTCTAATTGATTTATTCACAACCTAGGTTTAATATGGAGAACCTAAAGGGTCACACCATAAAAGGAAGAATAATTATTTAAGAAGTTAATGGCATAATCGTAATAATATAAAGTTATGTATATTTAATTTAATCTATGGTGATAGAATAAATTAAATAGCTTAATATTTATTATTTAATATTTTAGAAATATTAAATATAAATTAATAAGAGGAGTCTTATTAATATTATTACAATTATTATTATTTTAATTTCTAAAAGAGTTTAGGAATTAATTTAATATAAGTACTCTCATTTATTCCTAATAGGATTAGGAGGGAAAATTAGTTAAAGGAGTTTAATTAATTATCTCTAATAAGATTAGGGAGCTTAATTAATTAAAAGAATTTAATTAATTAAATAAAACCCAATTCCTTAATTGTTAAGGTGGGTTGCCCACATCTATAAATAAGAGGAGTCTTATTATGGGTGAGGTTGTTGTTGACTTTTACAACGACATAATTCCAATTTGTTGGAGAGTACCCTTTTCTATAGAGATAGAAAACTAGGGTTTGAGCCAAATACCCATTTCTTGAATCTTTATTATTCCTTGGTGGATCACCTCTAGAGGCCAAACACTTGGGTGGCTAACGTTGATCAAAGGAAGGAACCAAACCCGGTGGATTCAAGTTGAACGCGAAAAGGATTGGAGGTGAACTTGTACCTGAGGAAGCTCGATCTTCAAGGGTATGATTCTCATTCGTTATCTTTTTCGTTTAATTAATAATTGTGCATAAAGGGTGATTCGGGTATATGGTTTGTAAAATTTTAAACTTTGATTTTTACACGCTTCCGCATTATTTTGCAATTTGATTGCGCACATGAATATTACAAACCTAACAGTGGCATCAGAGCCAAACCTTTATGCGAATTATTAATTGTTTTAATTTAATATCTATATTGATATGTGTTTAGAACAATTTATTTGGGCATAATTTTATTGTATAAAATTTAAAAAACAAAAAAAACGAAAATTTTTTTTTTTTCGCTGGTAGCTGATTCACGAATTCGCTGCTAATATGGAATTACTTCACCATGATTCCGTACAAGCTATATAAGTAATGATTAAAGTAATCATGATTAAAGTAATGATTATATATATTAGCATGTAATGATTATATATATTAGCTTGTAATGATTATAGTAATCATTAGCATGTAATGATTAAAGTAATCATGATTTAAGTAATGATTATATATATTAGCATGTAATGATTATATATATTAACTTGTAATGATTATAGTAATCATTAGCATGTAATGATTAAAGTAATCATGAGCATGTTATAAAAAAAATAATAATAAAAAAAAAGGAGAGTAAGCATATTTATTGGACGGTTTTATATATATATATATATATATATATATATATATTCGGTTATTTTATAATATATTATATATATATATAATATATTATTCTCAATAATTTATAATTAAAATAATTGGTTTATTTTAATTTTAAAATTAAATTTCATGCTAACTAATTAGAGTTGGAATTGGATTCCATGATAACTAATTGGAGTTGAAATTGTATTCCATCTTTCCTTAAATAAAGGAGTTTATTTAGATATGAAATTAGATTTCATATTATTCAAAATAAAAGAGTTTATTTGTGAATTGGAAAGAGAATCCTATTTTCCTTAAATAAAGGAGTTTATTTAGATATGGAATAAGATTCCATATTATTCAAAATAAAAAGGAGTTTATTTGTGAATAGGAAAGATAATCCGTGTTTCCTTTAATAATTTTTTTTTATTACATGGAATTGGATTCCATAATTAATTAAAATAAAGGAGTTTATTTTGATTAAAGATTTTGATTAAAATAAAATAGTTTATTTTATTCAAAATTGGATAAATTAAAATAAAATAGTTTTATTTTGATTTAAATTTGGATTAAAATAAAGGAGTTTATTTTGATTCAAAAATAGATTTTATACTAACTAAATTTGCCCATTAAATGATATCAATATATATATTAAATGTTTATTATTCATAAGATGAATGTTATTTATTGATGCATATGATGATGTGTATGATAATAAATGGGATTGATTATGGACTATTGACCAATATGATTGGATTTTATTTTAGTTGGATGCATGAATGTATGGGTTATATTAAATGGGGTCTCACAGTACCTCGCCTTCTCTAATTTTTCTTAATGTAAATTCTATCTCCTCCTATGTACTTCCCTTGATCAGCGATCATCAAGGTTTCTATTTATTTTAAATAGTTTTGTAATAGGAATAGTTAGAATTAATTTTGAAGAATTAGAGATCAAGGAGCAAGGAGCAAGGAGCGCTTGAAGACCCGTTTGTAATGGAGCCCGAGTTTAAATGTAATAGTTATATTTAAATATTTTTTCTTGCATCCCTAGGGTTTGACCTTTTGGTTCACTTGGTGGCTCTACTGAACCAAACTAGAATAAAAGTCCATAATCAATTCGAGTAGAATATAGTATTCTATATGTGCATGCTTATACTATATATATTATATATTATGCAAACATGCTTCGCATGTTAATTAATATGACGCGTATTTTATATATATATATATGTGCATGCACGCTAAACAAGATGAGACAAATTAATAACAAACCCCTCAATTTTTTATATTAAGTCCTAAGAGTTCAAAGATATTTGGAATATCGAACGTCGCCTTCTAGCATGATAAAATTAATAGAGTGTTAAATATTTAATATGAGTTTGTTGTGTCACCACAAGGCAAGTATTAAGTATTTAAGATGTTAATTTATCACATTTGATGCTTATAAAGAAAATTGAACAATATTGTTTTGTTGTGCCACCACAAGGATGATATTTTTCTTTTTTGAATATATGGAGTGCTAGGTCGGACTTAACTTGGATAATTTTGATTGGGATGTGCCACCACTGATCAAAATAATCTAAGAGGCAAAATACAAGGAGTTGCATAGTTGATGTAATTGACAAAAGTTGTCTACCTATTTATTTATATATAGTTTGTTGTGTCACCACAAGGCTATATACATTTGAAATGGGATCCTTATTCTCACTAGCAAATCTTTAATTAGATTTTGCCGAACTATATAAGTGAGGGTAATATAGTTTGAAGAAAATAGTGGGAGATACCAATTTAAAACAAGACCTAAATTATTTTGGTAATTAATAAAAGAATGTATGTTAAAATGTTGTTAATTACAAATTCATTTACGTAATTTTAAAATGTCTAAAATTACTATCATTTGCGAAGCATATTAGATGCTAAATTAACCGAATCAATTAAATGGATTGGTTAAGGAATTTGAGAATAGTTCTCATAGTTTGAAAAGCTATCTTATGTCCTTAATACGCCTATCCTCAAGAATGGTTGCGCATAATGCCTCGAGGAAGACATTGCTACTTTTAGAAAGTGGCAAGATGATGCACATTGGCTCAATGCATCATGCTCGCATCCACGAGTAACGAGCTTCAAATACGGCATGAAACTATGGATGCTTCTACTATATTCCCGCACATCAAGTAGTTGATGGTGAGGAAAGTAGGACTAATAGATATCGAGATATCTAAGGAGCTCTTCCGATCTAGAATGACGATTGATGACACTACAAAGATGCGATAAAAGTCCTTAACATTATCAATTTGATTGATCAATTAGGACAACGAGTTTTGTCATGGATGGAGAGTTGAGCCAAGATTTGATCTTGCACTCACTCCCGGATTCCTTTCACAATTGTTGTGAATTTTTTATAGGAACAAGCTAGATATCAGCCTCGCTGATTTGCTTAACATATTGAAAAATGTTGAGAGTCACTTTCCAACCAAGAAAGATCAAGTCTTACTGGTAGGGGCCAAAGGATCTTCTGAAGAGAAGAACGATTCAAAGAAGGTATATAGAAAGGCATAAACAAAGGATAATAAGAACAAAAGCGATCACGGATAACAAAGGAGTTTGCTTCCCTTGCAATAAGCTTTGGACACCGGAAAGAAATCATGAAGCATCTTGCAGAGGCTAACCAAAGAAGCTTAGTGAAGTTTCGGTTCTAATACGCTTTTTTGTTCATGATTGAAATAAATTTTCTTTAAGTCAAGGTTCTACTTGGGTATTGGATACCGACTTTGGTTATCATAAATATAGATTTATGAAGGGACCAAGCGAAGTAGAGCTAAACAAATATAAGTAATCTTATGTCTTTGGAAATGTAGCAAAGGTTGCCATATTAGCCATAGAAACTTATAGTTTAGCAATGCCTACGGCAAATCTATTAAGTCAATAAAGTTGTTATTGTATTCCGATTCTTGTTAAAAATATTATTTCCATTTTATTGTTGGACAATGAAATCTTTGGTATTATAATTAAGAACAATTATTGTTCTATTTATAATAATAATGTTTTGTATAGAACTGAAATATTACTTAATGGATTTTGTATACTTGACTTACGTGGAAAATTATTTTATAAATTGAACAAACTAATATAAGAAAAAGGAGATGATCATTCAAAGAGTTGAATGTGTGTATTTGCTAAAATACAAGTGTGAATTATTTGAAAGGTTCAAAGAATTCAGAAGTGAAACAAATTGGCAATGTATTAAGATTCTTTGATTAGATCAAGGAATAAATACTTGTGCAATAAGTTTCTAGATCATCTCAAATGGTTTTCTCATAATGGAAACATCCTGATACGTAATAATTGATTGATGTATCTAAATGGAAAATTCGTACCTTGTTGGACATGGTGTGGTCCATAATGATTTTACCGACATTCCAGTATCCTTCTAGGATCATGTCCTAGAAATGGGCGTGCATTCATCTAAAAAGGTAATCTCTAAATCCGGCCCAAGACTCCATAAAAGTTATGGACAGGGAGGATTCCTAATCTTAAGTATGTTAAGATAAGGGGTTGTCCAACTTATGTGAAAAGGTTTCAAAGGATAAGCTTGGGACAAGATTTGACAAGTGTAGATTTATGGGACATCCTAAAGTAAGTTTAGGGTATATGCTCTATAATCCTACTAAGCAAAAGGTGTTTGTTATTGAAACACACTACCTTACGAGAGATAAAGGTGTTTATCATTGAAGGGGCTAGTGGGAGGATAATAGATCTTGAAGAGTTTAAGAACCACAAAACACTATAAGTCAAATAAGAGGAACCTATAGATATACCTATTGTACCACAACCGAATCGTAAATCTGGAATAGTACCGAAGATACCTAGGAGGTATGGATTCATCATAGATGATGATGATGAGGTACGCATCATAGAAGATGATGATCCAGTTACATACGATGAGGTAAGTGTTGTAGACACTCAGAGAAATGGATTGAAGCAAGTTTCTCAAATATGGAACATTCGTTTTGATGAGGCAATCAAAAGAGTTTGATTTTATCAAAAATAAGAATGAACCTAGTGTGTACAAAAGGGTCAGTGGGAGCATCGTGACATTCCTAGTACTATATGTTGATATACTACGGATAAGGAATGACATACCAATGCTACAATCAGTAAAGATAAAGTTGTCTAAACATTCCTCCATGAATGATTTGGAGGAGTATCATTATTGGGGATGCAAATCTATATAGATAGATTTAAAAGGATGCTCAACTTAACCCAAGGAACGTATATTCATTTGATGCTAAAGTCGTTTAGCATGGCAAACTCAAGAGATGTCTCATGTTGATGAGCCATGGAGTGTATCTCTTAATAGTCCCCATAGACTCCAAAGAAGAGAGATCGCATGAGTGACAATCATGTATGCAATGAAATATACGAGACCTGATGTTGATTGGTCATATTACGGAGAAGATCAACGTAAGGCGGTGAAAAACATCTTAAAGTTCTTAACCCAAGGCACTAAGGATGTGAGCATACATTGTGGGTCTGAATTAAAACTAGAGGGCTTTACAGACTCAAGTTTTTCAGACAGACCAAGACGACCGAAAATCCACTTTAAGGTAAAGTGTTACCTTGAACAGTGGTGTAGTGAATTGGAAAGGTTCCAAACAAAAACAGCGATTCTTTGGTTTAGTGATAAAGACAAAGTATATAGCTATAAATGAAGTCGCAAGTTGATTGTTTGGATTAAAAGTTCATTACAGTAACTAGAATAGTTCCTAAGTCTCATCTTGGATCTAAACATGTGTTATGGCACTTTCATTTGATTATTAGAATCATTGAAAGATGGGAAATCACTATAGAGATAGTGGACTCTCAAGAACAACATTACATATCCATTTACTGAAGCTTATCCAACAGCAGGATAATCGTCACTTAGAGAAGAAGAGTATAAGATACCATGATGATTGGCTTTAGTGCAAGTGGGAGATTGAAAGTAGTATGCACACAAGCCAATCATGTTTGATGATAAAGCATATACTTTGTAACAATCTTATTCATTTATTAATAAAAAGTATTAATTTATTAAGGGCTTTTAATTATCTACATGATGCTGTTTTTATAATATGTGGTAAACCCATAGTTTTAAGCAATGCTTTTAGAATAATGATGATGATCATTCTAATGAGATCTAAATTCTTAGAAAGCTTAAAACTAAAATAGTTCCCAATCATTGGATTACTAAATTGGGGATTAGTGAATCCGGATAGATTGGTACATACGTTGTTTGCTCATTGGATGAGGATGATTGATCTCATGATCATTTGTGTGGAGACACTAAAGCAAGTATGTAGGTGCTTATTAGAGAATAAGTTCAATTGAACGTGGCTCGCTAAGGAATACCTAATGGAGTTTTACTTGCTGTCAATAGGAATTCTGTAGTGATAGTAAAGACAAGTAATCCTTGGACTTGAGATCATCATAGTATCTTGTGTATGATGAGTTATACTTTGACTTATTCCTTAAGACCCTTAGGGTATATCAAAGGGTATGCTTGGGTATAATAAGTTATACATGGAGATAATGTATGATCAATAAAGAATCTACCACTTCTAATAAAAGAAGAGAATGTCCTATGTGATTCGATAAATGACAACCCAAAGAGTCCTTGGCCAAAGCGTAATGAAATTGGAAAGGAGTTTCTAATTTGCATTATTTGGAGTTGTGCATTTGAGGATCGAAATACATATAATTAAATAAAATAAGACTTGACAATGAATTCCATGTCTTATATTTAATTGGGACATTGTATGGTGGAAGGATTGAATTGTCTGCATAACTATTTACTCAAAGGTTCTTTTATGATTAATGTTGAAATCTATATTATCTGGAAAGTCGTTGAATCGCTAGGGAGGCTTATCCCTATCAGAGAATAAATATTATTTATTTAAATAAATTAATTATTTAATTTATTTATTTAAATAAGATTAGAATTGTTCTAATTGATTTATTCACAACCTAGGTTTAATATGGAGAACCTAAAGGGTCACACCATAAAAGGAAGAATAATTATTTAAGAAGTTAATGGCATAATCGTAATAATATATTATGTATATTTAATTTAATCTATGGTGATAGAATAAATTAAATAGCTTAATATTTATTATTTAATATTTTAGAAATATTAAATATAAATTAATAAGAGGAGTCTTATTAATATTATTACAATTATTATTATTTTAATTTCTAAAGAGTTTAGGAATTAATTTAATATAAGTACTCTCATTTATTCCTAATAGGATTAGGAGGGAAAATTAGTTAAAGGAGTTTAATTAATTATCTCTAATAAGATTAGGGAGCTTAATTAATTAAAAGAATTTAATTAATTAAATAAAACCCAATTCCTTAATTGTTAAGGTGGGTTGCCCACATCTATAAATAAGAGGAGTCTTATTATGGGTGAGGTTGTTGTTGACTTTTACAACGACATAATTCCAATTTGTTGGAGAGTACCCTTTTCTATAGAGATAGAAAACTAGGGTTTGAGCCAATACCCCATTTCTTGAATCTTTATTATTCCTTGGTGGATCACCTCTAGAGGCCAAACACTTGGGTGGCTAACGTTGATCAAAGGAAGGAACCAAACCCGGTGGATTCAAGTTGAACGCTTGAAGGATTGGAGGTGAACTTGTACCCGAGGAAGCTCGATCTTCAAGGGTATGATTCTCATTCGTTATCTTTTTCGTTTAATTAATAATTGTGCATAAAGGGTGATCCGGGTATATGGTTTGTAAAATTTTAAACTCTGATTTTTACACGCTTCCGCATTATTTTGCAATTTGATTGCGCACATGAATATTACAAACCTAACACCACTTTCCAGCCTTCTTTACATGCTGATCGTTTAATGTTTTAGTGATCTATAACTTCCCGATTGTAGTCTACATATAGAGCTACAGATCTATTACACAACAAACATATAAAATCAACAAATAAAACAACTAATGCTCGGTCAAACCCTGACAGAATTAGTGTTCTTCAAGTTTTCTGGAATTTCCAGAAAACAGATTTCATTAACGAGTAGCCTGGTTTGACCTTTCACTGACTTCGATCCAATTTATTTTTAAGCTATCTAAAAGCTGAATCTTGTAGTCCACATACCATAGTACAAATATATTACAACGACAACAACAAAACATCAATAAAATGACAGATCTAGTGGATCAAAGTCATTGTCGATCAGATTTTAGGCGGCGCTCTAGGTTACCCGAAACACCCGATCAAATATTGGTCAACGGCTTTTGACCGTTAATAACTTCAAATCTAAAACAAATCTAGGCCAGATTCTTGATCCACACTAAAGAGCATATAGCATACTACAATATCATACATTTAAAACACCAAATCAATTAACACACTGGGATCTAGATGGTCTGACATTCACTGTCAGACATCAAAGGTAAAAATTCCCAGAATTTGTAAAACTTCAAATCTGTGCTTCTAGATGTTATGGATCTAACATCTAGCAACCCAGATCATCATTATACATCATAAACAACATATTTTAACAATCAAACATAACATCTAACACATCATCATAGGTCAGATTTTTAGGTTTAGTGTTATACCTTTCTTGCTCAATTTCTTGATCCTATGCTACTGATTTGGTAAAGGTGATCGTGGGGCTTGGATTGGGTACTGAAACACTTAACACAATAGTGGGTTTTAGAGAGAGAAGCTCTTGGATATATGTTGTGAAAAATTAAGTTACTAAATGAACTTTTTCTCTCTCTATTCTATATATATCACTTATATGCAATGTATTTGGCTAAAGAAATGGCTGATGGCTGATATAATTGAGCACGTGGAGTTGTTAGGGTTAGCTACCAACTCCCATCTAATGTCAAAACCTACTTGCTAGCTAAAATATTTCAATTAGGGGCAAAATAGTCTTTTGCTAAATCATTTAAATGGTATACTAGTAACTTGTCAAACCCTTAGGGTTTGACCCTTAGGGTTCAACCCTTAGGTTTAGCGCATAATATAAATAGAATTTAGCAACTAGGGTTTGTAGAGAATAATTATTTTAGTTTCTAATTTTTTATAATTAGGGTTTTGTTAATTAGCTTAGGGTTCTAATTATACATGTATATTAGGGTTTAATAACACTAATATAATTAACCTTGCTAATTATAGCAATTAAGGTTTACAATTTTGGTAATTAGGGTTACCAAATTACAATTAGGGTTTATAATTCAAACATTAAGGTTTATAGAAATTAATAAATCCAAATGTTAATTAGGATTAACCTAATTAACCATAAAATCATATAACACAGTTATATAATAGCCTTAAACTCACAATTGAGTTTCAAATTAGGGTTTCCCACAGTAAAACTAGGGTTTTCAAATACTGCACCATAATTGATCAATCATTACCAACTCACATACATACAGTACATATTTATAGCACTGAAAAAATCAAAATATATTTAATATTATAATATTATTCTCATGCCTTGATCAAAACCTAAAATTAGGATTTGGATTCCATATCTGATTTATCTTATATAAATAACATTATAAATTAAGTTAAAATAATTAACATAATAATCTGAACAAAATTCATATAATAAAATAATTATTATATTTATTCTAAAATCATTTCATATATTATTTAAATAATATATAAGTATATTTTCATGAAAAATAATTGATAAAAACATTTCCAATATGGAATTAATTATTATAAAAATATAATTGATAATAATCAATAATTCTAAAATAAAATTATCTGTAATAATTCATGTAATAAATATATTTTATTCATCACACAAATACATACACATTATCTTGGCACATATTCCCCATATTTATTTTAATAAAAAAAAATTTATACGCAAAATTTATGATTTATTTATATAAAAAATATCGGGTTGTCATAAATAACCGCAGTGATTAGGATAAGATCTAACCCATATAGAGTTAGTTGGTCGGTATGATTCAAAGACGAATCTCGGCGAGTTATAAAGATACAGAGTTCCCTAACTTTGATAATAAAGTTGAACAGTGGTGATGAATAGATCGAGTCTAAAAGACTGAAAGTGCAGGGATAGGAGACCGTAAAACAAAATGATCAAGATATAGAAATAAATCGAAATATATACGACGAGATCACCCCGTGATCTGATAAGGTTATAATATGGGAAAAGATTTAATCTGATGATTGGAAAGTTTACAGCAAGATTGTTGTGTGACTTGGTACAGATTCAGGAAAGGATTATGAATATGGATTAAATGAAATTCGTATTGCGAAGGGAGTTAAGACTAGGTGGGGATTTCAATTGAGGACTCATGTCGGCAGTGTTGCCTCTTTTTTAGTTCTAACAAAAGAGATCTAACTCATGCAAGCATACATGTGTCAACAAGCAGTACAGAGTAACTCGAGTATCGATCCATGGAGAAAGATGACTAAATTAAATTATTATGCATCAACTAAATCACTATTTTTATATACTTAAACTAATGCTTATAATTATGAATTACTCTAAATGCAAATAATAACTAAAATAAGAATAATAAGAGAATGAATCAAATCTGGAAATAATGGGATCCTAACTTCATTTAATAGATCATCTAATTACTACCATCATGTAAGATTGTTCACGTATCCCAGAAAAGTAGCCAAGAGCGCTAATGTAGACATAACCATTTTTCAATAAATTATGACCTACTTACCTAACATCCACATACACTAGACATCATGTAATCATCAATACAACCAATCTCACTATATTTCTATGTGAAATTGAAGCAAAATTGAATTTAAGCTCAAGCCCTTATATTAACTCATACGGTGAAACAATATATGTCTATCTGGTTCACGAAATACAAATCTACACAAGACAGCTCCATATACGCATGCTATCATGATTTCAGTCCATACTCATATGTTATTTTTTAACTCCATACAAGCACTTAAAACGAATGGTGATCAATCATTCATATATGCAAAACAACCATGATACGAATTCCTTATGATATGCAAAACAGTCCAGCAGTCAAGCATGCAATTAAACTACATATTAAAATCTGTTAGAATCCCATAATGGAGTTTAGTTTATGACTGAACCAAAAGCTATTATGGGATCAAAGCAATACATGGATAATAAGCAAACAATTAAAAGAGAGAAGAAAGAATTAATCAAACCCAATTCTTGATTACAATCCAGTAGTAACGTTTAAATCCTCACTAAAATCCACCGTGATTGAAAATCCCAAGAAAAATAGAAGATATTAAGTTTAGGCTTAGTTCTACGTTAGAAATCTCTCAAAGTGTAAAACCATAGTTTCAATATGAAAAACACGTAAAAACTACTCAATGATACGTCTGGTACCAACCAGAATTGTTTTAACCAACTACAACTCTTAAAATTTAAAAATTAAATTAAAACAGATCAGCAACATTAGGTGTCGCGCATGGGCGCGCGCTTCCCCTTTGTATACCTCGCACGGGCGCGCGTGTCCAAAGTCTAGTCCAATCCGGGTGATCGCGCGGGAGCGCGAGTTTATGCCTGCGTAGCCGCACGGCCGCGCGACTTCTACAATTTGGATTCTGGTTCTGCTGCTGCTTCTGATTCTGTCATGCTGCTCTAAGTTAATTGTCCACCAATGCTTGGTTTCTTTGCTCCACTCGATCCTCATACCTCCATTAGCTTCACTGCCACCAACCAACGCTAAGCTCATGCCATTTCCTGCACTTTTGCACCGAAGGAGTTCTCAGTACATGCAATGCAAAATAAAACAAAATGCAACTAAAAAAACACTAAAATGTACTTGAGATGGGCATAATTCGCGTAAATTGATATCCAATAAGTAGGTATAAAACCCAATTATCAAATACCCCCAAACTTGAACTATTGCTTGCCCTCAAGCAATGCATAAAACATAAAATACTGAAAATGTAACTACATGATATGCTATTAAATGATGATGCAAACGAGTCTCACATTGTTCCAACTATAACAGAATTTCAGTCCAAAATGCCTCAGCGAATTATCCAGATTCAAGAATACAAATTCAATCCAAACTATAGGCATAATATTATACACTCAGATAATTCATATATACTGTAGAGATGCTGTGTGTGTGTTGTGTTCATCAAAACTTGATTTAAACAAAGAATACACATACTAAACTGCTCAAAACAGAAAATTATAGTTTAAATCAAGACTCATGTATACTTATGCAACGAAGACTGTTCCAACATATCAAAACAAACTAAGGTTCAACAATGGGCTTACTTGCTTTATTGCTACTCACGAGGGTGATTTTCGCTCTTTCCCGCAGTGTTTATTGCTATTTTTTTCTTCTTTTTCTCATTTTTGTTCTTCTTTTTTTCACATGACTGTGCAATGCCTTATTCCATTAGGCAAACACTGATACCCCTTAGCGAGCTTTCAACCAACGACTATAAGATCATGAAAGACCTTAGGGCGCTAGGTGTTAAGACACCCATGCGGGCATACTTACCCAAGTAGTCAGGTCCCCGAAATAAGACTAGCCACGTTATTGCTTTTTTTTATACATAGCATACCCATGTTTTCCCAAAATTTGAATATCAATGTTTTGCACAATCTAAATCCATGTTCCACATATTTCTCTTTTTAAAACCACATTTTCTATTAAGCAATGCAACACATCATTCTTATGCCTACAAGCAATTGTGAACACGGCAGTGCAAACCGAAAGCATTTAAACAACATTATGAATTTCATCGTGTAAAATATTATATCTTAGTTCATGTTATCCAAAATACTCAACAATCCTTCAAAATTCACTATCCTTATCGGCTAGACAAAATTTCCATAAAGCTAGACTTTGTGAGACATGCAAACTAAAAAAAAAAAATTCTAACTCATAAACATATAAACTGCTAAACTAAACATGAAACATGCAAAATTTAAACTAATCATGCAAACACTATATGCAACTACACTACTACCCCACTACCCCCAAACTTATAATATTTAATGTCCCAGTGAATGAAGGTAAAGGGTTAAAGAAAACTCCACTAATGCTCAGCAGCACCACCCTCTTCGGGTGGTGAATCTGGTGGTGGATATGGCACGGCTATCCCGAACTGAGGCCACTCAACCATCATCCCCTTCTGTGCAAAAGCCTCCACCAAGGACCTCCTCAAACTCGTTGCAAATGCTACAAAGTTGTCGTACATGGAGTCGACCTTTCGCTCCAACCTTCAGAGCTGTCGATCCCCATGAACAGTGGTAGATTGGGTTGACGGGCCCGCTTCATCTGTCTGAGAGGGCTGCTGTGGTGGCTCTAGGAATGTGGGCTGAAGGATAAATCCTCTTCCTTGCGGGTGTGGTACACCTCCTGCCCAATCCTCGAATTTCGCAATGGTGGCATGAGTGATGTCCTGGCTCGGGTTTTGCATTTGTTCATTGTCCCAATGGCAACTCTGATGAGCACATAGCATAGCTACAACTGATGCGTGTGGAATGCTCCCAATAGTGCTTCTCCACAGATATCACAAAATATTTTGATGGATGAGATGGCCCACATCAATATATTTTCTAGTGATTATTTCCCACAGAATGATGGCCTTCTTCGCTGTGATTTCATGCTGATGAGACGACGAAACAAGCTTGGCACATATGAACAAATTCCATGCCTTTGCATATCGATTTAAAGCTGCGGCTAGAAATATATAAGGCTGATTCATGCCGACTTTATAAGTCCACTTCGTTCCTGGCACGCACAATTCGACAATAACCAATTCTAAGTCCATTTCCATATGTGCACCTGCGACCCAATTAGCAGACCCTGTTGGTGGTGTATCAGTAATTCTAAAAATGGCTCTGATGGCAGGTGGTCGGTAATCTATTTTAAAATCGTGAACCATAGATATACCGCTCATGGTGACTTTAGCATTGGCATAGAACTCTCGGACTATACTCATCGGAATAGGCGTAGGATTAGCAGTCAATCCACCCCACCCTCTTTCGCGAATCATATCACATAGCTGACCATCTTGCCCCTCTGGTTTAAAATTGCGCTCCTTGACAAATGTCTTCGCTACAATTCTGTAATACTTCTGCTGGGCTTCCAAATCCAAAAATTTGCTATGATCGACAACATCCTCCCCTTGACTGCTAGAGGAAGACGATGATGAAGAAGAAGAAGAATGTGCCCTCTTTGGACCCATCTAAAATTGATAGAGAACTGAAGATGACTTGCCTGATAGAGATTTCTATCGAGTACTGATGACCCCCAAACTTATTTCTGCACAACTCTCTCTTGAACCATAGTTTTTATAATGCCGTGGAGAGGTTGAGTAGAGGTTGATCGTGAGTGGAATCATGATGAAACCGAAATGTAGGGCTTCAATTTGTAACGGATGAGAGATGAGATGAGGGGACATGCATTTGTGGTAGAGTAAATGATTTTGCCTTCTGTTATCTCAAGTGAGAGCACTAATAATCCCCAACAAGTTTTTAAAACTTTAAAAATTTTCCATGTGTCGTGTCGCATGGCATTGCCGCAAGTTTGCAATAATGGGGTTCGTCTTGTGCAGTCTTGTGAGTGAGGAGCGTTGTGGCGCTTGGTTGGACCGCCTAGGCGGTTGTCACATACATGGGCTATTGTTATTTTCGCGCGGCCGCGTGGCTTGGCAAAAGAAATAAGGCACTGTCGCGCGAGTGGCTTGTCTTGCACAGAGTTGCTTCAAGGCGCGGGCGCGTGAGTTCTATAGCTCTTCTAGGCGCGACCGCGCTTTTCCACTTTCTGCACTGTCAATTTTTAGTTCCACTACTACTACAGTGAAGCCTTCTGATCAATTTACTTGCATAAACACCAGGTACTCATGTCACAGTGTGAACTATGGAATAAGCATAACGGACCAAATAATCTCTATACTAACATCAAACACTGCCCAATGCAAATTCAGCTACACACTCACTTATGCAAAACACAGTAGAAATAACTAACAAAAACAACCTAATATTGACTAAATAAAAAGTAGAAATAGAACCAATGGGTTGCCTCCCATCAAGCGCTAAGTTATAGTCAATTAGCTTGAATGTCTTTGAATCTCATGTCGAAGAGAGAACTGAGGTGACTTTCTATCCGTCTACCTCGCCACCAAAGTAATGCTTCAATCGTTGTTCATTCACCTTAAATGGCTGATCCGGGAATTTATCAAATACTTCAATCGTACCATGCGAAAAGACAGTCTTCACTGTAAATGGCCCTAAACATCTCGATTTCAGCTTCTCGGGAAAAAGTTTAAGTCTGGAGTTATAAAGCGAAACCCTTTGGCCCGGTTCAAATTTCCTCTCTATGATCTTTAGGTCATGCCATTTCTTCACCTTCTCCTTGTACAACTTTGAATTCTCATATGCCTGTAATCTGAATTCATCCAACTCATTGAGTTGGAGTAGGCGTTTATCCCCTACAACTTTTAAATCAAAATTGAGCTTCTGAATTACGCAATATGCCTTATGCTCTAGCTCCATAGGAAGGTGACAGGCTTTTCCGTACACGAGCTGAAAAGGTGACATGCCCAACGGAGTCTTGTATGCGACTAGTCCTATAGGCCCATACAACATCATCCAACTTTAACGACCAGTCCTTCCTTGTGGGATTCACAACTTTTTCAAGGATTTTCTTGACTTCTCAATTTGACACTTCTGCTTGGCCATTCGTTTGTGGGTGATAAGTTGTAGCAATGCGATGGTTCACCCCATACTTAGCCAACAAAGCTGTAAACTACCTGTTGCAGAAATGACTGCCTTCGTCACTAATAATAGCCCTTGGAGTCCCAAACCTCATGAAGATACTTCTGTGTAGAAATTTGAGGATGACATTGGAATCATTTGTCGGAAGAGCTGCCACTTCTACCTATTTCGAGACATAATCCACTGCAAGCAAGATGTAGAGATTTCCACAGGAAGAGACGAAAGGTCCCATGAAATCAATCCCCCACACATCAAAAATTTCTACTTCGAGGATTGTATTCAATGGCATTTCATTTCTTTTGGAAATGTTCCCCACTCTCTTACATCTATTGCACAGCTGGACAAAACTGTATGCATCCTTGAAAATGGTCGGCCAGTAGAATCATGCTTGTAGTACTCTAGCCGATGTTCTCTCTAGCCGATGTTCTTTCTCCACTATAGTGACCCCTATACAATGAAGAATGACAATCCTGCAAAATCCCCTCGGTCTCGCTATACGGAATACACCTTCTTATCATTTGATCAGAAAACTATTTAAACAAATAAGGATCAACCCATATATACCATTTGACATCATGCAGAAATTTTTTCTTTTGATACCCTAGCAAGTCAGAAGGTACCATCTTACTCAACAAATAGTTCGCATAGTCTGCAAACCATGGCACTTCCCCTTTCACCACACACAACTGCTCATCTGGAAAGGATTTATTTATCATAACTTTATTGTTTGCCTGCCTTTCTGGATTCTCTAGTCTCGATAAGTGGTCCGCCACTTGGTTTTTAATGCCCTTTCTGTCCTTGATTTCCAAGTCCAATTCCTGCTGTAATAAAATCCATCTGATCAATCGGGGCTTTGCATCCTTGTTTGCCACTAAATGTCAAATTGTCGCGTGATCCGTATACACAATCACCTTCGTGCCAATCAGATATACTCAAAATTTGTCAAAGGCATACACCACTGCCAATAACTCTTTCTCTGTGGCGGTGTAGTTCAACTGTGCATCTGTGAGGGTCTTGCTGGCATAACAGATTACATGAAATATCTTTTCCTTCCTTTACCCCAAAACAGCCCCTACAACGTAGTCACTGGCATCGCACATCAGCTCAAATGGCAAATCCCAATTTGGTGCAGTAATTACTGGTGCTGAAGTTAGTTTCCCCTTTAAGTGCTCAAATGTTAACACGCAGGCCTCATCAAAATTAAACTGTGCATCCTTCTCCAATAAATTGCATAGTGGTTTAGTTATCTTGGAGAAGTCCTTGATGAATCTGCGGTAGAAGCCTGCATGTCCCAGAAAACTACGAACACCTTTTACTGAAGTAAGTGCTGGCAAGTTCTCAATAGTTTCCAGCTTCGCCCTATCCACCTCTAGTCTCTTCATTGAAACCTTGTGTTCCAGTATGATTCCTTCTTGTACCATGAAATGACACTTTTCCCAATTAAGCACTAAGTTTGTCTCAACACACCTCTTCAAAACCATAATCAAATTCTCAAGGCATAAATCAAACGAGTCCCCAAAAACTGAGAAATCATCCATAAATACCTCCACATTCTACTCCACCATATCTGAAAATATAACCATCATATATCTCTGAAAGGTGGCTAGAGCATTGCACAACCCGAAGGACATCCTTCTAAAAGCAAAAGTGTCATAAGGACATGTGAAGGTTGTCTTTTCCTGGTCTTCTAGAGCTATCACAATTTGATTATATCCCGAATATCCATCCAGAAGGCAATAGTACTCATGACCTGCTAAACTGTCCAACATCTGATCAATAAATAGTAGTGGGAAATGATCTTTCCTTGTAGCTTTGTTGAGCCTGTAGTAGTCCATGCAGACTCTCCACCCCGTCACTGTTCGTGTAGGAATTAACTCATTATTCTCATTAGTCACAATGGTCATACCACCCTTTTTCAGTACACACTGCACTGGACTCACCCATGAGCTGTCTGAAATCAGATAAATTATTCCTACATCCAGCCATTTCAGTACCTCTTTCTTGACCACTTCCTTCATTATTGGATTAAGTCTTCTTTGTTTCTTAACTGATGGCTTACTCCCATCTTCCAGCAAGATCTTATGCATGCAAAACGAAGGGCTTATCCCTTTGATATCTGCTATGGTCCACCCAATAGCTGATTTGAACTCTCTAAGCACTCGTAACAGTTTTTTTTCCTGAAAAGATGTTAGTGCAGAAGAAATAATCATAGGTAGCTTTGAATATTTATTTAAAAATGCGTACCTGAGATGATCTGGAAGTGGTTTTAATTCAAGCTCTGGAGGTGTCTCAAGAGATGGCTTTAATTTTACCGATGACTCTCTAGCTTTCGTCAATGGCTCGACAGGTGTTCTAAATTTTCTGAATTTTGGAGTGGTATCCAGATATTGCATAAGTTCGTCGAGTTCCTCGTCCTCCAACTATGAATTCTCAGCAATTATACTTCTCAAAGGTTCATAGTTCACTAGACTCTCTACTTCATCATTTAAGACCCAATCCACCAAATCAACCCTGAAACATTCCTCTTCATCTGCTGGAAACTTCATTGCCTTGAAGACATTAAAGGTAACCTCTTGATCATGTACATGCATAGTGAGTTCCCCTTTCTGCACATCTATCAAAGTCCTGCCTATGGCTAAGAATGGTCTCCCCAGTATGATTGGTATGCTTTTATCTTCCTCGTAATCCAAAATAATGAAGTTAGCCGGAAAGATAAATTTGTTCACTTTCACCAACCCATCTTCAACTATTCCCCGTGGGTACGTGATCGATCTGTTAGCTAGCTGCAATGAAATATTTGTCGGCCTTGGAGCCGGTAATCCCAACTGATTGAATACTGACAAGGGCATCAAATTGATACTTGCCCCAAGATCACATAGACACTTACTGAAACTCATTTTCCCGATCGTGCATGGAATTGTGAAACTGCCTGGGCCCTTCTGCTTTGGAGGTAATTTGCGCTGAAGCACTGTACTGCATTCCTCTGTCAAGGCCACTGTTTCAAACTCGTCTAATCTCCTCTTCCTTGACAATATACCCGTCATGAAATTTGCATAACTTGGCAACTGTTCCAATGCCTCCGCGAAAGGTATGTTGATCTGCAGCTTTTTAAAGACCTCTAAGAACTTGTTGAACTGCTTATCTTCCCTCTGCTTGTTCAATTTCTATGGATACGGAACCGGAGGATGAACTAGTGGTACTGTACTCTTAAGCTTCTCCTCTGAATCTGCTTTATCTTTCTCTTCATGTTGTACCTCAGAATTTTCCAGATTTTCTTTCTATTCAGGTTTTGTTTCTACCTCGCGCGGTCTCCTCAGTACAACAAGGTGCGGGCGCGCGATGCTTAATTCCTGCAATATTTTTCCCAAACCTCAATGTGATCGCTTGACACTGTTCCTTCCCGTCTCTTCATGGATTTGCTTCCATATTACTTGGCAATGAACCCTGGGGCCTGTTGTTAAGCATGCTCGCCATTTGCCCCATCTGAGTTTCTAGATTTTTAATAGCCACTGCTTGGCTTTTGATCATAACCTCCGTGTTTTCCATGTACTTCAACATCATCTCCTCCATTTCTGATTTCTTTTCTTTCTGAGGTGCAGTTGGAGTGTGATGTTGTTGTTGTTGAGAAAATCCCGGTGGAAATGGTGGTTTTGGTGTAAATTGTGGCTGAGATGGCTGTGACTGGAATTGAGTATTTGGCTGAAACTGATTCTATTGATTCCCTTGGTTATTTGACCAACTAAAGTTATGATGATTGTGGTTGTTGGAGTTGAATGTGTTTTGAAACTATCCTTAGTCTTTCGTATAATTGCTCACATACTGTACCAACTCCGAGCTGATAGCACATTGATCTGTCGAGTGCAACCCCGCACAAATCTCACATACGAAGGCAACTATTTTCGCTTTACTCTCTGCCAATGTATCTATTTTCTTTGCCATAGCTGCCATCTGTGCCGACAACTACGTAATAACATCCACTTCCAACAAACCTGCAACCTTTGGTTGTGGCATCCGAGATGTAGGATTCTGAAAATCATTTGCAGCCATTGTTTCGATAAGGGTATAGGCCTCATCATAGCTCTTTGCCCATAATGCCCCTCCTGCGGCTGCATCTACAATAGGCCTCGACTGCCATCCTAATCCATTGTAAAACGTGTTGATCACCATCCAATCTAGCATACCATGGTGCGGACACTTCTGTAGCATCTCCTTGTATCTCTCCCAGGCCTCATATAAGGAATCACCCTGTTGTTGTTTGAACTGAGTGATCGCTGTCCTCATTTTAGCGGTCTTAGCCATTAGAAAAAACTTGGCTAAAAATTTCTGTGCTAGGTCCTCTCATGTAGTAATTGATCCTAAAGGCAAAGAATGAAGCCAACTTCTTGCTTTATCCCTCAATGAAAATGGAAATAACCTCAGTCTGATAGCATCCTCCGACACTCCGTTGTATCTGAATGTATCACAAATCTCAATAAAGCTCAACAGGTTTTCATTCGGATCATCTGTAGCAACTCCCCCAAACTGTACCAAATTCTGCACCATCTGAGTAGTGCCCGGTTTAATCTCAAAAGTATTTACTGATATCGCTGGTCTAACTATGCTTGACTGTAGTCCATTAATGTTCGGCATCGAATAGTCTCCTAGAGCCCTGTGCTCCTCTCTTTACTCTACTCTTTGTTCTTCTGCTATATCAGATGTAGTACCCTCTAATTGTGCTTGCAAATTTCTCCGTACACTTGCTTTCCAACCTCTTCCGTTAATATTATCCTGTGCTGGTATTAACTCGGAATTAGAGGATCGCGTGTGCATAAAAAAATCTACAAGTACCTGAAACCAAAAATAAAAACAAAAATAGAAATGAGATAAGATTAGATTTGTCTAAGTCATACAATATAGCTTAAAATTGATGATAATTATTTAAATTTAAACGCCTTTCCCCGGCAACGGTGCCAAAAACTTGTTGCCTCTTTTGTAGTTCTAACAAAAGAGATCTAACTCATGCAAGCATACATGTGTCAACAAGCAGTACAGAGTAAGTCGAGTATCGATCCATGGAGAAAGATGACTAAATTAAATTATTATGTATCAACTAAATCACTGTTTTTATATGCCTAAACTAATGTTTATAATTATGAATTACTCTAAATGCAAATAATAACTAAAATAAGAATAATAAGAGAATGAATCAAATCTGGAAATAATGGGATCCTAACTTTATTTAATAGATCATCTAATTACTACCATTATGCAAGATTGTTCACGTATCACAGAAAAGTAGCCAAGAGCGCTAATGTAGACATAACCATTTTTCAATGAATTATGACCTACTTACCTAACATCCACATACACTAGACATCATGTAATCATCAATACAACCAATCTCACTATATTTCTATATGAAATTGAAGCAAAATTGAATTTAACCTCAAGCCCTTATATTAACTCATACGGTGAAATAGTATATGTCTATCTGGTTCACGAAATACAAAGCTACACAAGACAGCTCCATATACGCATGCTATCATGATTTCAGTCCATACTCACATGTTATTTTTCAACTCCATAAAAGCACTTAAAACGAATGGTGATCAATCATTCATACATGCAAAACAACCATGATAGGAATTCCTTATGATACACAAAACAGACCAGCAGTCAAGCATGCAATTAAACTACATATTAAAATCCGTTAGAATCCCATAATGGAGTTTAGTTCATATCAATTCTCACTAAAATCCTCACTAAAATCCAGCAAAGTAACAATAGTTTATCCACCGTGATTGAAAATCCCAAGAAGAAATAGAAGATATTAAGTTTAGGCTTAGTTCTACGTTGGAAATCTCTCAAAGTGTAAAACTCTAGTTCTAATATGAAAAACACGTAAAAACTAGTCAATGATATGTCTGGTACCAACCAAAATTGTTTTAACCAACTACAACTCTTAAAATTTAAAAATTAAATTAAAACAGATCAATGAAAGATCGTGTCACACGCTACGGTGCACGCTTCCCCTTTGTATTCCTCATGGCAGCGCCGCGTGTCAAAAGTCTAGTCCATCTGGGTGATCGCGGCGGTATGCGAAGTTTATGTGTGTGTAGCCCGCCTTGATTGCATGCGACTTCTGCAATTTAGATTTTGGTTCTACTGCTGCTTCTGATTTTGTCATACTGCTCATCCTTGTCATGCTGCTCTAAGTCAATTTTCCACCAATGCTTGGTTTCTTTGCTCCACTTGATCCTCATACCTACATTAGCTTCACTGCGACCAACCAACGCTAAGCTCATGCCATTTCCTGTACTTTTGCACCAAAGGAGTTCTCAGTACATGCAATGCAAAACAAAACAAAATGCAACAAAAAACACACTAAAATGTACTTGAGATGGGCATAATTCGCGTAAATTGATATCCAATAAGTAGGTATATAACCCACTTATCAGGAAGCTGAGTTGTATGATTCCTAGTATGGGCGGGGAATTGTACTTGGTGTAAAAACTACTTAGTTTCTGGTATTGATAATCATTGAAATGTTTGTATCTCGCTATTTGTTATATGCATGTTAAGAGGGTAATTCCTTTCTCATGTGTATAATAGATAGATAGGTCATAGGTAGAGAATATAGGGTTAGGTACGAGTTCTTAAAACTCATACTTATGTGACATTCTTGACTCATAGTTATATGAAATGTTTATGAACCCCTCAGCGAATGGACGCCAAAGGTCTGACTAGGGTAAGTTCTTAAACTCATATGATTGTGACAAGTTTATGAACTCATAAGTGTGGTTTGACGAACTTGGTATAGTAGTGTATGAATGGAGAATTGAGGATTATAAGAACAGATAGATTGTTAAGCAAATGATGATTAGTGGAGACATAAGTTTCCAAAACTCCTAGCTATGCTAGACTTCTAAATTTTTACATCAAGCTAAATACGCACTATGTGCTTTTAAAAAAAATGTAGAATCGTAATCATTTTTGAAACGGTTTAAAGTATAGTCTGTGCTATTTATTTTGGTTAGATGAAGATGATTTGAAATATCAAAATTTATTTTTATTTATCACTCATGTACCATGTAACCTGGTGCAGAGATGATAAAAAGGTGATGGAGTTGTAAATACTGGAATACTTAGTGTGAATTTGATCTAAAATCGATATTCCACTATTGTATGATGTGTTATGACGAAGTCATACAATGACGGCATCCTCAAACGGACTTTTAATACAGTACGTCATCATGACGTCATTTTCGAAAATGTTTTCACAATTTTAATTTGCCAACGGGGTTTGGCTACACCTAAATAATTCAAATGAATTGAATTATTGAAATGAGTCTACGCTATTCGATTCAATTAGACTAATGTTTATGAAAACTCTAAGTGTTCATTGAAAGAAATTTCTCAAACCAAATTGTTTTGGTGCGGAATCATATGATAAGACTGAGGTGAACTATGTTGTTTGGATAAATAATCCAATCGAGTAGCGTAAATATTCGCTAGACATGATTAATACGTTATGCATGACATAAGAGTAAGATAGGCTAATCACCTAAAGTACTAGAAACGATAGTTTACCTTCTTTGTGATTGTAAACATACCAAGTAATGTATTGTTTTACGGTATGAATATCGTTAAAACTATGTGGTCATGGTCTATATGACCCCTCAACACAATTTGAAAACTTTTACTCTTGTGAGTGGTGTATTGGGTAGCATGTGATGATATGTGTGAATGGTGTAAGGTGTAAGGTGAATTTCAGGGACGAAATTCTTAGAAGAAGGGGTGAATGTGACAACCCGAGAATTTAGACAATTTATTAAAATCTTAAATGATGGATTTAAGGTCAAATAATAGACCTAGACAGAAAATAAGTGTATGCGTTTGATGTTTTTGGGAAGAAATTTTGAGGATTTCAAAATTCTGTGTAGGATTTTGGTGATTTATTCAGGATTAAGTGTATATGTGAATATGTTCTGTGTATATGGTTATATATGTGTTCAGAATGTGGTTAACGGTCAAGGGTTGAACAGATAAATTTTATCAGTGTCTAACCCAAAGTATATATTAAGAATGTCAGCATTTAGTTAGAAAACCCTAATGTCTGATAAGAAACCCTAGAAACCAGTTCTGAAACCCTAATTTTAGTTTCGGCAGTCCAAAACCCTAATTCGGAAATTTAAAACCCTAGATTGGGAATTCAAATGCTGGTATAAGGTTTAAACATCATTAATTATAATTTATTAGGGAAACCCCTAATAAATTACTTGAAACCCTAATTGATTATTAGAAAACCCTAATACCCGATCTGAAAACTCTAATTCCAGAATTTCGGGAAATTGAAACCCTAATCTGGGAACTTAACGGAGAATTATAATGCTTAAGTGCTATTAATTATAATATTAATTAGGGTAAAGCTTAATTAATTAGCAAACCATAATTTCAAATTTTTTGAACCATAATTGTTCCATCAGAAACCCTAATGCACAATTGTGGATTTAATTGCTAAATTAACAATATTAATTAGGAAATATTAATCCTAATTAGCAAACTTGAATTATGATTAAGAAATCTTAATATAATTAGAGAATCTTAATTATAATTTAGAAATGTTAATTTTCTATTTTTGAAAACCTAATTTTGGAAACCCTAGAAATGTGAATTATGGAAACCTTAGGTTTTAACCCTAAGAGTTTGATCAAATGACCATTTTAGAATTAAAATTGTGTGGAAAATGACATTTATGCCCTTTGTGCATTATTTGTAGGTTGAGTGAAAATTTTGTCAATGGGAGTTGTTCACCAACTACACCAACTCCATGTGACTTAAAATAAACTGATCAGCCATCTAGATTGCTATATACATTGTATCATCTTATTATATATTGATTTAGAGAGAGAAAAGTACACTAATATGGCTCATTTGTTCATAAACACCCAACCAAGTCTCTCTCTCTAGACCCACAAAATTCTTAAGTTATTCAGTCCCTTATATGATATCTAGCAAGCCAAGATCAGATTATATATCAAAGCTCAAAGAAGGTTTAAAAGCCCTAGACCATGAAATCTTTGTATTTGATCTTAGATATTATAAGTTGTTGGTTAAAGTTGTGTTTTAGGGTGTCATTTGATGATCTGGG
The DNA here is from genome assembly GCA_020205615.1 of Panax quinquefolius. Classification (NCBI taxonomy): domain Eukaryota; kingdom Viridiplantae; phylum Streptophyta; class Magnoliopsida; order Apiales; family Araliaceae; genus Panax; species Panax quinquefolius. The sequence goes on along the minus strand of JAINUW010000631.1, from coordinate 219,453 downwards.
TTGCTAAAACCTAGATTCATATCATTTTGATGCTCGAAAATAGCATTTTTAGAAATCTGGAAAAGTTGAAAAGTTTGGTCTGACAGTCATATGTCAGGGCCTTTAGATTCGTATGTGTTAAGTGTTTTGTGTGTTTTATGTAATAGATCTGTAGTATGCCATGTGGACTTGGATATGGAACTAAAATCAGGTTCATATCATGTTTAAATTGAAAGTTATGAATGGCCAAACCTAGTTGACCTATCACGAAACTGCTTTCTGGGCAGCCCAGAAATTTCTAGAAATCTCTAACAAGCATTTTCTAGGTCTCTGATCTTGCATATGTTAAGTGTTTTGGTCATGTTGTTGCTTTATGGTTGTAGTCTGGCATGAGATATACACTTCTAAGCCATTACCTTACCCAGATCAGTATCAGGATCGTAGAAATTCATGGCCAATCCACCGTTGATCAAACTGTTCAAGAACATTTCTGGGTTTTCCAGAAATGTTCAAGAACAGTTGTTGTGGCCTAGTTTGACTGACCTAGATCCTACTATTTTGATGTTGTTAAATTGATCTGGTAAATTGTTGTTGTACCTTGACATAACTACTATAGATATGAACCTTAACATCACGTGAAACATGACTGGAACATGTAAACACTACACGATCAACGATTAAAATGCCTCGGAAACACTCTGAATTGGAAATTATTAGTGGTCAAACCTAGCCTCTCGAAGTCTGACATGAAGATCTGGGCTTGAACCAAGAACACCTATAGCGACGGTTCTGTCGCTATAGGGCCCTTTTATGAAAAATGATTTTAAAGCCTGAAAAATAGTTTTTAATTATTTTGGGTATATTTCAAAAATATTTAATATTTTTGGAATATAAAAGGTATTTATTTATTTAATTATAATATTAAATAAATTATTTAAAAATGGTTTTAATTCATGAAAAATTATATTATGATATTAGAAAATATTTTAAGTTATTTTTGATAACTTTTAATATTTTGTGATGAATTTCATTAATAATTTATTTTAATGTTAATTGATTTATTTAATAAATATATTAAATAAATTATGAAAAAGTAGAATTAATGATTTAAAAATCATATAAAAATGATTTTAAGGGTTATAAAAATATTTTAAATTATAAAATATGACAACCCTAATTTTCATAAGTTATTAAAATAAGAATTAAGTAATTAAAATTTTATTTTGAGGTGTATATATTTTGAATTATGTGATTTGGTATGAAGAGAATTATATATTCATATGTTAGAGAATGTGAGATTTAATAGTTAATTAAACTATTAAAAAATTAAATAATATTAGTTTATTTAATTAAGTTGAAATTATGTTATGAGATAATATACTTTTAATTATTATGCCTTGTAGGCAATGGAAATATTTATGAGTTAAGTTTCATAAATAGTGTGAATAATTCACTTAATTAAAATAGTTAATTAATACAAGTATAATTGATTTAATAAAATGAGAAGGTAATATATTGCATGGAAATGTAAATGTTAGTATAATGCGAGTAAAATATTTATTAAGTACATTAAATATTTTAGTTGAAAATTTATGGAATAAAATGAATATTTATGATATTAAATAAATATTTGATGAAAATTATTATGGGATAGTTTATTTAAGTGTGATAAAATAGATGAGATTTATACGTATTTTATTACGCGAGTATAATTGTGATATTAATTAAATTAGAGGAGTGAGAATTTGTTAAATAATGTTATGATTATAATGGTTGAATATAAATTATAATTTTATTGATAAGGTTAATTTTATTTTCCTAAGAAATTAAAGGTACACAATCTAATTTATAATTCTAGTTTATGTGTTCTTGAGTCTCTTTTAAAATTGAAGTTTTGGTTAATGAATTTGTGGGTTGCGATGTTATATATGTTATTAGATATTTATAATTTGATAATGGTCATCTAGAAATAAATTTTCAGGAATCAAATTCATGTATTTATACTAAAGAAGAGGAGTTTGGGTTTTGATTGTAATGTGTGTTTTGGTGTACTTTGGGACTAAAGTTGATGATGAATTCGTGATGAAAATATTAAGCTGATGGATGATTGTTGTTCTCCTCTATAAAACGAAAACAACGCAACTTGAACGGATCGAATTGGTTAAGAAACGAATTCGTGATGAATGAATACACCTAATATGTTGAAAATAGGAAAAATTAGTATAAACAAATAAGAATTAGTATAAACCAAGTCCCACCTCAACTAAATTGAGAACTTTACCCTTTGCTAAACCTATAAATAGAAGGGTTTGATCCTTTATTTCATTCACCAACAATAAGGCCTCCAATTTTTTAGAAAGGCTTTGTTGTGGGAGGACTTTTTATAAAGACCTCCTTAGTTAAATTTTCGCGTGAAAGTGCGTATTCAGTTTGTGAAACTCGTATTTTTGGGAATGTTTCTTATTTAATTTTTGGTAATGTTATTATTTTAAATATTATATTTAGTTTGTTAGTTAAAATTTAAATTTTGAAAGTTTAGTTAGTTTTGGTAGTAAACTAGTTAGTTTACTATGTTTATTTTGGCTTGTAGTTGATTATGTAAATAAGTTTTAATGATTGTAATTAAAGATATAAAGCCTTAACATCATCCAAGTGTAACACAAAACTCACAAAATAAAAGATTTACAAAGAACCATGTTGGACAGTTTTTGGGACTAAGCTTGAGGACCATTTGTGCTTTTGATTTATGTCTAAAAGCTTAATTTGATGATTGTATGTTATATCCCTCTAAGTTCTGAAGATTTCCTTACTTGAATGAACCAAAACAGAGTTAAAATGAATCCGTGGTGAAGATTTTAGTAAAGAATGTCTAGAAATGAAAACTGAATGAACAGTGACTATAGTTTCAAATTCTGGAATAGCTATGTTACCTGAAAAATTCTGAGTTTCTGGGTAGTTGTAGTGCACCGAGTTAGGAAGCCATAGGCTTAGGAATGACCTCATGTCGACCTCGGATGAGGGAGTTAAGGTGATTGGAAGGAAATGTGTCGAATTTGTCAAAATGAAAGTCAGCAACGGGATGCGCTATTCGGGACACTGTTTGGAGCAGTTAATGTTTCCAAAAACTTCTGGGCTTTTGGTATGTTATAGTAACTGAATTAGCTTTCCATAGACTCTGGAACAGACTAATTTTGGCTTCGGAGCAAAGAGTTATGATCATTCAAAGTAGTCGTGTCAAAACTGTCTAACCAACTCGGGACAGTCACCTTGAACGAATTTTTCGGAATTCAATATTTTGAATTTGGAAATAGTCAAAGAATGAAAGTTGTAGCCTCGGAAGTTAGCTTCGCGTGGGCTCAAGAATCGCTCAAAAATATTTTGAAATGAATTATTTATGACTGTTTTACCGAGAGAGGGTAAAGATGATAAAGAATGAAAAACAGTTTTGAACGCCCCTTTTTGAACACTATTTTGGACTGTCTATCTTATCCGAAATGGGTGTCCAGTAACTTTTAAAAATAGGATAATATGGTGTTTATAGCATATCCAAAGTTAGACGTCATCGGACATATGAGATATAGCATAAAGTTTACATTACAATTACTATGCGTTGCTATGTGACTAATAGTTGATGTGTATGATTATATAATTGTGTAGGACACGTGAAGTGCAGATAACTGTAAGATGTTAAACTGTTATTGGTAAACAAAGATCAATGCAAGTCTTTCAGTTCCTATTTTCTATGTGAATTTGATGATGAACTATTTGAAATCTTTATTGCAAATAGCATGGTGTGTTATATTAATGTTGAAAGTATGAAATGTTAAAGTCAATTTATGACTACGTTGATTGAGTAATGATTGTTGATTGAGTAAGGAACTCAATCTTTATACTTGTTATATGAACTACAACATGTATGTTATGTTAGTCCAATGTTTATGAGATGTATATCGAGCATGTTATTATGTGCTATGTGATGCATGAAAACTGTTAGATTTTGCTAGGCTGTCGAGCTCAACCTTGCAAATAACCATTTTTGCAGGTTAAAGATTTAAGGTAAACTATGTGCTACTTGAAAGATATGAATCAGATGTGATACCTGAAGATTTATATACTTTGGCTGAGTTATCATTATTTGAACCATGTTTAAGGTTCCGAATAATGTATTAATGTTGAATTGTAATATCGTTTTGCGATGTAAACTCTTGTAGTATTAAAATGATTCTGAGATATTTAGATGTAAAGGTTAAAAGTTCTAGGAACGAGGATAGTTTGTAATAGAAAATTTTAATTATACCGTAAATTTTAATGGTTGTATTATCATTTAATGATGTAAAATTAGAGGTTGAATGTATTATGAACGACTGAAGTCGAGAATTAAATTATATAAATTTTGGGGTCTTTACAGTTGGTATTAGAGCTGATAGGTTAGAAACCTTAGGTAAGAGTACCTTAGGCTATAACCTTAGGGAAGAGAGGTGAAGATAATGAACGAATAAGCTCAAATAGTGTTTGAACAATAAGAAGTACTTTAAGAAATTTATAAAGAAGGGATTAAAACATGCGTAAGAGGATTCAAAGAAGAATCTCGCAGAGTTATAAAGAATATGAATGTGGGGTTACCCAACTCCAATAATAAGGATGTAAGGTGATAATAAATAGACAGTGTCTATAAAAAGAGAATAATAAAGAAGTTAAGAATAAAAAGTTATATCTAAGTATGGTACAATCGTACTCTTTAATAGTGGATGTATGGTATCTGGGATAAACGATTCCTTCATAGAGCAGAGGTATATACGAACTAGTAACTCGGAACCTAGTTTATTAGTTGTTTGTGGGAAACCACTCAGCGTACCATATTGAAACTATTAGAGACTCGATGTGTATCAAGTATAGAAAATAGATACGTATGATGAAAATGTGGAACTCGAATGAATTGTTGAGCAATGTAAATGATGTTAGAAATTCTTAAAGGAAGAATTGTTAAATAAACAAGAAAATTCAAAGAAGAATCTTGAAGAGATATAAAGATAAGAAATGGGAGTTACCCTAACTCCAATAGCCAAGATAACGAATAATGATGAATAGACAAAGCCTGTAAGATTAAAAGCATAAATGAAATCGTAAATGATGAAAAAGGGAAGAAAGGGGATCGTAAAATAAAACGATCACGAGTTAAGAATTTTTTTTTGTAAGGGAAATGATTATAGAATAAGATCACGACGTGATCTGTTTAAGTTATAAAAGAAAGATGGTCTGTAATATTTGAATAATTATAGCTTAATGCTATGAAGATAATGTACTATGATATAGTACGAGATAAACTAATGAGGAGTTATAGATAATGTATTACGAGGAATTCATATTGAGCAAGTTAAGGGTAAGTTATTAAGAGCAAGATAGAGTTAGGTGGGATTTTAATTGAGGACTCATATGATGGCTGAGTTGTACAAACCTTTGTAAGGGTGAGGGTTTTGTGCTTGTACTCAGTTTATCACATTGATAATCATTGGAATGTTGTTGTCGCGCTATCAATGTATATGTGGCGAAAAGGTGATTCTTTTCTCATGTGTATATTTGATAGTTAGAAACTATTAAGATTAGTTACATATTATTAGGATTAAGTGCGGTTCTTAAAACTAATGCATATGGTAAGTTCGTGACTCATAATAATATGGTATGTTTTGAACCCCTCAGCGAATGGACACCTATGGTCTGACTAGGACAAGTTCTTAAACTCATATTATTGTGGCAAGTTCCTGGATTTCCAATGTGTAGTTAGTTTGATGAACTATACTGGGGATATAGGAGGATTATAAGTTGAAATACAAGAATATTTAGTATACAGATTTAAATTGATGGAGAAAAATTAGATATTCCAAATCTTCTAGCTTTGCTAGACTTTCAAAATTTATTGACTTCGTGTTGATGTTTGCACTTCTATTTTCTTGAAAAACATTGGATCAAATGATGAAACCAATGAGTTTTAAAAACAATACAGTTATTCATATGTCTATTCTAATTTCTTCGGCTAAACAAAAATGGTTTGAAATATATCAAAATATTTTTTTTTCTATATCAACAATGCATTATGGAACATGGTGCAGAGATGATAAAAACGATGGAGTCATCAATGCAGTATTACTTAGTGTTGGATGTGATCTAAGGATCGTCAGCCCACTATGGTATGATGTAGTATGATAAAATCACGAAATTGCGGAATCCTCAAACTGGATTTGTAAATACAATATGGTATATCGTATGACGCCATAAAAAGGATTTTTGAGATTTCTTTAAGATATGAGAATATATATATATATATATATGTATATTTCGATTGATGTCTGAATTATTGTAGAAGTCTATGCTATTTGATTCAGCTAGACGAATATTTAAAGATGTTTATGAAATCAAAGTGTTTCCTTCCTAAGTTATGCCAAATCAAATTGTTTTGGTGCGGATTTAGATGTTGAAAAGATGAGATGAACAAACCTTTTATAGGGGATTACGCGAAGGTGTTTAGATGTTTGTGCACAATACATTGTACGAAGGACTGATCCCCCTAAGTACGAGAAGTCCCTATAGTCTTATGACTGTTAAAGTTTAAGTTGAAAGATTACTTATAACTATGGACATACGCATATCGGTTAAATGTTTGTGCACAATACATCGTATGAAGGGCTTAACACCCAAAGTACAAGAGTCCTTATAGTCTAATGACTGTTAAGGTTTAAGTTGAAAGAGTACTTGTAACCGTGGACGTAGTTCAAGGTCTTGTGACCACTCATCATGATTTGGAATCTTTTAAATTCTTGAGTTATTCACACTACTTCCCAATTATTGAATAATTGTGGAAGATTCTTGTTATTCTGCAAGATGGAAGTGGAAAAGGAGAGTATTCCTTAGAAAGAAGTAAGTCGTAGAATGCGACAATGAATGACGAATATATTGAATATGTGAGAAAAGAAATTTTGAAGTGAGAAGGAGATGAGTTATCAAAGAATAATGTAAAACTTTTAATAGAAAAGTTAATAATTATAGAAAGATCTTTGTGGAAAGAAACTGGTTATAGAACCCATTAACTGAATAAAGTATTAACGTAAAATCAATTTTGATAGATTGAATGAATGAAGACTAATAGATAAAATTTCGAGAATGAAATTCTTAGAAGAAATGGTGAATGTAATATCCCGAGTAAATTTTGAAAAGAGATTTGGTGAAAACCAAGTAAGGGAGGTTTCTTTGATTCCGAGGACGGAATCCTTATAAGGAGGGAATGATGTGACAACCCGAATTTTCATAAGTTATTAAAATAAGAATTTAATAATTAAAATTCTTATTTTGAGGTGTATATATTTTGAATTATGTGATTTGGTGTGAAGAGAATTATATATTCATATGTTAGAGAATGTGAGATTTAATAATTAATTAAACTATTAAAAAATTAAATAATATTAGTTTATTTAATTAAGTTGAAATTATGTTATGAGATAATATAATTTTAATTATTATGCCTTATGGACAATGGAAATTATTATGAGTTAAGTTTCATAAATAGTGTGAATAAATCACTTAATTAAAATAGTGAATTAATACAAGTATAATTGATTTAATAAAGTGAGAATGTAATATATTGCATAAAAATGTAAATGTTAGTATAATGCGAGTAAAATATTTATTAAGTACATTAAATATTTTAGTTGGAAATTTGTGGAATAAAATGAATATTTATGGTATTAAATAAATATTTGATGAAAATTATTATGGGATAGTTTATTCAAGTGTGATAAAATAGATGAGATTTATACGTATTTTATTACGCAAGTATAATTAGGATATTCTAATTTAATTAAATAATTAAATTAGAGGAGTGAGAATTTGTTAAATAATGTTATGATTATAATGGTTGAATATAAATTATAATTTTATTGATAAGGTTAATTTTATTTTCCTAAGAAATTAAAGGTACACAATCTAATTTATAATTCTAGTTTATGTGTTCTTGAGTCTCTTTTAAAATTGAAGTTTTGGTTAATGAATTTGTGGGTTGCGATGTTATATATGTTATTAGATATTTATAATTTGATAATGGTCATCTACAAATAAATTTTCAGGAATCAAATTCATGTATTTATACTAAAGAAGAGGAGTTTGGGTTTTGATTGTAATGTGTGTTTTGGTGTACTTTGGGACTAAAGTTGATGATGAATTCGTGATGAAAATATTAAGCTGATGGATGATTGTTGTTCTCCTCTATAAAATGAAAACAACGCAACTTGAACGGATCGAATTGGTTAAGAAACGAATTTGTGATGAATGAATACACCTAATATGTTGAAAATAGGAAAAATTAGTATAAACAAATTAGAATTAGTATAAACCAAGTCCCACATCAACTAAATTGAGAACTTTACCCTTTTCTAAACCTATAAATAGAAGGGCTTGATCCTTTATTTCATTCACCAACAATAAGGCCTCCAATTTTTGAGAAAGGCTTTGTTGTGGGAGGACTTTTTATAAAGACCTCCTTAGTTAAATTTTCGCGTGGAAGTGCGTATCCAGTTTGTGAAACTCGTATTTTCGGGTATGTTTCTTATCTAATTTTTGGTAATGTTATTATTTTAAATATTATATTTAGTTTGTTAGTTAAAGTTTAAATTTTGGAAGTTTAGTTAGTTTTGTTAGTAAACTAGTTAGTTGACTATATTTATTTTGGCTTGTAGTTGATTATGTAAATGAGTTTTAATGATTTTAATTAGAGATATGAATCCTTAACATCATTCAAGTGTAACCCAAAACTTACAAAATAAAAGATTTACAAAGAACCATATTGGACAGTTTTTGGGACTGAGCTTGAGGACCATTTGTGCTTTTGATTTATATCTAAAAGCTTAATTTGATGATTGTATGTTATATTCCTCTAAGTTCTGAAGATTTCCTAACTTGAATGAACCAAAACGGAGTTAAAATGAATCTGTGGTGAAGATTTTAGTAAACCATGTCTAGAAATGAAAACTGAATGAACAGTGACTATAGTTTCAAATTCTGGAATAGCTATGTTGCCTGAAAAATTCTGAGTTTCTAGGTAATTGTAGTGCACGGAGTTAGGAAGCCAAAGGCTTTGGAATGACCTCATTTCAACCTCGGATGAGGGAGTTACGGTGATTGGAATGAAATGTGTCGAATTTGTCAAACTGAAAGTCAACAGCAGGATGTGCTATTTGGGACACTATTTTGATCAGTTAATGTTTCCAGAAACTTCTGTGCTTTTGGTATGTTATAGTACACTAAAAAATCTTTCCATAGACTATGGAACGGACTAATTTTGACTTCGGAGCAAAGAGTTATGACCATTCAAAGTCATCGCGTCACAACTGTCTAACCAACTCGGGGTAGTCACCTTGAACGAATTTTCCAAAATTCAGTATTTTAAATTTGGAAATGGTCAAAGAATGAAAGTTGTAGCCTCGGAAGTTAGCTTCGTGTTGGCGCAAGAATCGCTCAAAAATATTTTAAAACAAATTAGTTATGACTATTTTAGCGAGAGAGGGTAAAGATGAGAAAGAATGAAAAACAGTTTTGAACGCCCCTTTTTGAACACTATTTTGGACTGTCTATCTTATCCAAAATGGGTGTCCAGTAACTTTTAAAAATAGGATAATATGGTGTTTATAGCATATCCAAAGTTGGACGTCATCGGACATATGAGATATAGCATAAAGTTTACATTACAATTACTATGCGTTGCTATGTGACTAATAGTTGATGTGTATGATTATATAATTGTGTAGGACACGTGAAGTGCAGATAACTGTAAGATGTTAAACTGTTATTGGTAAACAACGATCAATGCAAGTCTTTCAGTTCCTATTTGCTATGTGAATTTGATGATGAACTGTTTGAAATCTTTATTGCAAATAGTATGGTGTGTTATATTAATGTTGAAAGTATGAAATGTTAAAGTCAATTTATGACTACGTTGATTGAGTAAGGAACTCAATCTTTATACTTGTTATATGAACTACAACATGTATGTTATGTTAGTCCAATGTTTATGAGATGTATATCGAGCTTGTTATTATGTGCTTTGTGATGCATGAAAACTGTTAGATTTTGCTGGGCTGTCGAGCTCAACCTTGCAAATAACCACTTTTGCAGGTTAAAGATTTAAGGTAAACTATGTGCTACTTGAAAGATATGAATCAGATGTGATACTTGAAGATTTATATACTTTGGTTGAGTTATCATTATTTGAACCATGTTTAAGGTTCCGAATAATGTATTAATGTTGAATTGTAATATCGTTTTGCGATGTAAACTCTTGTAGTATTAAAATGATTCTAAGATATTTAGATGTAAAGGTTGAAAGTTCTGGGAACGAGGATAGTTTGTAATAGAAAATTTTAATTATTCCGTAAATTTTAATGGTTGTATTATCGTTTAATGATGTCAAATTAGAGGTTGAATTTATTATTAACGACTGAAGTTGGGGTCTTTACAGTTGGTATCAGAGCTAATGTGTTAGAAACTTAGGTAAGAGTGCCATAGGCTATAACCTTAGGGAAGAGAGGTGAAGATAATGAACGAATAAGCTCAAATAGTGTTTGAACAATAAGAAGTACTTTAAGAAATTTATAAAGAAGGAATTAAAACATGCGTAAGAGGATTCAAAGAAGAATCTCGCAGAGTTATAAGGAATATGAATGTGGGGTTACCCAACTCCAATAATAAGGATGTAAGGTGATAATAAATAGACAATGTCTATAAAAAGAGAATGATAAAGAAGTTAAGAATAAAAAGTTATATCTAAGTATGGTACAATCGTACTCTTTAATAGTTAATGTATGGTATCTGGGCTAAACGATCCTACATAGAGCGGAGGTATATACGAACTAGTAACTCAGAACCTAGTTTGTTGGTTGTTTATGGGAAACCACTCAGCGTACCATATTGAAACTATTAGAGACTCGATGTGTACCAAGTATAGAAAATAGATACGTATGATGAAAATGTGGAACTCGAATGAATTATTGAGCAATGTAAATGAAGTTAAAAATTTTTAAAGGAAAAATTGTTAAATAAACAAGAAAATACAAAGAAGAATCTTGAAGGGATATAAAGATAAGAAATGGGAGTTACCCTAACTCCAATAGCCAAGATAACGAATAATGATGAATAGACAAAGCCTGTAAGATTAAAAGCATAAATGAAATCGTAAATGATGAAAAAGGGAAGAAAGGGGATCGTAAAATAAAACGATCACGAGTTAAGAAATTTTTTTTGTAAGGGAAATGATTATAGAATAAGATCACGACGTGATCTGTTTAAGTTATAAAAGAAAGATGGTCTGTAATATTTGAATAATTATAGCTTGATGCTATGAAGATAATGTACTATGATATAGTACGAGATAAACTCACGAGGAGTTATAGATAATGTGATACGAGGAATACATATTGAGCAAGTTAAGGGTAAGTTGTTAAGAGCAAGTTAGAGTTAGGTGGGATTTCAATTGAGGACTTATATGATGGCTGAGTTGTACAAACCTTTGTATGGGCGAGGGTTTTGTGCTTGCACTCAGTTTATCACATTGATAATCATTGGAATATTGGTGTCGCGCTATCAATGTACATGTGGCGAAAAGGTGATTCTTTTCTCATGTGTATATTTGATAGTTAGAAACTATTATGATTAGTCAGATATTATTAGGATTAAGTGCGATTCTTAAAACTAATACATATGGTAAGTTCGTGACTCATAATAATATGGTATGTCTTGAACCCCTCAGCAAATGGAAACCTATGGTCTGACTAGGACAATTTCTTAAACCCATATTATTGTGGCAAGTTCCTGGATTTCCAATGTGTAGTCAGTTTGATGAACTATACTGGGGATATAGGAGGATTATAAGTTGAAATACAAGAATATTTTGTATAAAGATTGAAATTGATGAAGAAAAATTAGATATTCCAAATCTTCTAGCTTTGCTAGACTTTCAAAATTTATTGACTTCGTGATGATGTTTGCACTTCTATTTTCTTGAAAAACCTTGGATCAAATGATGAAACCAATGAGTTTTAAAAATAATACTGTTATTCGTATGTCTATGCTATTTGCTTCGGCTAGACAAAAATGGTTTGAAATCTATCAATTTTTTTTTTATATCATCAATGCATTATGGAACCTGGTGCAGAGATGATAAAAACGATGGAGTCATCAATGCAGTATTACTTAGTGTTGGATGTGATCTAAGGATCGTCAGCCCACTATGGTATGATGTAGTATGATAAAATCACAAAATGACGAAATCCTTAAACGGACTGTAAATACAGTGCGGTATCATGACGTCATAAAAAGGATTTTTGAGATTTCTTTAAGTTATGAGAATGTATATATATATATATATGTATATTTCGATTGATGTCTGAATTGTTGTAGAAGTCTATGCTATTTGATTCAGCTAGACGAATATTAAAAGATGTTCATGAAATTCAAGCGTTTCTTGCAAAGTTATGTCAAACCAAATTGTTTCGGTGTCGATTCATATGTTGAAAAGCTGAGATGAACAAACCTTTTATAGGGGATTACGCGAAGGTGTTTAGATGTTTGTGCACAATACATTGTACGAAGGACTGATCCCCCTAAGTACGAGGAGTCCCTATAGTCTTATGACTGTTAAAGTTTAAGTTGAAAGATTACTTATAACTATGGAGATACGCATATCGGTTAAATATTTGTGCACAATACATCGTACGAAGGGCTTAACACCCTAAGTACGGGAGTCCTTATAGTCTAATGACTATTAAGGTTTAAGTTGAAAGAGTACTTATAACCGTGGACGTACTTCAAGGTCTTGTGACCACTCCACATGATTTGGAATCTTTTAAATTCTTGAGTTATTCATACTACCTCCCAATTATTGAATAATTATGGAAGATTCTTGTTATTCTGCAAGATGGAAGTGACAAAGGAGAGTATTCCTTAGAAAGAAGTAAGTCGTAGAATGCGACAATGAATGATGAATATATTGAATATGTGAGAAAAGAAATTTTGAAGTGAGAAGGAGATGAGTTATCAAAGAATAATGTAAAACTTTTAATAGAAAAGTTAATAATTGTAGAAAGATCTTTGTGGAATGAAAGTGGTTATAGAACCCATTGACTGAATAAAGTATTAACGTAAAATCTATTTTGATAGATTGAATAAATGAAGAGTAATAGATAAAATTTCGAGAATGAAATTCTTAGAAGAAAGGGTGAATGTAATATCCCGAGTAAATTTTGAAAAGAGATTTGGTGAAAACCGAGTAAGGGAGGTTTCTTTGATTCCGAGGACGGAATTCTTATAAGGAGGGAAGGATGTGACAACCCGAATTTTCATAAGTTATTAAAATAAGAATTTAATAATTAAAATTCTTATTTTGAGGTGTATATATTTTATATTATGTGATTTGGTGTGAAGAGAATTATATATTCATATGTTAGAGAATGTGAGATTTAATAGTTAATTAAACTATTAAAAAATTAAATAATACTAGTTTATTTAATTAAGTTGAAATTATGTTATGAGATAATATAATTTTAATTATTATATATAGTTATGGGCAATGGAAATTTTTATGAGTTAAGTTTCATAAATAGTGTGAATAATTCACTTAATTAAAATAGTGAATTAATACAAGTATAATTGATTTAATAAAGTGAGAAGGTAATATATTGCATGGAAATGTAAATGTTAGTATAATGCGAGTAAAATATTTATTAAGTACATTAAATATTTTAGTTGAAATTTATGGAATAAAATGAATATTTATGGTATTAAATAAATATATGATGAAAATTATTATGGGATAGTTTATTTAAGTGTGATAAAATAGATGAGATTTATACATATTTTATTACGCTTAATATAATTATGGATATTCTAATTTAATTAAATAATTAAATTAGAGGAGTGAAAATTTGTTAAATAATGTTATGATTATAATGGTTGAATATAAATTATAATTTTACCGATAAGGTTAATTTTATTTTCCTAAGAAATTAAAGGTACACAATCTAGTTTATAATTCTAGTTTATGTGTTTTTGAGTTTCTTTTAAAATCAGAGTATTGGTTAATGAATTTGTGGATTGCGATGTTATATATGTTATTAGATATTTATAATTTGATAATGGTCATCTACAAATAAATTTTCAGGTATCAAATTCATGTATTTATACTAAAGAAGAGGAGTTTGGGTTTTGATTGTAATGTGTTTTTTCGTGTACTTTGGGACTAAAGTTGATGATGAATTCGTGATGAAAACTTTAAATTCATGGATGATTGTTGTTCTCCTCTATAAAACGAAAACAACGCAACTTGAACGGATCGAATTGGTTAAGAAACGAATTCGTGATGAATGAATACACTTAGCATGCTGAAAATAGGAAAAATTAGTATAAACAAATTAGAATTTGTATAAACCAAGTTCCACATCAACTAAATTGAGAACTTTACCCTTTGATAAACCTATAAATAGAAGGGCTTGATGTAAGACCCTGAAATTTTTTTAAATAAAAAGGAATTTCCTTTATTTATTATTTTGAAATAGTAAGGGTTGATTTGATTAATGTGGATAGTTAAGGGTTAAATATGCAAATATTTCAAAATAAGCAAGTGGTTATAAAATATTCATTGTTGTCGGGGAATATTCGTTTGGTCGTGGAATATTAAATGCTTTGTGAATATTCGTTTGGTCGTGGAATATTCGATCTTTGTCGGGGAATATTCGCATTGACTGGCAGCCACCGTGTAATGGACCCATAACGAAAGCGATTGGATGAGGAAAACGACAAATATAAGTTGGTTAAAATAACGGTAGCGTAGTTATTACAATTAAGACATTGGAATACCCGGTGGTTAAAATACAAGATGTCTGGCGTGGTTGCACAAGAGAGTAGCACCAGTATTGCATGATTGTTGAATTATTGATCCTTACGTAAGAAGGCACTACTCAATAATTATTACAAAGAGTTATTCTCAATAGTTTATTTTATTGATTCAATAATTCGCTGCGTTGGTATTTTATATTATTGTTGTTCAATAATTGTCAATGCACATTATCTCCATTATCGGATCAATAATTCATATTATTTGAATAATATTATTAGATAACATTATTGGCAATGTCTAGAAAGTTACATCGAGGAGAGGTTTGGTCACCTAATTGCGGCCAAGAAGGAGAAATCCTTATCTGAAAGCCCCCTTTTCCCGGGAACAACTGGTTGTCATAAATGTGATTCGTAATATTATTTGTGAATAATTAATTATTGATTCATATGATAAGGAAATATTTATTTTATATGAATATAAATGATGGATTTATTTATGTGGTTATTAATGAAGGAATTAATGTTGAGGTGTTTTATCGGATTTTATCTGGATTGGAGGTATTAAAAAATCAAATCGGGGTTTTGAGATATATTGCGGGGTTATAATTTTAATCAATCCGACCGTTGGATTGTGGTAATTTTTGGGTATGTTATACATACATAAGTTGAGTATATGTCCACAAATTTTGAACCGTTAAAAATGCACGAATGATTTGTTGTGAATTTTAAGAGGTGTCCTGATTCGAAAATTAGGTTTATAATTGATTTTGGTGGAAAATTCTAGAATTGAGTGGGCCCCACTTGTGGTTGGTGAAAATGTGCTGAATTTTATTTCAAATGTGGTGGGTGGCAATAGTAGCGGTAAAGCCATCGTGTAGCAGTCAAGTCTGCTTTTTTGGGCTAACATTTTCCTATAAATAGAGGGCTATGTTAGAATTGAAAATCACACCGTAAACAAGTTTTTCTCTTTCTCTCTATATTATTGAGCGTATTTTGTGAGTATTTAGATACTTTGAGAGTTGTTTATTCAAGACAAGTTTCATTCAAAGATCACTTGAGGCATTTCCTTCCAGAAATCTTGATTCTTTGAGGTAAGGGATGTTATTTTCTTCTCAAATGATATTAATTCTTCAATATCATTATCTGAAATATTGGTTGGTACTTTTTATCAAATTTGGAACTTTTTCATGTCGGGGTTACTATTCATGAGTTACTATTCACGAGTTACTATTCACGAGTACTATTCATGAAGCGTGAAAATGTTTTTTTTGTGGAATTTCTATCTTTTGGTGTCGTGGATTACTATTCACATATACGGCCTTTATTCACGATATCAAGACTATTCACGTATACGGCACTATTCATCGAAAAATAAAATTTCTTCTTTTCGTCCAAAATATCTATTCTGGATACTAGCTTTGATTGTATCCATGTTTTGATCATTCTTGAATTTTACACCACTATGATTATTTTGAGGTATTGTTGGACATGGATAAAACAAAGTACGAATCCTTAATCCTTAATCCTTGTCATTTTGTTTCACTGGATTCGTTCTTTAAAAATATTTTCATCATCCTCGGTCTTAAATGATGATATTATTGAATATCTTTGGCTTGTGTAGTGCAAAGATGAATGATTTCTCAAGAATATCTTTGGCACAGAGTGCAAAGATGAGCGGTGTTTAAATGAACATGACCGATCGATGAATATCTTTGGCCTTTAGTGCAAAGATGAACAGGTGTTGAGATGAACATGACCGACTGATGAATATCTTTGGCCTTTAGTCCAAAGATGAACAGGTGTTGAGATGAACATGACCGATTGATGAATATCTTTGGCCTGTAGTGCAAAGATGAATATTTGATTTGAGATGAATATTGATTGATGTTACTGAGGATAAAATATTGATGATGGACCGTTAAATTCATAGATTATAGTAGATTTCATTCTCTACGTAACTCTTCTATGAATTATTATTTCACATGCGAATATTGATCCGAAACTTGTTGTTCATTGTATTCTATCGATTTTTCCCTCGTTGGAGACTAACGATAATTTGTTGTATATTATCTTAGTCATAATATTCTTTACTGGGCTAGTTGAGCTCACCCTTTTCCATGTTGTTCCATTTTTCTTCTCAGGAGGCGAGAATGTAGCGAGTACTAGTCGGGGTATGGAATGAAGGTTCTAAAGAGAGTTGTTTAGTAGTCCTCACCATTTTTGTAAAATAATGTATCAATAAATGTGATGAGGATTTATTTGAGTATAGATATTGTCTGAAGATAATATTTGTATTTAAACTCATTAAGATATATTGTCGTATTTCACACGACATTTGTATTATTGAAGTTGTAGTTTGCTTCTTGTACCATGTATTTGGCGACTCAGAATGGGTGTTGTGTATACCTATTTTGGGGGCGTCACACTTGACCCTTTGTTTCATTCAACAACGATAAGGCCTCCAATTTTTGAGAAAGGATTTGTTGTGGGAGAACTTTTTATAAAGACCTCCTTAGTTAAATTTTGGTGTGGAAGTGCGTATTCAGTTTGTGAAACTCGTATTTTCGGGTATATTTCTTATTTAATCTTTAGTAATGTTATTATTTAAAATATTATATTTAGTTTGTTAGTTAAAGTTTAAATTTTGGAAGTTTAGTTAGTTTTGTTAGTAAACTAGTTAGTTTACTATGTTTATTTTGGCTTGTAGTTGATTATGTAAATGAGTTTTAATGATTGTAATTAGAGATATGAAGCCTTAACATCATCCAAGTGTAACCCAAAACTCAAAAAATAAAAGATTTAGAAAGAACCATGTTGGATAGTTTTTTGGGACTGAGCTTGAGGACCATTTATGCTTTTGATTTATGTCTAAAAGCTTAATTTGATGATTATATGTTATATCCCTCTAAGTTCTGAAGATTTCCTAACTTGAATGAACCAAAACGGAGTTACAATGAATCCGTGGTGAAGATTTTAGTAAACCATGTCTTGAAATGAAAACTGAATGAACAGTGACTATAGTTTCAAATTCTGGAATAGCTACGTTGCCTGAAAAATTCTAAGTTTCTGGGTAGTTGTAGTGAACTGAGTTAGGAAGCCATAGGAATTGAAATGACCTCATTCCGACCTCGGATGAGGGAGTTACGGTGATTGGAAGGAAATGTGTCGAATTTGTCAAACTAAAAGTCAGCAGCGGGATGTGCTATTCAGGACACTGTTTTGATCAGTTAATATTTCCAAAAACTTCTAGGCTTTTGGTATGTTATAGTACACTGAATTAGCTTTCCATAGACTCTGGAACGGACTAATTCCGACTTCGGAGCAAAGAGTTATGACCACTCAAAGTAGTCGCGTCAAAACTGTCTAACCAACTCGGGGTAGTCACCTTGAACGATTTTTCCGAAATTCAGTATTTTGAATTTGGAAATGGTCAAAGAATGAAAGTTGTAGCCTCGGAAGTTAGCTTCGCGTGGGCTCAAGAATCGCTCAAAAATGTTTTGAAACGAATTAGTTATGACTGTTTTAGCGAGAGAGAGTAAAGCTAAGAAAGAATGAAAAACAGTTTTGAACGCCCCTTTTTGAACACTATTTTGGACTGTCTATCTTGTCCAAAATGGGTGTCCAGTAACTTTTAAAAATATGTTAATATGATGTTTATAGCATATTCAAAGTTGGACGTCATCGGACTTATGAGATATAGCGTAAAGTTTACATTACAATTACTATACGTTGCTATGTGAATAATAGTTGATGTGTATGATTATATAATTGTGTAGGACACGTGAAGTGAATATAACTGTAAGCTGTTAAACTGTTATTGGTAAACAAAGATCAAGACAAGTCTTTCAGTTCCTATTTGCTATGTGAATTTGATGATGAACTATTTGAAATCTTTATTGCAAATAGCATGGTGTGTTATATTAATGTTGAAAGTATGAAATGTTAAAGTCAATTTATGACTACGTTGATTGAGTAATGAATGTTGATTGAGTAAAGAACTCAATCTTTATACTTCTTATATGAACTACAACATGTATGTTATGTTAGTCCAATGTTTATGAGATGTATATCGAGCATGTTATTATGTGTTATGTGATGCATGAAAACTGTTAGATTTTGCTGGGCTGTCGAGCTCAACTTTGCAAATAACCACTTTTGCAGGTTAAAGATTTAAGGTAAACTATGTGCTACTTGAAAGATTTGAATCAGATGTGATACTTGAAGATTTATATACTTTGGTTGAGTTATCATTATTTGAACCATGTTTAAGGTTCCGAATAATGTATTAATGTTGAATTGTAATATCGTTTTGTGATGTAAACTCTTGTAGTATTAAAATGATTCTGAGATATTTAGATATAAAGGTTGAAAGTTCTGGGAACGAGGATAGTTTGTAATATAAAATTTTAATTATTCCGCAAATTTCAATGGTTGTATTATCATTTAATGATGTAAAATTAGAGGTTGAATGTATTATTAACGACCGAAGTCAAGAATTAAATTATATGAATTTTGGGGTCTTTACATAAAATAAAACTTTTGATATTTTGCCATGAAAATATTAATATTTTAATAGTAATATCTATTATCAGATAATGGATTTAGATGCTTAAAAATCATATAATTATGATTTTAAAGTATTAAAATACTTTGTGATATTATAAATATATTATAATATTATGTTATAATTTTCATTAATATTTAATATTAAATAAATATTAATGATTAAAGAATTATGTGGTATTTATATTATATAAATACGATATATATGATTGAAAAATCTTGATAAATGATATTAATTATCTGAAAATTATTGAAAGTCTATGAAAAATATTTTACCTGATAATAAATTATCTAAGATATCTGTGAACCAGTTTAGATCGAGTCTTAATGATTTTAGACTCGAATTTTGTCCGACTAGACCGTCGGGATGATAGAATTGTGTCGGATTCAAGTCATACTGAAATAGTTTGACTTGATGCTATGTCTTACGTGTGTTATAGACTGATAGGGTTATATGTTATGTGTTTAGGTTATTCTATGTATATATATAATAGTATTATATTGTGATGATATTATTCTAATATTGGAGATCTATATTACTAATATTAGGTCTTCGGATAATGCGATATAAATTGTGTAGCGGTAATCAACGGTTCAGACAAGTTTTTCTTAACTCTACTAAGAGTTGTTTCATTCAGATATGCTTATGGTTAATCATTGCTGATTGCCATGTAGAATTGTACTCTGTACATCTTGCATGTATAAGTCAGGTAAGAAAGGCTGATCACCTTCATTACCATTCGGTCCAGATAAATTTGTCCATGTTTAATACTTGTTCAGTCAAAAGTTTGTTCGTGCTAGTTCTCAATTATATTGATGAATTATAGCCAGCTTATTATTCAAACTCTTTCAATCATGATATATCTTTAAATTGTATCTAAACTTGCTGGGCAACTTTCATGTTCACCCTTGCTATATCATGATAAACATTGCAGATAAGGCGAATGCGTTCGGATACAGGAAAAATGTTAATGCCAAGTTCAGCTTGGGATAAAATGTGCAGCTAGTTTGTAATAGTATAGTTTGATAATAATGTTATATGTTAGATAGTTTATGAATTGTGTATAAGTTAAGGTTACTCGATTTTGGAGAATAGTGTGTAAAGTGTATTGTATAAACAATTTATGTTTATATCTTTCGCAAATATCTATAGAATGATTGAACCAAATTCGTGGTTATTTAGGACCTGGATTCGGGGCTATCACAGTTGGTATCAGAGCTGTTGGTTATGAATCTTAGGTAGGAATACCTGAGACCAATAATCGCAGTGATTAGGATAAGATCTAATTCATATAGAGTTAGTTGGTCGGTATGATTCAAAGACTAATATCGATGAGTTATAAAGATACAGAGTTCCCTAACTCTGATAATAAAGTTGAACAGTGGTGATGAATAGATTGAGTCTAAAAGACTGAAAGTGAAGGGATAGGAGATCGTAAAACAAAATGATCATGACATAGAAATGAATCGTAATATATACGATGAGATCACCCCGTGATCTGATAAGGTTATAATATGGGAAAAGATTTAATCTGATGATTGGAAAGTTTACAGCAAGATTGCTGTGTGAATTGGTACAGATTCAGGAAAGGATTATGAATACGGATTAAATGAAATTTGTATTGAGAAGGGAGTTAAGACTAGGTGGGGATTTCAATTGAGGACTCATGTCGGCAGCTGAGTTGTATGATTCCTAGTATGGGCGGGGAATTGTACTTGGTGTAAAAACTACTTAGTTTCTGGCATTGATAATCATTGAAATGTTTGTGTCGCGCTATTTGTTATATACATGTTAAGAGGGTGATTCCTTTCTCATGTATATAACAAATAGATAGGTCATAGGTAGAGAATATAGGGTTAGGTACGAGTTCTTAAAACTCATACTTATGTGACATTCTTGACTCATGGTTATATGAAATGTTTATGAACCCCTCAGCGAATGGACGCCAAAGGTCTGACTAGGGTAAGTTCTTAAACTCATATGATTGTGGCAAGTTTATGAACTCATAAGTGTGGTTTGACGAACTGGGTATAGTAGTGTGTGAATGGAGAATTGAGGATTATAGGAACGGATAGATTGTTAAGCAAATGATGATTAGTGGAGACATAAGTTTTACAAAACTCCTAGATATGCTAGACTTCAAAATTTTGACATCAAGCTAAATACTCACTATGTATTTTTTTAAAAAAATGTAGACTCGTAATCATTTTTGAAACGGTTTAAAGTATAGTCTATGCTATTTATTTCGGCTAGACAAAAATGATTTGAAATATCAAAATTTATTTTTATTTATCACTCATGTACCATGTAACCTGGTGCAGAGATGAAAAAAAGGTGATGGAGTTGTAAATACAGGAATACTTAGTGTAAATTTGATCTAAAATCGCTATTCCACTATTGTATGATGTGTTATGACGAAGTCATACAATGACGGAATCCTCAAACGGACTGTTAATATAGTACGGCATCATGATGTCATTCTCGATAATGTTTCCAAAATTTTAATTTGCCAACGGGGTTTGGCTACACCTAAATAAATCAATTGAATTAAATTATTGATATGAGTCTATGCTATTCGATTCAGCTAGACTAATGTTTTGGTGCGGAATCATATGATAAGACTGAGGTGAACTATGTTGTTTGGATAAATAATCCAATCGGGTAGCGTAAATATTCGCTAGACATGATTAATACGTTATGCATGACGTAAGAGTACGATAGGATAATCACCTAAAGTACTATCAACGATAGTTTACCTTCTTTGTGATTGTAAACATACCAAGTAATGTATTGTTTTGCGGTATGAATATCGTTAGAACTATGTGTTCATGGTCTATATGACCCCTCAGCACAATTTAAAAACTTTTACTCTTGTGAGTGGTGTATTGGGTAGCATGTGATGATATGTGTGAATGGTGTAAGGTGTAAGGTGAATTTCGGGGACGAAATTCTTAGAAGAAGGGGTGAATGTGACAACCTGAGAATTTAGACAATTTATTAAAATCTTAAATGATGGATTTAAGGTCAAATAATAGACCTAGACAGAAAATAAGTGTATGCGTTTGATGTTTTTGGGAAGGAATTTTGAGGATTTCAAAATTATGTGTAGGATTTTGGTGATTTATTCAGGATTAAGTGTATATGTGAATATGCTTTGTGTAGATGGTTATGTATGTGTTTAGAATGTGGTTAAGGATCAAGGGTTGACCAGATAAATTTTACCAGTGTCAAACCCTAAATATATATTAAGAACGTCAGCGTTCAGTTAGAAAACCCTAACGTCAGATAAGAAACCCTAGAAACCGGTTCTAAAACCCTAATTTCAGTTCCGGGAGTATGAAACCCTAATTCAGAAATTTAAAACCCTAGATTGGGAATGCGAATGCTGGTTTAAGGTTTAAACATCATTAATTATAATTTATTAGGGAAAACCATGATAAATGACATGAAACCCTAATTGATTATTAGAAAACCCTAATACCCGATCTGAAAACTCTAATTTCAGAATTTCGTGAAATTAAAACCCTAATCTGGGAACTTAACGGAGAATTATAATGCTTAAGTGCTATTAATTATAATATTAATTAGGGTAAAGCTTAATTAATTAGCAAACCATAATTTCAAAATTTTTTAAACCCTAATTGTTCCGTGCACAATTATGAATTTATTTGCTAAATTATCAATATTAATTAGGAAATATTAATCCTAATTAGTAAACTTGAATTATAATTAAGAAATCTTAATATAATTAGAAAATCTTAATTCTAATTTAGAAATGTTAATTTTTTATTTTTGAAAACCTAATTTTGGAAACCCTGGAAAAGTGAATTATGGAAACCTTAGGTTTTAACCCTAAGGATTTGATCAAATGACCATTTTAGAATTAAAATTGTGTGGAAAATGACATTATGCCCTTTGTGCATTATTTGTAGGATGAGTGCAAATTTTGTCAATGGGAGTTGTTCACCAACTACACCAACTCCATGTGACTTCAAATAAACTGATCAGCCATCTAGATTGCTATATACATTGTATCATCTCATTATATATTGATTTAGAGAGAGAAAAGTACACTAATATGTCTCATTTGTTCATAAACACCCAACCAAGTCTCTCTCTCTCTCTCTAGACCCACGAAATTCTTAAGTTATTCAGTCCCTTATATGATATCTAGCAAGCCAAGATCAGATCATGATGATCAGATTATAGATAAAAGCCCTAAATCATGAAATCTTTGTATTTAATGTTAGATATTGTAAGTTGTTGGTTAAAGTTGTGTTTTAGGGTGTCATTTGATGATCTGGGTTGCTAAAACCTAGATCCATATCATTTTGATGCTCGAAAATAGCATTTTCAGAAATCTGGAAAAGTTGAAAAGTTTGGTCTGACAGTCATATGTTAGGGCCTTTAGATCCGTGTGTGTTAAGTGTTTTGTGTGTTTTATGTAATAGATCTATAGTATGCCATGTGGACTTGGATATGGAACTGAAATCAGGTTCATATCATGTTTAAATTGAAAGTTATGAACGGTCAAACCTAGTTGACCGATCACGAAACTGCTTTCTGGGCAGCCCAGAAATTTCTAGAAATCTCTAACAAGCATTTTCTAGGTCTCTGATCTTGCATATGTTAAGTGCTTTGGTCATGTTGTTGCTATATGGTTGTAGTCTGACATGAGATATACACTTCCAAGCCATTACCTTACCCAGATCTGTATCAGGATCGTAGAAATTCATGGTCAAACTACCGTTGACCAAACTGTTCAAGAACATTTCTGGGTTTTCCAGAAATGTTCAAGAACAGTTGTTGTGGCCTAGTTTGACTGACCTAGATCCTACTATTTTGATGTTGTTAAATTGATCAGGTAAATTTTTGTTGTACCTTGACATAACTACTATAGATATGAACCTTAGCATCACATGAAACATGACTGGAACATGTATATAATTGAGCAACAAGATGGACACTCGAACTGCTAGGTTTCTGGGAAAACCCAGAAACACTCTGACAGTGAGTTTGCAAGCCAATATCTTCTTGTTTGTTTGTTGTATGATCAAGATGATGATTGTTTCATGTAGTGTTACATAAACACTACACGATCAACGATTAACATGCCCCAGAAACACTCTGAATTGGAAATTATTAGTGCTCAAACCTAGCCTCTCGAAGTCTGACATGAAGATCTAGGCTTGAACCAAGAACACCTATAGCGACAGTTCTGTCGCTATAGGGCCCTTTTAGCGACAATTTATTTAGTAAATTAATAATTTAATTAAATAAATTGAAATAAATAGTTTTTAATTATTAAAAATACATAATAAATTATGAAAAATGATTTTAAAGCCTGAAATATAGTTTTTAATTATTTTGGGTATATTTCAAAAATATTTAATATTTTTGGAATATAAAAGGTATTTATTTATTTAATTATAATATTAAATAAATTATTTAAAATGGTTTTAATTCATGAAAAATCATGAAAAATTGTATTATGATATTACAAAATATTTTAAGTTATTTTTGATAACTTTTAATATTTTGTGATGAATTTCATTAATAATTTATTATTAATGGTAATTAATTTATTTAATAAATATATTAAATAAATTATGGAAAAATAAATTAGTGATTTAAAAATCATATAAAAATGATTTAAGTGTTATAAAAATATTTGAAGTTATAAAATATAACTTTTGATATTTTTTCATGAAAATATTAATATTTTAATAGTAATATCAATTATCGAATAATGGATTTAATGTTTTAAAATCATATAAATATGATTTTAAAGTATTAAAAATACTTTGTGATATTATAAATATATTATAATATTACATTACGATTTTCATTAATATTTAATATTAAATAAATATTAATGATTAAGTAATTATGTGGTATTTATATTATATAAATACGATATAAATGATTGAAAAATCATGATAAATGATATTAATTATCTAAAAATTATTGCAAGTCTATGAAATATATTTTGACTGATAATAAATTATCTAAGATATTTGTGAACCAGTTTAGATCGAGTCTTAATGATTTTAGACTAGAATTTTGTCCGACTAGACCGTCGAGTTGATAGAATTGTGTCGGATTCAAGTAAGACTGAAATATTTTGACTTGATGTTATATCTTATGTGTGCTATAGACCGATAGGGTTATGTGTTATGTGTTTAGGTTATTCTATGTGTATATATAATAGTATTATATTGTGGTGATATTATTCTAATATTGGAGATCTATATTACTAATATTAGGTCTTCAGATAATGCGATATAAATTATGTAGGGGTAATCAATGGTTCAGGTAGGTTTTTCTTAACTCTACTAAGAGTTGTTTAATTCAGATATTCTTATGGTTAATCATTGCTGATTGCCATGTAGAATTGTACTCTGTACATCTTGCATGTATAAGTCAGGTATGAAAGGTTGATCACCTTCATTACCATTCGGTCAAGATAAATTTATTCATGTTTAATACTTGTTCAGTCAAAAGTTTGTTCGTGCTAGTTCTCAATTATATTGATGAATTATAGCCAGCTTATTATTCAGACTCTTTCAATCATGATATATCTTTAAATTGTATTTAAACTTGATGGGCAACTTTCATGCTCACCCTTGTTATATCATGATAAACATTGCTGATAAGGCGAATGCGTTCGGATACATGAAAAAGGTTAATGCCAAGTTCAACTTGGGATAAAATGTGCAGCTAGTTTGTAATAGTATAGTTTGATAATAATGTTATATGTTAGATAGATTATGAATTGTGTATAAGTTAAGGTTACTCAATTTTGAGGAATAGTGTGTAAAGTGTATTGTATAAACAATTTATGTTTATATCTTCCGCAAATAGTTATAGAATGATTGAACCAAATCCGTGGTGATTTAGGACCCGGATTCGGAGCTATCACAACCCTAATACATAACTTTAACCAACAACTTACAACATCTAACATCAAATACAAAGATTTCAAGATTTAGGGTTTTTATACCTTTTAGGCTTTGATTATTGAATCTGATCATTTGCTGCTGATCATGGAGAGTTAGGGTTTGAATTGTTTCATCTCCCCACTCCATATCACACTTTATCCTGAATTATAGAGAGAGACAAGTGGTTGGCTAATATGAGTGATAAAGTGAACTTTTCTCTCTCTCTTAATCTTATATAATGTATGATACAATGTATGTTGTCTAGTAAATTGGCTGAGATATAATAGATGTAAGTCACATGCTAGATCTTATTTGGTCAACCACTCCAATATTATGGCTAGATTTGCAAGTTATCACATAAATAATGCAAAAAGGGTAAACTAGTCATTTGGCTTTTAAATTTAATGGCATACTTGTTAATTGTCCAAACCCTTAGGGTTTAGAGTTTAACCCTTAGGGTTTAGGGTTTAACCTTAAAGATTTTGCAAATTAAATTTCTAAGATTTTCTAATTAGATTTTAAAATAGAAAATCGTGATTTCTAAATTATAATTAGGGATTCCTAATTATATTATAATTTTCAAATCGCACTAGGATTAAAAAAAATTAGGATTAATATTTCCTAATTAAAAATTAAAATTACCTAATTACCAATTAGGGTTTCACATTTACAAATTAGGGTTTCTAATTATTAGAATTTCTAATATATTAATTAGGGTTATCCCTAATTAGATTTGGGATTAATACACAAAAGTCATCTACGTTGTATTTAAATCTCCAATTTAGGGTTTCAATATACCGAATTAGGGTTTTAAATTCCCGGAACTGAACTTAGGATTTCAAGAACCGGTTTCTAGGGTTCCTTATCAGACGTTAGGGTTTTCTAATTGAATGCCGATATTCGATAATAAGTTTAGGGTTTAACACTAATAAAATTTATCTGGTCAACCCTTAACCCTTAACCACATATTGTACATATATAATATCATAAGCACAGAATATATACACATATACACTTAATCCTGAATAATTCACCAAAATCCTACACAGAATTTTGAAATCCTCAAAATTCCTTCCCAAAAACATCAAACACATACACTAATTTTCAGTCTAGGTCTATTATTTGACCTTGAATCCATCATTTATGATTTAAATAAATTGTTTAAATTCTCGGGTTGTCACATGTATTACACATCGTAAACTACTATCATGTACATCTCCTAGAAGCTAAACATGGTTAAAGAGAATATATTAAATAAATCAATCAATCTCCTTCGATACTATTGAACTGTATCAATCAAGTAGCACGTAATCTTAACCGTGAGTCCTTAACCTGCAAAAATGTTTATTTGCAAGAGTGAGCTCGACAACTCAGCACAATTCTAACAGTTTTCATGCATCACATATCATATAATAACATACTCAGTTCATGTATTCAAAATCAATTAATATTTACTACGCATGTTACTTTACACATAACAGGCATAAAGATTTACTTCACAAGCATATCATGAAAGATCAACTTTCAAATTTCATACATATCTCATATGCATTTCATATATATACATCAACATTCTCATAATATAATATAGGTCAACTAACAGTTATCGAATTCATATATCAAATAGGAACTGAAATACTTGCCTTGATCGTTGTTTACAAATAATAGTTTAAGAGCTTATAGCTATCTGCACTTCACGTGCCCTACACAATTATATAATCATGCATATCAACTATTAGAAATGCATATTAGTTGTAATATAAACTTTAATCTACATCCCATAACCCTTCTTATTAATCAATACACAATGTTCAATTTGATTGTGATAACTGTCGACTTATATCTCACAATATTTCTTCTTAGGTCACACTCGAAGTTCATTCAAGTGTTTTAGTCTTGCTAGGACTCCTTATAGGTTTTATATTAACCATATTCCATATCTTATAATGTTCACTTCAATTTAATTAAAACACTTTTTAAGTTCATTAATACTTGTCACGACGTTTCGACGTTCATTCGTCACACGCCCAATTTATCTCTCTTGTGTATGCTTATACAATTTATCTAATACATCTTTTATTAATGTTAAGCATCATTATAGTTACTAATATTCACATTTTATACTTAGAAAAACATCTTTTGTCTTTAGAAGCACTACACTTGCATACGTGCATGCCCGACACCCTCTGATTGCCTTCCAATACACATCAGTCCTAAAGATGACCATTTTGACCCCTTCTAACGACCTCAAATTGAAAAACTTAAAGAACAAATGTTGTAGGTCTATTCGTCTTCGTTTTGGATCATCTTGAATTGCCTCAATCTGAGTTTGTATGAAAACATTATGGTCGTTTTATCAAAATAGGTCAAAACAGTCACACCTGGCACATTATGGGCGCGACCGCGCCTATTTTCTTCACAATCCCAGCGCGCCCACACCATTTGGTAGCGCCCAGCTATGCGCCCGCTCTTGGCTTTGCCCAGATTACAGTTTTCTCAATGTTTTTACTTCAAATTTTTATAACTTCTTCATTTTAAGTTAGAATCAGTAGGTTTTTGATTCGTTGAACTCGTTAAACTCTTAGCTACTCATCTATAGAATAATTATAACACTTCAAAAACATTAAAAAAATATTTTAAGGGTTCCAATTCAGTGTCCATGCTATATTTGCATATTTTAAACATATTTAGCAAATTCATTCACTAAGCATTCGTTTCTCCACCAAATTGGTTTGTTTAACTTTTGTTCTTTTCGTTTCTCAGAGGGATAACTCAATACATCATAAATTTTACCATTACAAAGTGGCTTTGCCACAAATATTTGACTCCAATTCAAGCCAAAGTAATATTACTACCAAAACCCAATCTCACTCCGTTAACATATTTTCATGAATTCAATTACTCTTAAGTTGATTGTATATTCTATAATACAGATTAGTCATACTCAAGAGTGCAAACATATAATCTACACACAATTCATCTACCCAATCTATAACCATAGAGAAAGTATTTTGAGAGAATATAAACTAGAACTTGGAATTGGTTTAAGAATTATACCTCTGTTAAGTTTGATACGAATTAGCTACTAAGTTGCTTTTCCTTAACTGATTTCTCCCTCTCATTCTCACAGTATAGTTATATTAGCTTCACTTAGAAATCTCAGCAATTGATTTTGAGAAGAGAGGAGCTCTATTTATAGAGAAACCATTAACCGAATCAAGCTTTGCCCAATATTTGAATCCAATAAAAAGAAGGAGAATCTAATGGGCAAGGAGGAGTTTGTAGGAGGGACACTATTGAAACCACCCCTTTCATCATCGCCATCATTTCCATTCACTGAGTTTGAGAAATGAAGAGATAGACTAGGCCAATGGCCTATCACGGTTAATTAAATGAATTGAGACACTAATTTTGGGACAAGCCACATACCCTCAACATTAGTAAAAGGTGACTTTCACACTTGGGTTTATTTCCTTTTGGACTAACAAGCTTATCTCTAATAGCTTAATATTGTTACATCAATTAAGTTAGAGACACATATACACAAACATATATGTACACCCACATAAGTATATTCATACACCAATACATAATATCATGTACCTTATGTATATTAATCCAATTAATATTTTAATTTGGCTAATTATAAAATAGTTGGATATTCGCAATCTATCTTTTTCCATAAAATTTATCATCTAAAATATACCCAATTATCATAATGATAATTAATATCAATTATTTATTAACTCATCATTTATTTTCTTTTAATACTTTCCATTAAATCTCCCTTTGATTTAACTTCCCTAGTTATGCCACACAAGACATAATTATGTGAACTTAGTAATTAATAGTCAACAAGCTTATAATAATACAATCTCACAAAATAATATTATTCTTAAAGTTACATCTTATGATATGGTCATAATGTAATGTCATTACATTATATGTTCTCATAGCTTATATACTAGCACTAATTTAATGGTCTCTATTCATAGCCAATCTATTACCCTCCTATGGTCATTACACAAGGGGCAAAGAAGAGTTGATGGCTAACTCCACCAACTACTACTATTCATTGTACCCTAGCCATTGGGCTAACCATCATTTCTATCACATGAGCTATTTTTAGGATTTCTAAGGGTCATGGGAGTGGTTTATTGCACCATGTTACATTTTATTATCTCACTTGTACATAATTCTAACATACTAGTCTTTATACATATGTATTTGAATACTTCCCTTATACATCCATATATGTATATAGATGTATACATGTATCCCTCACATTATATAATCCATGTACATTTGACAGTACCAAATATATTTTAATTGAGTAGTGTCACACCACATTGTCGTGACTTTATTATTTCAATTATACTTAATTCTTGAAATAATTATTAATGACAATTATTTATTTAGTTTAATTTAATATCCTTCATAAAGTACACATTAATGTACCACATATAACACATTGTCACATAGGTCCATTTATGTGACTCATGCGACTCATTCCACTTTGTCATATAGTTTCCTATATTATATAGTTACCATTGAAGTGTCACACTTCATTTCATATCATATAGATGTAGCTACTATATAATATATAATCATTGCACATACCAATTAATTCCTTCTATTATTCGTTCATTAAATTATTTAATGAATGCTTATTCCATCACTTTGCCACACTACGCATATCTCACAAGCTTACATTAAGCTTATTCTCATTCTCATTACTTATTCATTTCCCACCACATTACTATTTATAACATGTTCAATTTACATCGAACTATTATATCACAAGGTTCACATATATAAATATATCGTGAATGGAAATATTTAAATATTCTTTATAACACTCACGGTAATATAATAACTCAAGTTATTAAAATAACTTAGTTTTCTTTTATAACTTTAACCCTCTTGAAAATATATTACTATAATCAAAATTATGTATTTCATCATAACATAATATAAGATGTTTTTATCATATTTTCTCTAAATATAGAACTAATCATAATAAAACGATTTACTCATTTTCTCAATATATTATTCTTAATATAATATCTATGTATTATTAAAATATTTACATACACGACACACGCACACACTATATATAGAAAAATAAGTTTATTTTTTATTATGATAAATTATTTCCATCAACTTATATAGCAAATATGTTTTAATATATTTACCATATTACTTAATCACACACATTACCTCAAACAAAGCTATATAAGGTAATATTAAAATAATATTCCCCTTTTATTAAAATAATCAAATGCTAGAATTTATGTTAATATCATTTATTAGAAATATATTATAATTATTTCTTTTTCCTTTCAATAGATTGTCTCAACACGATTTCTTTAATCTATATATTTAACCATATCTCAATATTAATAAATAAATCTCTAACCAATATTTATCTAAAGATATATCAATTTTCTTCTCTCATCAATAACGTACATATATACAACTCTAAACCTAGCACACACCAAGTCTTTAATAGTATTCAATATAGTACACTGAGTGGTTTCCTATAAACAACCAACAAATTAGTTTCCGTCTCCTCTACACTGTTTTCATAGTGAGTTAGATCGATTACTGATTCGTATATACCTCCTCTCTCTAAAGGAATCGTTTAGCCCAGCTCCTATACATCCACCATTAAAGGGTACGGTTGCACTGCCTTAGACTTGATACTTACTTGTACATATACTCAAGAAATTGGTGATTATCAAAGATATTTAATGTCACCAACTTACTACGATAAAATAATTTCACATAAATTATTTAATATCGATAGATAAATTTCTATACATCTTCTTTACTTCAAATAACTCGTCTCTTCAATAAATAACAAATATATAATAATAATATATTTATTAAACACAGAAATTACTTATTGCATAGTTTATATTACCCCATGCAACACAATACCACATACCTCACAACGCATATATATATATATATATATATATATATATATTCTTATTCGAACCCTTCTCATGCCTTAAGAATTTTATTTACTAAGTTCTTATTTTAATAATTTTTGAAAATTCGGGTTCTTACATTTTTCACTTCACAATTTATAGATTCAACTTGGACTCTACCCAAATTAGGGTTCCAACCTACTTTCATCCATAGTATCGTTAAACATCAAGCCCACACAAAATTCGATATGTTCTTCAATGTTTTTAATTTTAACTTAAGCAAATAGTAAGATTCGTCATCAATTTGGGTAAGCACACATACACTGGATATTTGGTCAATTTATCATTTAAAATTGTACATTTGGAGACTAAGCAAAGTTCTTTCATTGGTAAATTTGTCATTTGTGTAAAACCCCAAATTTTACGAATAAAGATTTAAATTTCTCAAAATATTTTTTTGAATATTATAGTGTGAATTTGAGATAATGTTATAATTGTGGGTAGTATTTATAAATTTTGCAAAGTATGCAAGTTGTTGTATAATATTCGATTGGTCAGGGAATATTCTTTTTGTCGGGAAATATCCGTACGACAGTACAATCATTGGTGGACCCCACCATGGAATTATTATCGGATTGAGAAAATGAACAAAAATATTTTTATGAAAATAACGGCGGAAGTTTTACCGTTAACTGTTGAACTACTTGGTAGTAAAAGTACAGTAATACGCGTTGTTGCATAGTAGCACACGGTATTGATTATTGATGCTTACATGAGAAGTGTGACGCCCCCAAAATAGGTATACATCACCCATCTTGGGTCGCCAGATACGTGGTACAAAAATACAAAATACAACTTAATAATACAACTGTTGTGTAACATACGACAAAACATAAGCTGAGAGTTTAAACAAGAATATTTCCTTCTAGACAATATCCACTCTCAATGGAGTCCTCATTACATTTATTATCACACTATTTAACAGAATAGTGAGGATGTCAAATGATAAGTGTTTTTGTTGAAATATGTTGAAATATCAGTTTCCATCATTAACATATCATTTCAATATGTTGAAATATCAGTTTCCATCATTAAATTGTGATATTTGGATCCAGTTACCATCATTGTAAGTTAGTCAATTGATCAATACAGTAATGACACGTAGGGAGATACTATATTGATCAATCGATCAAAATACACTTCGTCGCACTATTCGATGATTAGATGTGACTCATGTGAGTGGGAAAAAGCATATTTTAATTCAGACCAACCCTATTTCCTTGAAGACGAGTTGACAAGGGTAAAAAATCACAATCCCAGGGGGGCAAAGGCTAACAAAAGAGGGACCCATTTGCCAACCCCTCACTCAATCAGGCTGGTTGGAGGGCATCTTACTTCTTAAACCACCTGTACTATTTTGTCATCAAATTTTATGGAGAAAGATTAATTGGACAGTGACTATTCAATTACTACATTATAAGTACAGTAAATGAGTCTCATAAAATTTTTGTACTTCAACTGTTCTTGAAAAACTAAATTACAAGAAAAAAGGGAATTAATTTCTCTGGGAATAAGGTTCCAAAAGATTTTTACCGCGATGTCTACTGAGCATTCTATACACTTAAAAGTATAGGGTTCTCGGTAGACATCGTGGTAAAAGTCAGGGCCATTTTTGAACCTTATCCCAATTTCCCTACATACACTTCAGTTGGTCTACAACATAATTGATTTTGTACAGAGAAACGCTTTAGCGGGAAGTGATTTGCATCAAGTTTATTTTTGGGTATGTTGATCAATTAACCAATAGAGTGCTGACATGTAGACAAGACTCTATGTGTGTCAATATTCTATTGGTCAACTTATCAAAAAATAAACTTCATACTAACCGGATCGCTTCCACGGACATAAAGGTACTAATAACCTGACGAGCAAAACAATAAATTTTTAATGTCTTAAACTTGTAATTTATTACAATAATTAAGGAGAAGGGTCTATCGTTCTGCTGCCATTCATAATAGGATTAACTTGTTAACAATATTTGAACTCTCAATTTCTATGACAATAATCTAGAAACACGATGGAAAGTAAAAGGTAAAATAAGAATGAAAAATTAAATACATTAAATAAGAATGAAAAATTAAATACATTATTTTTAGAAAAAAATAAATTATTTTTTCTAAAATAATTTTGTTAACAATATTTGATACATAATTTTTTTTAACCCATGTAAATAACAAAAGCACTTATCATTTAACGAATATTCCCCGACCAATCGAATATTATATAACCACTTGCTTACTTTGCAAAATTTGTAAATATTACCCACAACTATAACATTATATAAAATCCACACAATAATATTCAAAAATATATTTTGAGAAAAAAATTCTATATTCATAAAAGTTGGGGTCTTAGAGGAACGACCTGGTTGTCATAATTGTGACTCTATAATATTATTTGTGAATAATTAATTATTAATTTATATGATAAGGAAATATTTATTTTTATGTGGATATAAGTGAAGGAATTAATGCTGAGGTGTTTTATCTATATTTTGTTAGAATTGAGGTATTAAAAATCTTTCGTATGTAGATTTCGAGCATTTTCTGTTTGGAATTTGGAAAACATTTCTTCTAAAAAAGTTGTAGAGAATTAAATTTCCTATAAGATAGAAATGAGATTCGAATTTTTCTGATAATAGGGCTATTTATTATGAATTGTTGAAGTTTCTGATTATTGTTTAAATTTTAAAATATTTTGGAACTTTTCTAGAATGGGTGGGCCCCACTTTTGGTTGGTGAGAAATGTGTAAAAATTTTATTTCAAAAGTGGTGTGCATGAATAGTAGCAGGTAAATCCATCAGATAGCAGGTTAAGTCTGCGTCGGCGTTCTAACATTTTTCTATAAATAGGGTGCTTAGTTATAATTGAAAATCACACTAGAATCTATAGTTTTCTCTCTTTATAATATCGAGCGTATTTTTTTGAGTATTTAGATACTTTGAGAGTTGCTATTTAGTGTAAGTTTCCTTCAGCACTATATCCGATATTTCACCCAGAAATACTATTCTTTTGAGGTAAGGGATGTTATTTTATTCATAAATGATGTTATTCTCTCAATATCGTTATACCGAAATATTGGTATGAATTTTATTATGAAATTTTTACCTTTTCATGTCGAGGTTACTATTCACGTATATGACACTATTCATGTATACAACACTATTCACGAATACGGTACTATTCACAAAGTATGATTTTTCTTGTGGAATTTTTACCTTTTCGTGTCGGAGTTACTATTCACGTATACGGCACTATTCACGAATACGACACTATTCACAGAAAAATTAAAATTTTCTTTTCTTTGTCCCAGATGTCTATTATGGTTACTATCTTTGATTATATCCATATTTTGATCTTCATTCTTGAATTTTACTCAACTATGGTTTATTATGGAGTATTTTTGAACTTGGATTATCTAAATTACGAATCCCTAATCTTTGTCCTTTTATCTCACTGGATTCGTTTTCTTTAAGATATTTTTCATCATCCTCAGTCCTAAATGATGATATTACTTAATATCTTTGGCCTGTAGTGCAAAGATGAATGATTACCTGATGAATATCTTTGGCCCGTGGTGCAAAGATGAACAGGTGTTGAGATGAACATGACCAACTTGTGATACAAATGAATATCTTTGGCATGTAGTGCAAAGATGAATATTTGATTCAAAGATGTATATTGATTGATGTTACAGGGATAAAATATTGATGATGGGCTTTTAAATCCTAGAAGATAGTAGATTTTATTCTCTACTTAAGTCTTCTAATGAATTGTTATTTCCGCTGCAGTTGTTGATCTAAAACTTGTTGTCTATTATATTCTATCATATTTTTCCTTGTTGAGGAATAAAGATAATTTGTTCTACATTATCTTAGTCATAATATTTTTTACTGGGCTAGTTGAGCTCAGCCTTTTCCTTTTTGTTCTATTTTTCTTCTCAGGAGGCAAGAATATAGCGGGAGCTAGTTAGGGTGTGGAGTGATGGTTCAAGACAGTTGTTTTAGTAGTCCTCACTATTTTGTAAAATAGTGTATCAATAATTGTAAAGAGAACTTATTTGAGTGTGGATATTATCTAGAAGACAATATTTGTATTAAAACTCATAGCATATGTGTTGTCGTATTTTGCACAACAATTATAATAATGAAGTTGTAGTTATTTTCTGTACCATGTATTTAGCGACTTAGAATGGGTGATGTATACCTATTTTGGGGGCGTCACACCTACCTACAAATTTTATTGCATATACAGTGGTTATACTGTTTATGGATATTGTGTGTAAATATAATGGTTTTCCTAAATCAATTGTGTTAGATAGAGAAAAGTATTTCTCAGTAATTTTTGGAAATCTTTGTTTAAATTCCATGGGACTAAGTTGCAAATGAGTAGTGCTTACCACCCTCAGTCAGATCGACAAAACTAAAGTGGTAAATAGAACTCTATAAATGTACTTAAGATACTTTTTGGGAGAACATCCAACAACTTGGCATAAATTTTTAGGGTTGGCTGAATATCACTATAACACAACTTCCACTCTTCAATCAAACACACGCCATTTGAAGCTATGTATGGTAGACCACCACCAGCAATTCCACATTATATACGTGGGTTCGACTGCGACACCACCAAAATAGGTCCACACAATCCATTTTGAGTCATCAAATACATAACACAAAATATGTGACACCCCTAAAACAGGTATACATCACCCATTTTGGGTCGCCAGATACATGGTACAAAAATACAAAATACAAATTAATAATACAACTGTTGTGTAACATGCGACAAAACATAAGCTGGGAGTTTAAACAAGAATATTATCTTCTAGACAATATCCACTCTCAATGGAGTCCTCATTACATTTATTGTCACACTATTTAACAGAATAGTGAGGACGTCAAATGATAAGTGCTTTCAATATATTACAAAAGCACTTATCATTTATTGTCCTCAATGGAGTCCTCATTACATTACATTTATCGCATATACAGGTTATTCCAACAGAATAATAAAAAATGGAATAACAAAAGAATTTCACCAAGTATAGGGTAGTCCCCGTATACAGGTTATTCTAACAAAATAGTAAAGAATGGAATAACAGAAGTTCTCTTCATGAATACGAAAGAAATAATACCTCTTACGGTACAATAAATAATATCCCTTACCTTATAAAGAAGAGTACTCTCAAGCGGTAGTAGGCGGGGATATACTTGAAGAAAACTTGCACTACGCTCAAAAGCTTTCTTAAACTCTAAAGAAATACGCCAAGAAGATTATAGATGAATAATTCTCTCTACAGTTTCTCTATCCGAGTTTCAAAGTGAATTAAATAAAAATAATGAAGGAATGAGCTTCTATTTATAGGAGAATGGATTGAATAGTAACTAATTCATAAACGATCCAGATTGATTCACTTTTAAACGGACGGTCCAGATTCATTTAATAAAATATTCTAATAAAACAAAATCTTTTAAATAAAATATAATATATTCTATTTATAATTTAATAAAACGAATAACTTTATAAAAGTATTACATTTTTATATAAAAAGATTTTACTATGCAAAACACTATGCATAATAAAATATAATATATTCTAATTATTGTCTAATAAAACAAATAACTTTATAAAAGTATTCTATTTTATATAAAAAGATTTTACTATGCAAAACACTATGCATAATAAAATATAATATATTCTAATTATTGTCTAATAAAATAAATAACTTTATAAAAGTATTCTGTTTTATATAAAAAGCTTTTCTGTTTTATTACATTAATAATACTAATAAAACAAACTTCATCATCATTATTATACTTCACACTATTAATCGACCAGGTTGTTCCCAGGAAAGAGGGGGCTTTTCAATAAGATTTTCTCCCTATTGGCGCGCAATTAGGTGACCAAACCTCTCCTTGGCAGAACTTCTAGACATCGTTAATATTGTAAATAATTATATTAACAACTTGTCATCTCAATTATTGATTTAATAATATAAAAAATATCGACAATAATTGAATCAAATAACGTGAGATACTATGCAATAATTACTGTAGCAATAATTGAACAAAATTGGTGACTTCTCACGTAAGCATCAATAATCCATACCGGTATTACTCTATGCAACCCGCCAGACATTCTTTGTAATTTTACTACCGAGTAGTTCAACAATATTAACGGTAAAACTTCCGCCAATTATTTTCATAAAAATATTTTATCATTTTCTCAATCCGAATGATAATTCATTGTAGGGGTCCACCAATGATTGTGCGATCGTCTGCGAATATTCCCTGTTAAAATGAATATTCCCCAGGCCAATCGAATATTATATAACAACTTGCATACTTTGCAAAATTTATAAATACTACCCACAACTATAACATTATCTCAAATTCACACCATAATAAAAAAATATTTCGAGAAATTTAAATCTTTATTCGTAAAAATTTAGGATTTTACAATCTCCCCTCCTTATGAAATTTCGCCCTCGTAATTTACGTACATACCTGATATGCCGAACAGATGAGGATACCTCGTCAGATTTCTAAATATCCTTTTAGCGTATAATATGCTCCTTCTTATCCAAGCTTTTAACATGTATTTCCTCATACGTTAAATCTTCCGCTATCTTGTTTGGTTCTAAATCAATAATGTGGTTCCGGTCGTCCACATATTTACGTAACATCGGTACGTGATAAACGTTATGAACACGCAACATATTTGGCGGTAAAACGAGTCTATAGGCCACAGTTCCTACTTGATCAAGGATTTCAAATGGGCCAATAAAATCGAGGGTTGAGATAACGCCTTCTTGAACCTTCTTCTTCACATTCATTAGCTCCAGGTGTGTAGTTTGAGCGGCTTTAACTTTATCGATTAAAGTCGATTCTACTCGTATATTCATTATCTTCACGTGGGTCCCTAGAGTCTTTAACTCTTTCTTCATCATTTGTAAGTTATACGAAATGGGTTTTGTACTAGGGTCAATACAAAATTCAATTTCACGCTCTAGGGTAGGCTAAGAAGTCTACAAGAATACGCCAGGAGATTTATCAACAATAGAAATATCATTCAAAACTGTGACTCTCATCGAAGACTTGGATAGCACGCCACATTGATACCTATCAACTTGTCATCGTCATTCGCGGCTTCCCCTACAGAAAGTCTGGCTTCGGTGCATTCCACACAAGGAAGTCAACAACGAAACGATTGGGGCTCTTTACTTATAGCTTGATATGACAATGATTGACTTTAGTGGTTTGGTTGCTTGAATTCGCATAACAGGTTGGTTAGGAATATGAAAGCTAACAACCTTACAAAAAGCTTGATGAGTAGTTAACCAATCGATTCCTAAAATCACATCAAAGGCAAGTATTTTCAAAGAGATAAGATCGACAGGTAACGTGAAAGTGTCGATTTGAATCAACAAGATTTATAAACAGCGGAGGTAACGAATGTTTATCCTAACAGAGTTTCAACAGATAAGTCAAAGTCTAATTTCTCAAGAGTCAAGTTCAAACATTGAACACCACTAGGTGAAATAAAAGAGTGGGTAAAACCGGTATCGAATAAGGTATAGACTTCGCAAGAGTTTATGATTAACTTACCCGTGATAACTTCGTTCAGGTTCCTCGGCAAATGCTCTCACTTAAATTACCGACTTTATTTTATCTATATCTGCCTTTAATGCCACCATCCCAGCTGGACTTGACTTTGGTGAACAACAAAATCAGGTTAGGTGACCTTCTCTTCTAGAAATTTCCACTTCTATTATCTTAGCCATGATTACCACCGAAGTGGTTACCATTCTTGGCATGATAATTTTCCCCACGATGGTTATCATTGTTCCGATGGTCGTTGCCACCGGTATGATTATTATCATGTTGTTGCTCGTTATCCTGGGTATTGATCATTGGTGACTCAACGGTCTCATTCACTCCATTGTTAACATTTTCAGCTGCCATTTTCAAACACTGCCACAAAACAAGAGTTAATTAACATATCACATATTATTCCTATACTCTGACCGACCAATTAAATACCAAATAAACTTAGGTAGGTCATACTAGCGAAGGAATTCCCCGTCTCTCCCCTTTTAGTTCTTATCTCACATCTCAGCCAGGGATCATATCCCTAAGCTTTGATACCAACTGTGATGCCCCCAAAACAGGTATACATCACCCATCTTGGGTCGCCAGATACACGGTACAAAAATACAAAATATAACTTAATAATACAACTGTAGTGTAACATACGACAAAACATAAGCTGAGAGTTTAAACAAGAATATTGCCTTCTAGACAATATCCACTCTCAATGGAGTCCTCATTACATTTATTGTCACACTATTTAACAGAATAGTGAGGACTACTAATGCTATCATCTGGATTGTCACTTCGTTCCCCGACTCGTCCCATCTATATTCTCATTTCCTGAAGAAAATAATGAAAGAAATGGTGAGCTCAACTAGCCCAGTAAGAAATATTATGACTAAGATAATGCAGAA
This sequence comes from Panax quinquefolius, assembly GCA_020205615.1. Classification (NCBI taxonomy): domain Eukaryota; kingdom Viridiplantae; phylum Streptophyta; class Magnoliopsida; order Apiales; family Araliaceae; genus Panax; species Panax quinquefolius. The sequence continues at coordinate 178,593 of JAINUW010000631.1, read as the reverse complement.
AAAATTATCATTAGTCTTCAACAATGTTAAACTGATAAAATACAATAGACTTCAAGTTTAACTGCAGCGGAACAAGCAATCCATTAGAAAAGTCAAGTAGAGAATAAAATCTACTATCTTCTATGATTTAAAATGTTTTCATCAATTTTTATCGCTGAGACTCGGCTTAGTAAATAAACCACATCATCAAATCATCCCTGTTCTATGGGCCAAGGACATTCATTAAATTATCAATGGTTATGACTATACCGAATAATCCCTAGTCATAATCATACCAAAAATTGTCCATCAATGCACTACAGGCCACTGAAAACTTTTACCACATCATTTGTCACATTATGGTCCTGATTACACCAAATAATCTCTGGTCATAATCACACTAAGTCCATCTATGCACGTAAGCCAAAGATGACTTTCATCACAATATAAGCATGAGAATGATGACAATGATATAAGCATTAATCAAACGAAAATAAGGATAAATATTTAAAGACTTTAAATTTATCCAAATATTATCAATCACTTAATAAACTCATAATCTAATATTATTAATATTATAACAATTCTTAAACTTATAAACAATTTATTTCAATTGTTTACACTTTGCCAAATAATGCTTTTAATCATTCAAAAATGCCATACTCATAACATTTCATCACCAATGATCAAATCCCTTATCAAAAATCAGCATATACCTTATATAGGATTCTCAAGCCATAAAATCCTATTTTCCAATTTTGTTACTCCACATAACATATTTAACTCATTTACTCATAACTAGATCATTTTTATGAAAAATACCAAATCAGTCCCAAAAATATTTCTTTTTTGGGATTTAACATAATATAGTCCCATAATAAACATATATTTTTCTTGGAATTTTTAAAATTCACTTACTATTTTTCAAAAATCAATTTCTAATTATTTCCTTAAGAAATTAGCTACCACAAGTTTAACTCCAGAAATTCCCAAATCTTGGCAGGATCTTACACATTTTAATGTGAGCTTCCAGTTTAAATTTCATGGTCATCGGAGTTATAGAACTCCGGTTATAGCGTTTTTCGTCGGAAAAACCTAAATATTGAAATGGTCATAACTTGTTCATTTTAAGTCGGAATAAGCTCATTTTTGGACAGGAGGTTCTTTATACCATATATTTTTATGTCCCAAAAGGCTGAAATTTTTCTCACAAATTAAGTGGCCAAAAGAGCCCTTTTAAACTTCTGGATAGTAGCCTATTTTGAAATTTTCAATTTTTGACTCCTTTGCTAAAATCAGTCCACACGAAAATCTACAACACCTTTTCTAGTGATTCCACTTGGATAAGTTAGAAAACTCATAGATCTAACTCTAAGACTTGACCACACTCAAAAATTCGAAACAGAATAGGAAATATGGTCAATTGAATTTCATATTCCATTTTCACCAAAATCTGATTTTCAATCCTTTGTGATTTCTAAGAAACTTTCATGTTTTCACATAATAACCAACATAACTTATCATAACACTTACTAATACTACATATACCCATGATTTTCATAAGTCCAATGCTTTTATTATGACTTTCATCATAATCAAACAGTCCAATACTTATATTATGACTTTCATCATAATCCACGTAAACAGATCATTTCCACAATTTAATAAGAAATGAATATAAAGGATTATTCACCATGCATGTGGTAATCCACATATATAGTTTATTCCAACAGAATAATAACGAATGGAATAACAGAAGGATTCACCATGCGTGCGATAGACTGCACAGACAGGTTATTCCCAATAGAATAATAAAGAATGGAACCGAATTCGTGCGTAAAGCGCTTGATAGGATATTACGACGAGAATAATAAATAATGGAACCAGGTCATGCGTAGACGCACAGACAGGATATTTCGACAGAATAATAAATAATGGAATAACAACAGAATTCACCATACATGCGATAGACCGTATAGATAGGTTATTCCAACAGAATGATAAATAATGGAACCAGGTCATGCGTAAACGCACAGACAGGATATTATGACAGAATAATAAAGAATAGAATAATAGAAGAATTTCACCATGTATGTGGTACTTCGCATATACAAGTTATTCCAACAGAATAATAAGGAATGGAATAACAGAAGAATTTCACCAAGTATAGGGTAGTCCCCGTATACAGGTTATTCCAACAAAATAATAAAGAATGGAATAACAGAAGTTCTCTTCATGAATACGAAAGAAATAATACCTCTTACGGTACAACAAATAATATCCCTTACCTTATAAAGAAGAGTACTCTGACGGGTAGGGTGGGGATATACTTGAAGAAAACTTACACTATGCTCAATGCTTTCTTAAACTCTAAAGAAATACGCTCAAGATTATAAAATAAGAATTCTCTCTACAGTTTCTCTCTCTAGAGTTTCAGCGAATTTGTAAGAAATAATGAAGGAATGAGATTCTATTTATAGGAGAATGGATTGAATAGTAACTAATTCATGAATGGTCCAGATTGATTCACTTTTAAACGGACGGTCCAGATTCATTTAATAAAATATTCTAATAAAACAAATAAATTTTAAATATAATATAATATATTCTATATATAATCTAATAAATCGAATAACTTTATAAAAGTATTCTGTTTTATATAAAAAGATTTTACTATGCAAACACTATGCATAATAAAATATAATATATTCTAATTATTGTCTAATAAAACAAATAACTTTATAAAAGTATTACATTTTTTATATAAAAGATTTTACTATGCAAAATACTAAGCATAATAAAATATAATATATTATAATTATTGTCTAATAAAATAAATAATTTTCTAAAAGTATTACATTTTATATAAAAAGCTTTTCTTTTTTATTACATTAATAATACTAATAAAACAAACTTCATCATCATTATTATAATTCACACTATTAATCGACCATATCGTTCCCAGGAAAGAGGGGGCTTTCCAATAAGAATTTCTCCCTATTGGCGCGCAATTAGGTGACCAAACGTCTCCTTGGCAGAACTTCTAGACATCGTTAATATTGCAAATAATAATATTAACAACTTGTCATCTCAATTATTGATTTAATAATATAAAAAATATCGGCAATAATTGAATCAAATAACGTGAGATACTATGCAACAATTACTGTAGCAATAATTGAACAAAACTAAGTGACTTCTCACGTAAGTATCAATAATCCATACCGTGTGCTATTATGCAACCACGCGTAATACTGTACTTTTACTATCTAGTAGTTCAACAGTATTAACGGTAAAACTTCCGCCGTTATTTTCATGAAAATATTTTTGTCATTTTCTCAATCCGATAATAATTCCGTTGTGGGGTCCACCAATGATTGTGCTATCGTACGAATATTCCCTGTTAAAATGAATATTTCCCGACCAATCGAATAGTATATAACAACTTGCATACTTTGCAAAATTTATAAATACTACCCATAACTATAACATTATCTAAAATTCACACCATAATAAAAAAAAAATTCGAGAAATTTAAATCTTTATTCGTAAAATTTGGGATTTTACAAGAAGTCACTTAGTTTTGTTCAATTATTGCTACAGTAATTGTTGCGTAGTATCTCACGTTATTTGATTTAATTATTGTCGATATTTTATATATTATTAAATCAATAATTGAGATGACAGAGTTATTAATATTATTATTGCATTAACGATGTCTAAAAGTTCTGTCAATGAGGTTTGGTCACCTAATTGCGCGCCAATAGAGAGAAATCCTTATTGGAAAGCCCCCTCTTTCCTGGGAACGACCTGGTCGATTAATAGTGTGAATTATAATAATGATGATGACGTTTTGTTTTATTAGTATTATTAATGTAATAAAACAAAAAGCTTTTATATAAAAAATGAATACTTTTATAAAGTTATTTGTTTTATTAGACAATAAATAGAATATATTATATTACATTATGCATAGTGTTTTGCATTGTAAATTTTTTATATAAAATGAAATACTTTTATAAAGTTATTCATTTTAATATACTATAAATAGAATATATTATATTTTATTATGCATAGTGTTTGCATAGTAAAATCTTTTTATATATAAAATGAATACTTTTATAAAGTTATTCGTTTTATTAGATTATAAATAGAATATATTATATTTTATTTAAAAGATTTTGTTTTATTAGAATATTTTATACTAAACCAATCTGAATAATCTCGTTTAAAAGTAAATCAATCTCAGATAGTTTCAGAATTAGTTACTTATTCAGGTCCATTCTCCTATAAATAGAAGCTCATTCCTTCATTATTTCTTACGAATTCACTAAAAATCTAGAGAGAAACCGTAGAGAGAATTCTTCTTCTATAATCTTGATCGTATTTTCTTTAGAGTTTAAGAAAGCTTTGAGCATAGTGCAAGTTTCTTCAAGTATATCCCATACTACCCGTTGAAAATTACTCTTCTTTATAAGGTAAGGGATATTATGTTACGTACTTTCGTGAGGGTAGTATTTCTTTAGTATTCATGAAGAGAACTTACATTATTCCATTATTTATTATTACATTGGAATAACTTTTGTATCACGAGCTACCCTATACTTGGTGAAATTCTTACATTATTCCATTCTTTATCATTATGTTGGAATAACTTTTTTATCATGCAAAGTAAATTCGCATACATGGTGAAATTCTTATGTTATATTTCTTACATTATTCCATTCTTTATCATTATGTTGGAATAACTTTGTCTATCTACGGGCTACCATATACGGTGAAATTCTTACATTATTCCATTCTTTATTATTACATTGGAACATCATATACGTGCATTTACGTATGACTTCGGTTTCGTTATTTATTATTACATTTGGAACATCATGTACATTATCTTAATTTACTTTGACTGATTCCATTATTTATTATTACATTTGGAATATCATATACGTATGCGTTACTATGACACGTTCCTTTATTTATTATTACTGTTGGAATAACACATGCATGCGCGGTCTATCGCGTGCCTAGTGATTTCTTTTGTTATTCCATTCTTTATTATACTCGGTTGGTTAAAGTTTTGACTTCTATACTCTATGAAATTAGTGGAATATCCTTGATATTTAAGCTTCATCCAATATCTTTTTCATGAAAATATTCTTACGAGCATTCTTGAATTTTACTCTACAAAGAAGTATCATGTTGACAATTTGGACGTTATTAGTTCTGAATAAATTAATTCTTGAACTTGTTTTATTGAATTATTATGTCATTGTCATCATCCTCATGTTTATATTATATTGAAAGTCATCACATGGCATGTAGTGCATAGATGGACTAGGTATGATTATGACCGAGGATTATTCGGTATAATCATGGCCGTAATGTTACAAATGATGTGGAAAAAGTCCTCATTGGCCCGTAGTGCATTGATGGACAGTTTTTGGTATGATTATGGCTATGGATTCTCTTCGATCAAGGGTGCAAAGATGAATTGTTTTATGGCATGATCAGGACCGTTGATGAAAACATGATTATCTTTAGCCCGTGGTGCATGGATAATTTGTGGTTGTGATACTAATGAATATCATTGGCCGTAGTGCAGAGATGATGTGGATTATTTATTAAGCTAAGTCCCAGCGATAAAAATGATGAAAAACCTTTTAAATCATAAAAGATGGTAGATTTTATTCTGTACTTGACCCTTCTAATGGATTACTTATTCCGCTGCAGTTAAACTTGATGTCTATTGTATTTTATTAGTTTAACATTGTTGAAGACTAATGATAATTTATTCTTCATTATCTTAGTCATAATATTTCTTACTGGGCTAGTTGAGCTCAACCTTTCTTTCGTTGTTCTCTTCAGGAAATGAGAATATTGCTGGGACTAGTCGGGGAATGGAGTGACGGTCCAGATGATAGCATTAGTAGTCCTCATTATTCTATGAAATATGTGATAATAAATGTAATAAGATTGAATTTGAGTGTGGATATTGTCTAGATGACAATATTCGTGTTAAAACTCTTAGATTATGTTTTGTCGTATTTTGAGTTTGAATACTGTCTAGAAGATAATATTGTATTAAAACTCACAGATCATGTTGTATAATTAAGTTTGTATTTGAATTATGTACCATGTATTTGGCGACTCAAGATGGGTGATGTATACCTATTTTGGGGGCGTCATTGTTGTTATCAAAGCTTAGGGATATGATCCCTGGCTGAGATGTGAGATAAGTACTAGGTGGGGAGAGCCGGGGAATTCCTTCGTTAGTATAACCTACCTAAGTTTATTTGGTATTTAATTGGTCGGTCAGAGTATAGGGATAATATGTGATATGTTAATTAACCCTTGTTTTGTGGCAGTATTTGAAAATGACTTTCGAGAATGTTGAGAATAGCAATGGAGCACAAGAGACCGTTGAGTCTCCACATATCAATAATCAGGATAATGTGCATTAGGAAGGCGACAATCCTCAGGCAAACAACAACACTGACCAAATGATGAACGATGGAATGTTCAGAGGCTTTATGCAATTCATGCAACAATAGGTAAGAGAGACTCCTGTTCAAAATATAGGTGGAAATAATGGTGAACCACGGTCGGTCACCGCTAAGCAGTTCAAGGAGCTGGGACTGCCAGAGTTTTTAGGAAAGCCAGAACCACTTAAAGCAGAGACGTGGTTAAAGCAGATCACTATGATATTTGATGTCTTGGGATGCTCCGAGGAGCAAAAGGTTCCCTTTGCCACCTTTATATTACGTGAAGAGGCAGACTACTGGTGGGAATCTGTAAAACATACCCAGCCTAACGCACTCAAGATGTCTTGGGAGAAGTTCCAAGAGCTGTTCAACGACAAGTACTTTCCCAAAAGTATTCGTCACATGAAGGAGGTGGAGTTTATCAAGTTGGAGCAAAATAATATGACCGTGTCACAATACAAGGCTAAATTTGCGGAGTTATATCGATTTGCATCCCATTTGGTCGATAATGAGGAGCAAATAACGTGAATGTTTCTAAGAGGTTTGAAACCCGATATACGTCAATACCTCATTTCTCATAAATTGTGTTTATATTCAGATGTTGTGAATAGGGCTCAGTTATTGGAGCGCGATAATGAGTCAGCACAACCAAAGGGCAACGACCAACAACACAATAATAATCGTACCGGTGGCAACGGCCATCGGAACAATGATAACCATCGTGGTGGAAATTATCATACCAATAATGGTAACCACTTCGGTGGTAATCATGGCCAAGATAATAGAAGTGGAAATTTCAAGAAGAGAAGGTTCAATAATAATGGAAAGACAGCAGCATCAGCACCCATTTCAAAGGAAGAAGAACGACCACCTAGATAGGAGGGACACATCCGTCCAAACTGTACGCAGAAATCCAAAGTGTGTTTCAATTGCGAAAGAGAAGGTCACCTAGCTAGATTTTGTCATGTAGTGAAGTCAAGTCCAGCTAGGATGGTGATGCCAAAGGATGTCCCAGACAAGTCAAAGCTGATAGTTTAAGTGAGAGTGTTTGTCAAGGAACCCGAACGAAGTTGTCACGGGTAAGTTAATCATAAACGCTTACGATGTCTATACCTTATTTGATACCGGTTCTACCTACTCTTGTATTTCACCTAGTTGTGTTCAATGTTTGAACTTGGCTATTGAGAAATTAGACTTTGACTTATCCGTTAAAACTTTGTTAGGAGAAACCTTCGTTACATCCATTATTTATAAATCTTGTTTGATTCAAATCGACACTTTCACGTTACCTGTCGATCTTATCTCTTTGAAAATACTTGCCTTTGATGTGATTTTAGGAATCAATTGGTTAACTATTCATCATGCTTTTAGTAAGGTTGTTAGCTTTCATATTCCTAACCAACCTATTATGCGAATTCAAGCAACCAAACCACTAAAGTCAATCATTATCATATCAAGCCATAAGTAAAGAGCCCCGGTCCTTTCGTTGTTAACTTCCTTGTGTGGAATGCACCGAAGCCAGACTTTTCGTAGGGGACGTTGTGAATAACGATGGCAAGTTGATAGGTATCAATGTGATGTGCTATCTAAGTCTTTTTTGAGAGTCACAGTTTTGAATGATATTTCTATTGTTAATAAATTTCCTGACTTATTCTTGAAGACTTCTTAGCCTACCCTAGAGCGTGAAATCGAATTTTGTATTGACCCCAGTACAAAACCCATTTCTAAAACCCTTAAATATTTCTTCAACCAAAACGAACGTATAATGCTCCAAAGACGTTGGCTCGAGCTGTTGAAGATTACAATCGTACCATTCAATACCATCGTGGAAAAGCGAACGTGGTAGCTCACGCATTGAGTAGAAGATCGTATGCATTTACGAGTGCGAATATACGAACCTACGTGAAGATAATGAATATATGATTAGAACTGACTTTAGTCGATAAAGTTAAAGTCGTGCAAGCTACATACTCAGAGCTGGTGCATGTGAAGAAGAAGGTTCAATAAGACGTTATTCTAGAAGCAAGAATCGGTGAAGAGAGGAAATCTCAACCCTCAATTTAATTGGCCCATTTGAAATCCTCGATCGAGTAGGAACAGTGGCCTATAGACTCGTTTTACCGCCAAGTATTTCGCGTGTTTATAACATTTTTCACGTATCGATGTTACGTAAATATGTGGATGACCCAAACCACATTATTGAATTAAAACTAGACGAGATAGAAGAAGATTTAACGTATGAGGAGATATGTGTTAAAATCTTGGATAAGAAGGATCGTATTCAACACTCAAAGGTTATACCTCAAGAGTTAGAATCTGAAATGAAGTTAAGGTATCCTCATCTCTTTGGCATACCAGGTACGTATGTAAATTTCGAGGGCAAAATTTCATAAGGAGGGGAGATTGTAAAACCCCAAATTTTATGAATAAAGATTTAAATTTCTCAAAAAAAAAATTTGAATATTATGGTGTGAATTTGAGATAATGTTATAATTGTGGGTAGTATTTATAAATTTTGCAAAGTATGCAAGTTGTTGTATAATATTCGATTGGTCAGGGAATATTCTTTTTGTTGGGGAATATCCGTACGACGGTACAATCATTGGTAGACCCCACCACAGAATTATTGTCGGATTGAGAAAACGACAAAAATATTTTTATGAAAATAACGGCGGAAGTTTTACTGTTAACTGTTGAACTACTCGGTAGTAAAAGTATAGTAATACGCGTGGTTGCATAGTAGCACACGGTATTGATTATTGATGCTTAGGTAAGATGTCACTCAGATTTGTTCAATTATTGCTACAATAATTGTTGCATAGTATCTCACATTATTTGATTCAATTATTGTCGATATTTTATATATTATTAAATCAATAATTGAGATAACAGAGTTATTAATATTATTATTTGCAATATTAACGATGTCTAGAAGTTATGCCAAGGAGAGGTTTGGTCACCTAATTGCGTGCTGAATAGGGAGAAATCCTTATTGAAAGCCCCTCTTTCTGAGAGCGACACAATTCGATTAATAGTGTGAATTATAATAATGATGATGAAGTTTTGATTTATTAGTATTATTAATGTAATAAAATAGAAAAGCTTTTATATAAAATAGAATACTTTTATAAAGTAATTACGTTTTATTAGACTATAAATAGAATATATTATATTACATTATTATATAGTGTTTTGCATAGTAAAATCTTTTTATATAAAATGAATATTTATATAAAGTTATTCGTTTTATTAGACTATAAATAGATGTATAGTGTTTGTATAGTGCTGCATAGTATTTGCATAGTAAAATCTTTTTATATAAAACAGAATACTTTTATAAAGTTATTCGTTTTATTAGATTATAATAGAATATATTATATTTTATTTAAAAGATTGTTTTATTAGAATATTTTATAGTAAACCAATCTGGACCATCCACTTAAAAGTAAATCAATCTGGACCGTTCAGGAATTAGTTACTATTTAGTCCATTCTCCTATAAATAGAAGCTCATTCCTTCATTATTTCTTACGAATTCACTGAAACTCTAGAGAAAGAAACAATAGAGAGAATTCTTCTTCTATAATCTTGAGCGTATTTTCTTTAGAGTTTAAGAAATCTTTGAGCATAGTGCAAGTTTCTTCAAGTATATCCCCACCTACCCGCAGGTGAGTACTCTTCTTTATAAGGTAAGGGATATTATTTGTTGTACTTAAAAGAGGATAGTATTTTTTGTATTCATGAGGAGAACTTACATTATTCCATTATTTATTATTCTCATTGGAATAACTTTTATATCTGTGGGAAATTCTACCCTATACTTGGTGAAATTCTTACATTATTCCATTCTTTATCATTTTGTTGGAATAACATGTACATGTGATCCCGCATCACATGGTGAAATTCTTACATTATTCCATTCTTTATCATTATGTTGGAATAACTTTTATACATCTGCAATATCGCATACATGGTGAAATTCTTATGTTATTGCATTCTTTATTATTACATTTGGAACATCACATGCATGCGTTTTACGCATGACTGGTTCCGTTATTTATTATTCTATTGGAATATCGTATACGTGCATTTACGAATGACACGTTCCGTTATTTATTATTACTGTTGGAATAACACATGTCATGCGATTCTATCGCATGCACGGTGATTTCTTTTGTTATTTCATTCTTTATTATACTCAGTTGGTTAAAGTCTTGACTTCTATACTCCATGAAATTATTGGAATATCCTTGATATTTGCGCTTCAACCAGTATCTTTTCATGGAAATATTCTTCTGAGCATTCTTGAATCTTACTCTACAAAGAAGTATCATGTTGACAATTTGGACGTTATTAGTTCTTGGATAAATTAATTCTTGAACTTGTTTTATTGAATTATTATGTCATTGTCATCATCCTCATGTTTATATTATGTTGAAAGTCATCTGTGGCATGTAGTGCATAGATGGACTAGGTATGATTATGACCAGGGATTATTTGGTATAATCATGACCGTAATGTTACAAATGATGTGGAAAAAGTCCTCATTGGCCCGTAGTGCATTGATGGACAGTTTTTGGTATGATTATTATGGCTATGGATTCTCTTCGGCCAAGGGTGCAAAGATGAATTGTTTTATGGCATGATCAGGACTGTTGATGAAAACATGATTATCTTTAGCCCGTGGTGCATGGATAATTTGTGGTTGTGATACTAATGAATATCCTTGGTCGTAGTGCAGGGATGATGTGGATTATTTATTAAGCTGAGTCCCATCGATAAAAATGATGAAAAACCTTTTAAATCATAAAAGATAGTAGATTTTATTCTGTACTTGACCCTTCTAATGGATTGCTTATTTCGCTGCAGTTAAACTTGATGTCTATTGTATTTTATTAGTTTAACATTGTTGAAGACTAATGATAATTTATTCTACATTATCTTAGTCATAATATTTCTTACTGGGCTAGTTGAGCTCACCCTTTCTTTTGTTGTTCTCTTCAGGAAATGAGAATATAGCTGGGACTAGTCGGGAAATGGAGTGACGGTCCAGATGATAGCATTAGTAGTCCTCACTATTCTATAAAATAGTGTGATAATAAATGTAATAAGATTGAATTTGAGTGTGGATATTGTTTAGATGACAATATTCATGTTAAAACTCTCAGATTATGTTTTGTCGTATTTTGAGTTTGAATACTGTCTAGAAGATAATATTTGTATTAAAACTCACAGCTCATGTTGTATAATTAAGTTTGTATTTGAATTATGTACCATGTATTTGGCGACTCAAGATGGGTGATGTATACTTATTTTGGGGTCGTCACAATTTGGGCCTGCATTTGAGTCCGTTTACTACTAAATTTGGAGATATTATAAGCATTGAGACAATTTGGTTTGTGTTAGCTAATTGGATAAAGTTTAATTGTTTATTACTGCAACAACACTGAGAAATTGGTCTTACTGTGACACCCCCAAATCTAGGTACTTCATTCCCACAAGACTTGGTGTTCACTTTCCATGCATTCACATCTAACTACCCAAATATAGTAGAATTTAAACCATAAATCCTCCCATTAAAAGGGTTACATGATTAAATCAATAATTCTCACAGGTTATCTAACCTTTAACATAAATTAAGTGCGGAAATAAAATAAATTACATCACATCATTTAAAAATAAAGTCTATCATCATGACATTAAATAAATTACAAGTCTTAATCACTTACTCATTTTTCCTTTTCCTTTGCTAGTGGTAGGTTCATCAACCTTCTCAACCTTAACTACAATAATTATATTTATGTAAGAGTGAGCAAAAAAAATTCTCACTTGGTATAGCAACGAATAACAACAGCATAATAACTGCCAATAACTAGGCTCTACAGAATTGAATAATACTCTGTCAATAATAATCAAAACTGAAATCAACATACGAAATATAACTAAAGGTCACAAGACCACGAACTATATCCAAGGTTACAAGTAATCTTTCAACTTTAACCTAAATAGTCATACTGTAGGGACTCCCCATACTTAGGGTGATCAAACCTTCGTACCAAGTATTGTGCACAAACATCTAAACACATCGCGTAAAATAACTCCCCTATAATAGGGTTGTTCTTCTTAGTTTTAGAGTACAATACTATAAGAAAAAGTTTTATCAATGACCTCACACGATCGTAGATAATTATCAGCGACTGACTGCAGTCGTTGATAGTCGTCGCATAAAATCTAGTCGTTGGGGTGCACATCAGCGACCACTATTAGCGACCGACTTATCCACGACCGATATGAAATAATCAAAATGACAAATTAAATTAAGCTAAAATTTCGAAATCGACATAATCGAGAGCCAAAGTCGACGTGGTCCACATGTCGTGACCGATCGATATCAACGATCATGATCACGATATCCTCAAATGTTTAACCGTCACTAATAACTATTAGCGACCGCATGCGGTCGCTGATATGAAAAAAAATGAAAACCAATTTTTTGCTGTTTTGCAGAATTCCCAAAAATATGTACCTATTTTGTACCTGCTTTAACCCAACACACATACACAACAAGATAAACAACATGCACAATAATATAAACATCCATAGTCAACCGACACATACACCAAACTAGTATATAAACTATATAAACCTTTAAAAACCAATATGAATTGAATAAATATAAACAAATCTAATATTGTTTAAGTAACATACAAAAAACCAATATGAATTGAATGAATATACAAGTACAAGTTTATCAAATAACAACAAAATTGATCTAAAGCAGGTGCGTCAAGCATCATCGCCTCCTTGATCACCATGTAATTAACAAAATAATGAAACAAGTTACATGATATAGTAACTATGTTGATACTAGTATATATTACGACAATATATACAACAAATTGATTTTATACCTCGTTGCCATCCCCATGTTGTCCTGCTGCTGCCGCTACTGCTTCAGCTAACTCCTCAGGACTTAGAGCCCCCAGATGCTCGCCCAGTATCTTCAAAAGATCTCGATCTCGACATATAGCTCTCACACAGTCAGCCAAAGTATGAACAGCAAGATGGCTCGATGACTGTGAAGACTGGGTAGAAGAGCAGCCTGAGCCACTGAAGGATGGGCGTCATCATTGTCCTTGACCATTAATGTAGTTCTTCTTCACAAGAGACGCCCTCTCCCACAACTCTTGATCAATAGGCGGACGTGGAGTGCCTTCAGGAAAACGCTCAATCAATAAACGCTTATAAGTATTCTGTCATCATGTTAACAATTAAATAGTTAAAAATAAATTCTGTAAGCATTGATAAACAAGATCAAGTTGTTAAAACTTATTACCGCTATCTGGATAGCATCAGGCAAACCATCACGGGTGGCCACGAACACATCCAGCCAATGGATAGGCTGACCTTGAGACTTAGACTCCTATACAAAAAATAGCACAATATTACTAAGAAAAATGTGGTATATTTTCTACAATTCATGATTATAAACATATTAAAACTTGTAAATATGTACCCTGGTAGTGATATCTTTTATTTGTGAAATCTCGCCCTTGTATGTCCTTTAGCCTTTTAGCCATCGAATTTTTTAGGGGATCACATGGTGGCGGCGGTCTTTTGTCTTTTCACCCGACTCTCGACTCTCCATTGGTACACATCTCACCCCATATGGATTTGGGTGCACCACCGAGGGCTATGCTTGTGCATGTAATCCTCTCCCTGGCCTGGATTGTTGATTTCAGCATTGTGAAGGGCTTTTTGTCTTTCTTTGTTCAAATTATCCTTGGTGCATTTTACAAGCATACGCGAGAATAATATGTCGAATCAACTTGAAGCATGCGCGTCCTCCCATCTATACTTTTTCTGCAAATAAAACAACAATTATAACATTACTAAACAATTATCCTTAATTAGAATATTAAATTAACTGTCATAATTAAAAAAAACATACCTGGAATTCAGCCCACACAACTTCCTTATGGGCGATAGGTGTGCTCGCCCACGTAATCACAGGTGTAGGCCAATTCTGTAAACACAACTGTGATATGCACTTGACGATCTTATTATATGAAAAATCACTATAGTATACAACAATTTACATCAACGATAAGTAGATATATTAAAGCAATTTACATCTAAAATGAAATCTAAAATGCTTATATATAAATGATGCGGGACGTACGTGCTATTCGGAGGAGGGCGAATCAGAATAAGAATCTGATTATTCGGATTAGTGGGGGCCTTGGGCACATGATTAGGTCCCCTACCCAAGCCGTGCTTTTTACTTACCGCTTGAATCCATCTCAGATATTACAAATTTCAAGATGTATATATGAGTTATAATTGATTACATGTATATATGAATATATAAAATGACAATAAACATGACAGTGATATAAACATGTATATATATGAATATAAAATGACAATAAACAAAAATTGCATTTAAATAGTTAAGTATATAAACATGACAATGATATAAAAACCATGTAATGCTAAACATACATTTCATTTATTCAAGTGTCAATGTCTTGTATATGTGTTACAGATTCATAACCATCATCTGTTTCAGATTCAATGTCAGATTCAGTCAATAACTCTTCCTCCTCAGTATCAATGTCATCTGACACAAGTATTGACTCAGGAGCTAATTCATGTGGTTCATCTCCATAATCTAACTGGATTACTTTATTGTCGTCCTCCACGTTTATTATAGTTTGACTATGAAGCATCTGCTCATGTTGTGATCAGCCTTGATGTTAAGTAATGTTGCCACTGCAGATAATGTACTGTGTTTGGTGCAACCATGCCATAATGGCTCGCTACCCTCGTCTAACAACTTAAAGAAGTCTTTGGCATCAGAATTCATAGGTTGCTCTCTGCCTTGTTCCCAATCAAAATCTGGCCCTGCAATATCATGAACCATTTCATTCATTTGATGAGTACTACTGACCGAATTGTGTACTTCTGTGATGCCACCATCACTTCTCTGCCTATGTGCCCACCAGCATTCTTCGTAATTTTTCATGAACCCAAAAACAAGTAAATGATAGTTTACCATGTCTCTGTCCATATAATTTACATTCTTACACTTCAAACATGGACATTGTATCTGCGACATACCATTCATATATTCCAGGTGACTATACGCATACTCCAAAAACACTTGGAAACCAGCTCTAAATTCAGCTGTAGCACCTATCTGGGCACTTGACTTTCGTCGTGCCATCCAACTACGGTCTGAATAGAGGTCCATGATTCTATGGTACCTACTACAGATAACATGAGCTTATTAATCATATGACTTGAGCATACTTGTAAGCATATGATTAACATTTCAGCATACTTATAAGCATATGACTTGAGCATACTTGTAACCATATGACTTGAGCATACTTGTAAGCATATGAATAACATTTAAGCATACTCAATGTTAACGAATGAATGCAAATTAAAGCAGTATAAGAAACTTTAAATGTTATTAAATTTAGTATGAGAAACTAAGTAAATACTACTTAGTTTAATATTTATATTATATCATGTTATTTTATTTTAATTTGTTTAAAATTTGTTTTTATTGTTAATCGTAAGTGAATACGTAAGGTATTTCATTCATGCTAGCTGTATATCAGTAATACATATTTGGTTGGTATTCAGATGCATTGAAATGTTTCTTCTTAAGAAAACTACCACCATCTAAGGCTTCACGCCAAGAATTGAAGAGACCATCTAAGGCCTCGGCTAAAATATTTTAAGATTACACCCCTCGCGGTCCCTTTCTATAATCTTTTATGTTTAGGGATAGTCACAACTTGGTTGAACAATTTATAGCTTCTATAACATTTTGTAGCTTTATTCTTGTATACATAAGTGTTAAATACCCTTGTTTTTTACATTATAGCCAAAATAGTCTCTTTATTAACCAAGTGTGTCTAGTTACCTTCTCTCACACTAATTAGGTTCCACAATCGCTTATTTTTGGCTTAATGTTTTCAATAGCTTACCATGCTGATAACCAAGCTTGGTTTGGCCCCGTGAGGCTTGGTTAAGCTTAGCGTGGCCTCGTGTGGCCTCGCGGCCCCAATCCCAGCCCATCAGCTCCAACAGCCCCTTAGTAGGCTCTAATGGATCACCAATATATTTATATCCAATTGATAAGAAGCACCCAAGCTCTCTATATAAATAGAACTCAATTTACTGAGAATTACTAAAATTAAGCTACTCGTATATTCAAACAATTCAATTTCTCATTTTATTTCAATATTGGGCATAGCTTTCCTATAACCAAAAACTATTATATATTTTAAACCTAAAATTGTTCACAATAAAAGAGATAAAAAAAATTCAACTACAAACTTATACTTATAATACTTATGAACATTTTTCAAACTTATACTTATAATACTTAAAAAAATTGCCAGAGTCTCCCTTATAATATGGACTAGCCACATGCACGACGACATGCATATATGGACATTTCTAGGCACCCAAGACACAAACTAAGAGAAATATACAAATTTCCAATACAATAAGACCAAAACAATAAATATTGAATGCAAATTAAAGCAGTAAAAAATTCAGACCCATATACATTACCAATATTATATCAATCAAAACATTACCAATATACAATTATACATGAATTTTAGTTTTAACAAACATGCATTATAAATGAATTTTATAATTAACATTAATTAGCATATTTGATGTGAATTATGGATAAACTTCTTTGAACCTTCATCTTGATTGAATTATGGATAAACTTAATTCCTAGTTATGTTTTATGTCATACTCATGTTCATGATATTGGATTGGTATAAGTATAATCATATATTGCAACCAAGGTTTTGGGTTATGCCCTAATATTTAAGATTATGTTTATAGGCCCACAGATTTCCAAATAATATGAAGTCCCAAATCAAAGGATGTGAATTCCAATTTCAGCAAAATATAATCCCAACAACAAAACAGAATGTGCACAACTATAATTCAGGGCATAATTTAGGAGAATCCAATATATTCAGTAAATTTATTTATCACAAAAGTGCTCTTACACCTAAAATCTATAACTTTAACAAAAAGTAATTTTGACAAAACATTTATCAATCAAGTAAAAGCTCTAGTGGTTTAAAGAATCCAAGGCAAAAACAATTACTCCCGTTTTAAATTAGAGATATATTTTAATTTTTTAAATTTAATTTATGAAATTTTAAAATATAAAATTAATATAAAGTTATTTAATTATTAGTTTTAATATAAATAAATATAATAAGTATAAAGTAATTATAAAGTATTAATTATTATTTTTGTTGTTTTTAAAATATGAATAAAATTAAATCAATTTTGAATTTTAAGTTCTCATAAATCTGAATTTAAAAGGTTAAAATGTATCTCTAATTTTAAAACAAAAATAGTAAAAGATTTGGGGGAATCGTTGCTATCTATAAAAGGAGAGACTTTTCTTTAGTGCAAGGCATCCCTTTTTGTAGCCTCTCTCGACTCTCTATAAACCTCTCTTCAGAATTGTCTAGAATCAGTGGTCTTGCTAGAAACCTAGCTTGTAAGTTTCCAACCTTAATCACTGTAATTAATAAAAGTTGTATTTTTAAATTAATCCATTTTATTTAATTATTTGGGTTGTATTAAACTTTTGTGCTACACCGCCCATGTTTTAATGTTGGGTGAACTAAGGTTGGTACTAGCATGTAATGTAGCAACAATCTTTTTTTCCTATGTAATTATTTGGAGTGCGACCACACTATAAATGAGAGTACAAGTCTCCCGCCAAGAAATAATCAAAATCCCACAACAATACCAGTGATATATAACACACCACATTCAACTACAGCAATTACACACCACATTCAAGTGCTAAAATTAGGTTTTTAAATCACAAGCAATTCAACAGTATGTAATCACAAGCAATTACACATCAAAATTCAAGAATAAAAATTAGGTCTTTACATCAAAGCAATTACACACCACATTCAAGAATAAAAATTGTAAAATTTGGAAACCCAATCAAATCGAACAACTACTTGAAGAATTTAATAGTATTTAATCTAATCTAACAGATATAAATACATACCAGTGTTTAATGTGGTGGCAATGGTACCCGGCCGTGGCATGGCGGATTGCCGGTGATACGGTCTCTGCTTCTTCTCCTTCTCCTTCTTCTCTTCTCCCCCCTTTCTCCCTCTTCTCTCTATGCTGAGCTCCCTCTTCTTTTTTTCTTACTTCTCTGCATGTGGCGTTTAATGCACGATCTTCGATTTCATTTAGTTTGATCAGCGACCGCTAACAACGACCACATGCGGTCGCTGAATTTTAAAGACATGGACTTATCAGCGACCGCATGCGGTCGTTGATGTTAAGTGGTCGCCCAAAACCTTGGCGCCAACATTTTGTGCCAAATTTTACGAGGCAAATTTGTAATAGCGACCTCTCAGCGACTGCCTGCGGTCGCTAATAGTACTTAGCAACTAGATTAACAGATGGTCGCAAATGTCGGTCGCTATTAATAGTATCAGTGATCGGATATGCGGTCACTGATAGTCTTGGTCGCTGTTAGGCCTTTTTCTTGTAGTGCAAGTCCGTACCAAAGGAAGTTTGGTTTGGATAAGCTTCAAGGGTAATTTAGAGTTTCACGATCATCAACTAAAGGATTAGTTGAATCAACAAAATTTAATAGCACTACGAGTGATCAACAACAATTTAATGTAAAATGATTAAGAATCATAGATGAACAAACTATACATTAAACACATGCTTAGAAATAACTAAAAAGCATAAGCACTGAATAAAACAATAAACCTTGCTTGAACAATATTAAGCTAAGGTTATGATCTTGTCAAATAAAAGAATTAATTTATTGAACATACATTAGTGAATAACAAGCTTAGAATGAAACTTTCTCAAAGCAACAATAATGGTTAGAACTATGTAAAGTAAATGAGACAAGATAACTCATGAAAAGATTTAAGTTCAAGAACTTGCATTCATTACAAAAAGAATAGAACTAGGAAAACTTACTTAACTATAAACAATTTAGGATAAATCAAACAACTATTAGAGTTCAAAGCTTGCTCGAATAAAATTAGGGTTAGAGATTGCTCAAATAAAGTTTAAGGATAAAAGAACTTGCTCAATTAAAGTTTAGGGTAAGGAACTTGCCTCGTGTGTAAGTTATAAATTACAACTCACATTCACCTGTACATATTATTAGAATCACAATATCTATTAGATATACTAACATCCACTTTTCAAAATAGAACTCACTTTTAGTTAAACTTGTTACTTTAGTACAAGTTTTACTTTACACCATATGCATTTCAGAAATCACAAGTATTAACTTCAAAACACTTATTCTCAACTCATTATGTACATTAAATCATAACGTACCTCTTTCATAACTTACTAATCTTTTTACAACTTTGGAATTACTAATTATATGATACAATTCTGTTTTAATCTCTTCATTACATGTTTATCATATAACATCTCATTAGACTAGGTTACAATATATTTTCAAGGTCTGCATAAGTAACAGGCATCACTGCCTTTGATCAGGGTATAGCGCAGTTGCGCCATACTTAAGCTTGGGACGGTAGCATTGCTTGTGCTTCGTCTTGACACCAAAGACAATCAAGCGTTGATGCACGATGTAAAACTACGCAATTGCTTTTAAACACTTTATTTAGCCCAACTATCATGAATTTCATTCACAAAATAGTGATTTAAACACACCCAAATGTTATAGAACTCATATAAACATTGTTCCTCACATATCTACCAACTTAGAATAATTAATCAACAACTACAACCAATTTAAATCCTTTAAATTCCATGTTTTGTACAAAAACTCCATTTTTTGACATCCTTGACAAAAATTAACACTGAGGTCTCAATAATACACCAAATTAACTCATTCAAATTTCGTTCTCTTCGTTTCTTACTGAATTAACATATTCAAGGCTAAATTTATAGATTAGTTCACAAACTAACTACCAAATTTTGTACTTTCACAAACTATATACATAACTATAAACATTGTAAACTAGTTTCTTTCTTTTGAATGTAATTAGCACACTAATTCTTTTTCTAGATGCTAATTTTAACATCACAATTACACAAAAACACAATAATTCAGTTTGTCTAACAACAATTCATGAAACATACAATTTACAGAAAATTTTGAAAGTGAAGAACATGAACTCTTTTTATAAACGTAACACTCAAGATTGAGAGGTTATACCTTCGATTTCTTGGAGATAAAACATAGAATTGTTTGGAATCACAAAAGTCTTCCTTTCCTTTCTCAAGCTCTCTCTTTCTCTCAAATTCTTCTCTGTAAACTCTCCCTTCTTTCTCTCTCAGTTTCAGTATAAGCCAACTCCCTCTTACGTAAAATAAACTAGGACTAACGCACAAAAATCAAACGTCTATAACCGACATTTTAATAATGATAATAATAAGTTATCAGTTATAAAATTTAATATTTTTTTTTTTTATTTTTATTTTTTATAATTCAAAATCAAAATTCAAAATTCAAAAGCCATAAGGCTTTGTTTGGCAAAACACTTTTAAAATAAAGACTTAATATCTTTAAGCCATGTTTGGGTAAATCCATTTAAAACTACATTAATTTATTTTAATAAATAATTTATACTATAGCTTATAGTCACATATTATTTATTTGGATTCCATATCCAATCTTAGTTAAATAAACTAATTATAACATATTTAATAAATTCTCCACTTAACCAATTACCAAAAAAATATAATTTTATTATAATTTTATTTGATAAATTAACATATCATTTTAATTAATAAATTTCAACAATATAGCAATTCATGTAATCTTTAACAACTCTCTAACTATTAAATTAAATTAGAGTATTAACAAATAAATTAATTCACAAATATCTACTAACAACAACATCAATAAAATATTTATTTAATTTAATAAATATTTTAAATTACAAATATAAATCTTGGATTGTTACACTTACACTGAGTTTCAGGGGAACTATTGACAATTACTTTTCTAGGGAAAATTCTGTTAGGGTAATTCTAGTGTTATAGTTTTGATAATTCCTACTAAAGCTTTTGTTAATATAACAAATGGCACCGAAGAGACAAAGAGGCAAAGGACCTTCAACCCCTACAAGGCCTTTTGATAGAAGAAAATTTGTGAGTGCTAATGCAGCAGAGAAATTTGACACTTACTTAGCGGGTAAAGCTCTAAATCCCAAGCATGGGCTTTGCCCAAATAAATTGAATGGGGAAATGGGATACCAAATCATTGAGCAAGGTTGGGTTACATTCACTAATCAGCCAAAACTGGCAGTGATAGCTATTATAAATGAGTTCTATGCAAATGTCGAGGGCAAATCACCATTTATAGTGATGGTTCAGGGAAAGATGGCTTCGTTCAGTGTCATCGCGATCAATAAGTATTACAACCTGAGGTCACTCACAATTTATAAATATTCATGGTATTTGGAGCAAAGGCTAGATTATAAGAAAATTGTGAAGTTGTTATGCAAACCTGAAACTACTTGGGCATCGAACAGAGAAAGGGGTGGTACATTATTTAACAGCAAGGATTTGAGTAGGTATGGCAAGATTTGGTATGCTTTCCTCTGCTTGAAGCTTCTACCCTCTCAACATGTCAGCAAAGTTACAAAGGAAAAATCTCCACTATTGTATGACATAGCTAAAGACTTTAAGATTAATGTGGGAGCTGTTATTACATTTTCCATTCGATGTTGCTTGCGAGGTCCTATTTAGGGGGGCTTGCCACAACCATCCCTAACCTATGGGTTGTGTCATCGAGCTGGAGAAATATGGGGAGCAGATGAAGCCATACAACAGACTTTACTACTTTTGGATCAACTGTTGATAGAGCATTACAAAGTTTGGGAAGGGGTGATGACTGGGTTTTATACCTGTGATTCAGTTACTATTAGACTTAAATTCTTGTTTATTTCCATGATTTTGTAGTAACTGTTCATACATTTTATGTTCATTTTGTAGATCTCATTCTTGGGAATTGTGTCAGCGACGAATGGCATGAAGCAACATAGAAAAGGCAAGGAAAACTGCATAACAAGGGCAGCGTGACCGCACCAGGTCTAGAGTTGACCAAAGTTGACTTTTTTAATTCAACAGTGTAAAAGAGTTTTAATGTTAATGGGGTTTCATAATTCGATTAGTATTTATATTAGAGGCTATATATAGTTGTTTTCAGTCAGTTTTAGGGGACTCTCAAGTAAATTGTATTAAATTCCATTAGCTTTAGGGAAAAACCCTAGTTTTGAGATTCAGACTTGGAGATTTTAAGAAATTGGCTAGCGCGAAGGATTCAAGGCAGGAGCTGAAGGAGAGATTCAAGGATTTTGTCTACAGATTCTATTATCTTCCTTATCTTTTACTTTGTATTTTGAATTCTTTATCAATTGTGGATCATTGATTTCACTTCAATTATGAATTAATTTCTATTTAAGGTTACAATAGATCTTATTACGTAGTTTATTTTGGTATGCTTCCTTGTTGATTATTGTTAACTATTATATGGATTTCCTATTATGGTTTGTGTTTAATTGCTTAATTTTCTAATCAACATTTACCGTGATAATCCATACGAAATTGAGAAATGGATTATAGATTTAGATCTAATCATAATAGCTTATGATTGTGTTTTCTGTATGGTGATGGAACTCATGATTTGTGTGTCTAGGATAGAGATATACCTACGCACCGCGTGTAATCTGATAAAGAACTTGGGCTTTAAATTCTTTGTAATTGTAAGTCATATAGAGATATAGTGAATTAGTTAATTAGGGTGTTAATCTTAATTCTATCATCTATGGATTTAAGTTGATTTGAGTATGATGCATTGAGAGGCGATCATATTTACTTATGTGTTCTTGATTAATAATCCAGAATATGTAGCGTAACTTAACAGGAAGTGTATTGATTTAGGTGAAGCAATAAGTGAAGTTGTTATCTTAAATCTCCATAATTTGATTTTAAACTAGTGGTAGTTAGTATTAGTCTTGTTAAATATTTTTATTCACTATCTTAAATCATCTATTTAAATAAAATTAATTTGGTTAAAGATTAGTATTTGGTAATTTTTTATTAAATAATTCCTCGTGAGATCGAAAATTGTACTACACTTTATAACTTGTTGACCATGTATACTTGTGTGTTGTGCTTAATTGGATTTTACCAATAAGTTTTTGGCGCCATTGCCGGGGAATTAGTTTAATAATTTTTGCCAATAATAATTTTAATCAAATTAGTCTTAATTGAAATAATTTTTTATTATTATTGTATTTCTCTTCCTATTTCACTTTCTTTTCAAGTACCACAGCTAAATTTAACTATCAGTGGCAGTGTTCGTATATGACTCAGCCAAGGGAAGCGAAGATTGTTGGACTCGAGACACTTTCTGCATTGTCAGCACAGTTAGAGACACTTCTGAGGAAGTTTGAAACTTTAACAGTACAACGTATTCAAAGTGTGGCGGTTATTTGTGAATATAGTGATGGAAATAATCTGAGTCATCAATGCGCTATCAGTTTCGAGTCAGTATAGTATGGGGGTGACTCCCTCAACAACTATGCATATCCCAACAACTATCATCAGGATTGGGGATATCACCTGAATTTTTCATAGAGCCATCATACTCAAGATCAATTCTATGCTCCAAGTCCAACATACCCACCGAAATTCTCGTGTCCGCCTCAACTACAACAGGAAGAAAATTCAAATTTGGAGGAACATATGTCCAATTCATAGCTTCAAGTGATGAGATGAGGATTAGTCAGGAGTTGTCGAGTCAAAATCTTGCAAACCAAGTGGAACAACTAATCAATGCCTACAACAATCACCCTTAATTTGAATTGTCAAGTGACATGATTCCTGAGACTAATGGAGTGCCCAAAATAAATCTGCAACCGGAAAACCCAAAAGGTGTTGATGTTGAAAGAGAGGAGACAAGTGGGGATAAGGAAAAGAAGGTCGGTGAAGATCTAGCTTTGAGTTTTGATAAAGATGAGCCAATTTTGGTAGAGGCCCGTGTACCTTCTCCACCAATGTTCAAGGATCCAGGCAGTTTTGCAATCCTATGCCCAATTGGTAGTCATGTCTTTGGCAAAGCTCTTTGTGAAATAAGAGTTAGTACAACGTTGGAGGCATGGTGGGATGAGAAACGAAAGATAGAAGAAGAGCATGTTGTGTTTAACAAGCTTCAATTCCTCAATCTGATCACAGACACAATGGAGAAAGAACCTAGTTGTTTAACGTTTGTAATTGGGATCCTATCTAAAAAGAGCATGCCAGGTGACTTTGATTCAATGGTCATTACTGATGGGAACCTCCCAAAAGATACATTGCTACTGATGGATAGAGGGTTCCTCAACTTTCGAAGGGCAATTGGTTAAAGAGAAGAAGAATTTCGGTTGAAGGACTCTAAATCAAGCACAAGATGGGAGGCAACCCATCCGTTTACTATTTTTAATTTCAATTTTTAGTAATTTTTAGAAGTTAGTAGTCACGTTAGTGTTTTTATTAGTATTAATAGGTCATTTTGTGATCCTCGGGTTCAAACTTTATTGCTGATTTGATTAAGAGTCAAACAGAATAAAAACTTAAAGTCTGCTATAGTAAGATGAAGGCGGTCTTGTAGCATTGAAATTGAATGGGAGAGCGGTAGCCCACACATCCCCCTAGAATCTGAAAAAACATCCATGCTAGTATAGCGCGACCGCGCCTCTATCGAACCCCATTTTTTTAAAAAAAAAATAACCTAACCTCCCTGCTTTTTCCTCTTTGTCCTATTTTGATTAGGCACACTTAATTTCCTCACTCCTAAGACCTAAAGAACTGACACTCCACTGTCTTGCTCTCTTTCTCTTTGTGTCCTAATCCACAACTACCATCACCAAATCATTTTCCAAAACAATTTTCATACACCCACAATCAGATATTCAAGATATATTGAGGTAGAGAGTGGAAAGGAGCAAGGCAAGGGAAACAGAGACTTGCACTAAACTGAGATTGCTTGAGTCGAAACATAATAGTAAATTAATTTAAAACAAAACGCACTGCAAGTGTTTCTGAAAAGGGCTGAAAGACTAAATTGGAGTGCCAATTTAGTTTAGGGGAAAACATGTAGGGTTTTCTAGAAACAAGAGCATGCAATCAAATCGCATAAATAAAGCGGAAGCAAAGTAAAAATGGATTTTAAAATTTTCTTGCAAACCATAAACCAAGATCATTTTTGTGCTTTGATTATAGAATCATACCCTTGAAGATTTGAGCTTCTTCAGGTACAAGTTCAACTCATATTCCTTTGTACTCTCCTTGAATACGCGGGTTTAGTTCCTTCCTTTGATCAACGTTAGCCACCCAAGCGTTTGGCCTCTAGAGGTGATCCACTAAGGAAGAACAAGAATCAAGAAGAAAGGGTTTATTAGCTCAAACCCTAGTTTTCTATCTCTGTAGAAAAAGGGGCGTACTCTCTAACTATCTGAATCACGTATCTCACATACACACACATACTGATATCTAATATAAGACTCCTCTTATAAAGATATTAGTTAACATATTTTAATATAATTAAAATAGGGTATTATTTAATTAATTAAACTCCTTTAATTAATTTGCCTCCTAATCTTACTAGGAATAAATGAGATTACTAATATTAAATTAATTCCCAAACTCATTTAAAAATTAAAATAATAATAATTATAATAATATTAATAAGACTCCTCTTATTAATTTATATTTAATATTTTAAAATATCAATAATAAATATTAAGCTATTTAATTTATTCTATCACCATAGATTAAATTAAATATACTAAACATATTATTACGATTATGTCATTAACTTCTTAAATAATTATCTTCCTTTTATGGTGTGACCCTTTAGGTTCTCCATATTAAACCGGTTGTGAATAAATATTCAATTAGAATAATTCTAATGTTATTTAAAAAAATAAATTAAATTATTAATTTATTTAAATAAATAATATTTATTTTACAATAAGGATAAGCCTCCTCAGCGATCAACGACTTTCTAGATAATATAGATTTCAACATTAATCATAAAAGAACCTTTGAGTAAATAGTTACCGTACAATTCAATCCTTCCACCATACAATGTCCCAATTAAATATAAGACATGAAATTATTGTCAAGTCTTATTTTATTTAATTATGTAAATTTTGATTCCTAAATGCACAACTCCTAATGATTGCAAATTAGAAACTACTTTTTAATTTCATTCCACCTTGGCCAAGGATTCCTGGGTTGTCATTTATCGAATCACATAGGATATATCTCTTCTTTTACTAGAAGTGGTAGATCCTTTATTGATCATTCATTATCTCCATATATAACTTATTACACCCAAGCATATCCTTTGATATACCTTAAAGGTCTTAAGGAATAAGTCAAAGTGTATATCATTATATAGAAGATACTATGATGATCTCGAGTCTAAGGATTACTTGTACTACTATCACTTCAGGAATTCCTATTGACAGGCAAGTAAAACTCCATTAAGTATTCCTTAGCGAGTCACGATCAATGAACTTATTCTCCAGTAAGCACCTACATACTTACTTTAGTGTCTCCACACAAATGATCATGAGATCAACCATCATCATCTAATGAGCAAGCAACATATGTACCAATCTATTCAGATTCACTAATCCGCTTTTTAGTAATCCATTGATTGGGAACATTTTAGTTTTTAAGCTATCTAAGAATTTAGATCTCATCATGATTCTAGCATTGCTTAAAACAATGGGTTTATCACATATATTAAAACAACATCATGTTGATAATCAAATGCCTTTAGTAAATTAATACTTTTATTAATAAATAAATAAGATTGATTACAAAGAATATGCTTTATCATCATACATGATTAGCTTGTATGCATATTACTTACAATCTCCCACTTGCACTAAAGTCAATTGCCATGGTATCTCATACCCATCTTCTCTAAGTGTCGATCGAATTGTTGTTATGTTAACGCTTTAGTATATGGATCTGCAATGTTGTCTTGAGATTCCACGCGCTCCAGGGTGACGTCTCCTCTTTCAATGATCTCTCTAATCAAATGAAAGCACCGCAATACGTTTTTGGATTTCGGATGACACCTGGATTTCAATGATCACTCTTTTTCATGATTTAATGCACAAAGAAATAGAAGTATATGTGGATGACATCATTGTCAAATCCCGAAGGGAAGAAGACCACATAGACCATCTCAAAAAGCTTTTCAACCAGTTACGCAAGTATAACTTGAAGATAAATCCAGCCAAGTGTGCCTTCGGCGTTAAGTCAGGCAAGTTACTGGGATTTCTAGTGAGCTACAAAGGCATTGAGTTGGATCCTGCCAAAATTTAAGCCATTACAAAGATGCCAATACCCCTGACAAAGAGGGAAATATGGGGATTTCTGGGAAGAATCAACTTCATCAGCCGATTCATCTCCCAACTCACAGACCTGCGAGCCCATCTTCAAGTTGTTAAAGAAGAACTCCTCCAATAAATGGAACGAAGAGTGTCAAAAAGCCTTCCTTTACATCAAAGAGTAATTAGTCAAAGCTCTTATCTTGGTACATCCTAGGGATGATGATCCCCTGTTTATGTATATGTCAATCAATGACAATGCCATGGGCTGCATGCTGGGACAAAAAGATGATAGAGGCAAAGAAATATCTATCTATTACCTCAGCAAGAGATTCAGCAGTAGTGAGCATAAGTACACCTTAATTGAAAAGACTTGTTGTGCTTTAGCATGAGCCTCCATGAGATTACAACATTATCTATATGGTCACACAACCCATCTAATATCCCGCATGGATCCTCTCAAGTACGTATTCAGTAAACCCATGTTAAATTGTTGACTGTCCAAATGGAAGTTGATCATCCAGCAATTTGACATCATCAACGTGACCCAAAAGTCTTTCAAAGGTCAAGAAATTGCGGATCAACTGGCCGAGACACCATCAGGGGATTTCAAACCCTTGGAAACATATTTCCCTGATGAAGGGGTTATGACAATTCAGCAACACCATCAAAGGAATACAATCCAGTCGTGGAAAATATATTTTGATGGAGTTATAAACATGGAAGGTGCCGGAGTAGGGGCAGTTTTGGTGTCTACTCTAGGAGAACAGTATCCAGTTGCTATCAAATTACAATTTGTCAGCACCAACAACACAACTGAGTATGAAGGCTGTATAAGGGGGTTAAAACTAGCCCAATCTGTGACACCCCCGAATCCGGGTCCTCTAACCCCGGTTCGATCATCACGATAAAATACAAACATCCACCTCTAAACAACATACGATAACTAAAATGCGGAATATAATAAACGTACGTCGTTCATTTAAAAGGTGTTACTAGTCCCAAGATACAATAACCTTAATATCATCTTACACACATACCCTAAAATAAACATTAGGGTTCATATTACAAAATAGCAATTTAAACTGTAGTATTTACGTAGTGTCATACCGGCGCTATGGTGAAAGAAAAAGGAGGCTGGCATTTGCATTTCCAAATATAAAATCTTGACATTGAAGAATTTTTATAAGGACAGCATGAACAATAAATCATTAGTAATGAACTAAAGTTTAATTATAACATTGTGAAGACTTGTTTAAACCTTAATTATGATCATTTAGGGTTGAAGTAAGTATATTGAATGTGAACGTGAACGTTATGAATTAAGCATACTTAACCAAATGACGATCGAGTAATGATTTAATAACGTAAGGACGGTAGTAAGCCGTGCGGAAGGATGATTAACTCAAAACGAGTTATACTAATAAAATAATTTCAGTTATGAGAAATAAGTTGGCAAGAACGATGTAAGTTATAACAATAAGCCGGAACCAATAATAACAAATCTAATACAGGATTAGATTGAGAAGAAGGGTAAGATTCATTAGGAACCATGTATGTTCATTCATGACCTAATGTGCTATGTTATGTGGTTATATGTTATAGAGACTATAAAGACTCAAATGAAAAGTTATTATACTGTAGCAGACGCTGAAGGCAAGTTTTCCTTATCGCTTGTCTAACCTTCGTGTTAGCCAGGTTTTCTGTGATTCATGTTATGAGATGCATGAATGATTTTAAAGAAAGTGTCGATGCCAGTTTTAACTCGGCTAGACTAATCTTGAAGGTTGATTGATTTATTTACAAGTCTTTCAATATAGAATTAATAACGCTATCCTACGCCAAGTGTTTGGTACGGATTCAAGGTAAGCCTGAATATGAATAAACAAATGTATTTTCATAGATTATTCGATGGGCACTTAAGGTTGCCAAAACTTAAACGTAAATACGTTTAAATAATGTAGTGTTGATCAACATAGAGTACTATGGGCTGATCACCCAGAAGTGCTCGTAAGATATGTCGGACTTACGAACTTAGTGTTGGGTTATCCTTTTCAAAGAAATTATGAACTGCTCATGGTCTTGAGCCAGAATTGTTGTTTTACTGAATATTATTATTGTAAAACATTTTGAAGGAAAAGAAGTGCTATTTTGAATTATCGATAGCACTTCGTAACTATTGTTCAGTTACTGAAGATATAAGATTTCTATGTTTCAAGCATGTCGTTTAAAAGAAGTTGTTGTACTTGTTGAGCTTGTTATTCTCACTCTTGCTTGAACCATATGAATGCAGCTAGGACCGAACGAACCGAGGGATCCGACAAGGATAAAGGCAAGACAAAGATGAACGATTAGTTACCTTGTAATAAACTAGTAAGTTGTATATATTATAGTATGATGAACAAAGAATGTAATGGTTTTAGAACCTAGGAACGGGATGTAATATTATTAATGTAATAAAAATGTCATTGAGAAGCACATTTTGATGTCGTTTTAATAGAATGAATGTACAGTTATGACTACCGTGTAGCACCATCTGTTGGGTTGGAAGATACCCAGATTTGGGGGAGTCACAGGTTGGTATCAAAGCATTAGGTTATAAAACTTAAGGGGAGAAGAACCTTAGGCTAATAACCTCGTTATGGAAGGAAAAGTCTGAAGGAAGTAAATGCATGTCGAATGAGTTAATAAGGTATTGAGGAAACTCAATATCGAAAGATTTAAAAGATAGAAAGTAACCCTAAATAAATTAAATGTGATTGGTGCTTATACTATTGTATGTTATATACTAATCAACATGTTATGTGTTTTGGTAGGATGTCGAACGATAGCTTGATATATAGAGATATACACACGGTGAGAGAAGAAATTATGAACATAGTAGAGCCTGTACCCATGCCAATGGCGGAGGTACCATTAGTGATTTTGGAGGAGTAGGAGACAGTGAAGTACTTTTCTGAGGAGGACTACTCCGAGGGAGATATGGATATATCGTCATATCTTAATATGATGGTCTATGAGGAGGAGGAAATGGAAGTAACATCAATTAATATGGTGGTACCTACACTAGAGTCAATACCTCTAGATGCAATGAGACCATTATATCTAGTAGTGCTTGACAGGAATGTGCAACTGGGTACAGTTGTGCAAAATCAGAGTGAAGAGATTAATTATCTCCATGAAGCTAAGGAGTCTGCAGAAGCAGATTTTGAGTCCGAGCATGATGAGAAGGTGCTCATGATAAATAAGGCTAGGGATTATATGAACAAGGTGGTAGAGCTTCATAAGAAACTGGAGGAGAAGAACCAGAAGATAGCACGGATGTAAGTGCTCATAAGGATTTCAAGCTGAAAGTTGCTTGTTATTCTATAGAGTCGGGGTAGACTCGACATACTATTAGTCAGGATACGGTAGCGATGATTGCAAATGAGAAACACGAGGACGCTGTTATGCATTATTAGAAGTCTAGAGTAAATAAATATGTGTGTAGTGACGTAAAACCCTCTTTTATATAATAGGGTAGTCTTTTTGTAAATCCCAACTTTTGAGAAGTTCAATTACGGGATAGAAATGTAATAACCTTTAACTATGTAAGCAAATTGTAAATAGTTTCAAACTATGAAGAAGCATATGAATACAATGAAGTTTTCATTTAATATGCTTTGTGATGATATAAGTTGTTATGTGACGAATAATAAAGAAGTAAGTAATAAATAATAATGAAATTCTATTGATTTAATTAGAAAATGCCGTCAAGGAGAAGACAGTGTAATCAAGAAGCAGAAACATGTAATAAAAATCAAGGGGGTCAAAACAACACTATGCAAGACTTCGTTAATTTATTAACGGCTGCATTTGACCAAACCGGGGGTAGGATAACCGCGGAACCTAGGGTAGCTAGAACAACTACCTTTAAAGAATTTGAAAGCGTAGGTCCGACGGAGTTCAAAGGAACGACGGACCCAATAGAGGCCCAGACATGGGTAAAGGAAATAGAGAAGGCGTTTATTATTACAAACGTAGGTGAGGCGCAAAAGACTTCTTTTGCGACTTACATGATGAAAGGGGAAGCCAACTTTTGGTGGGAGGCTCACCGGGGTGGGGCTAGAACAAATGTGGTAACGTGGGAACAGTTCAAGAAGGTTTTCTTCGAGAATTATTTCCCTACAAGTATGTAGTGGAGGAGAGGAAGGATCATAGGTTTGAGCAGGGCCTGAAACCCTGGCTCTATAGTGGAATTTCTGTGTCGAAAGTGCATCCTATGGGACCATTCTGGAGAAAGCGATTATAGCGAAGGATGGTAGTGAGGTGTTAACCCAATACCACAAAGAGAGAAAAGATAAGAGCAAGGAAGTGGGAGGAACTGAGGCAGAGAATGCCAGTGGTAGTGGCAATATGCCAACAATAAAGAATTTTAACTCCAAAAATACTGGAGTGGGACAAAGGGATCCTAAATGTAGGATTGAAGCATGTACGACATATGGAAAGACTCATTTAGGAGTCTGTCTAAAAGGGAAATCGATTTGTTATAATTATGGACATGAGGGTCATATGTTACCCAATTGTCCTAATCCTAAGAAAAACCATGGTTGTTTTGTATGTGGGTCGTGGGACCACATGACAAGAAATTACCCAAAGAAGGGGTCGAAGGAAAGTAAAGGTGTTAGTAGTGGTAAGTTAGCCATGATGCGGTTGCATCAGCAGATTTAGTAGCAGATATCATTCTGGTCAATATAATGAATACTTATGTGTTGTTTGATTGGAGTGCTACTTTTTTTTTATAGCATGAGAGTTTGCTAAGTGATTAAGTTCATTCTCGGAAGGGAATATAAATACCTTTATACGTTAAAGTAGAGAATGGGGAAATAACTTTCGTTAATTATATTCGTGGAAATGAATAAGAAATGTAAGCAAGTATCGGTAGATACGTACCGATAAAGTTGAGAGAATTTGAAGAAATTCTCGGTATGAATAAGTTGATTAACCATAGAACTTTAATAAATTGTTAGAATAAAAGTATGAATCTTCGATTTTCTAAAGAAACCCAAGGTAGTAATTTACGGAGATAAATCACTGAAACTTTCTTGTTGTCTAATCATGACGCAATCTAGAAGGATGTTAATATTAGGTTGTGGTGCGATCGTAACCTTTGATGGTTGACATATAGGAGCTGAGCTAAACAATTCCTTCAGAGAGAGAAGGTATATACGAAACTGGCAACCGATCTAACTCACTGTGATGGTAGTGTAGATGAGACGGGAACTTGTTTGTTGGTTGTTTGTGGGAAACCACTCAGAGTACCATATGGACTACTAGCAGAGAAACGATATGTGCTGAATCCTAGAGAAGTAATAATAAGAAGATAAGAATATAAATCATCGAAGATGATGATCATAGTAAGTAAGACATCCCTGTATGTCATGAAGCTGTAAACTAGTAATGAAGGTAGGTCGCGTAAACTTAGGTCGAAAGAACGTGAACCCTAAGAAGTAAAGTTAAGTAAGCCAATACGTAAGTCAAATATATGACTATTTGGTTAGCAGTTAAGAATAAATACCCATTTCCCAGGATCGATGATCTATTTTGATCAGTTGAAAGGGGCAAAGTATTTTTTTAAAAATATATTTGTGTACGGGGTATTATCGGTAAAACATAAGAAAGGACGATGTACCTAAGACGACGTTCAGAAATTGTTATGGTTATTATGAGTTATGGTTATGTCATATGGATTGACTAATGTACTGAAGTTAGACTTTTCGTAAGGGGCACCGAGCAAGTCAGTGGCAAATTGATAGGTACCCTTGTGAGGTGCTATGTTTGAAAGTACCATTAGCGTCACAAGTTAGCATTGTCGAAATGGGAAATGAGAAAAATAGTTTTCAGGAACTAAAAAGGGAAATTAAGTGAGGTACCTGTATTGTCTCTATCAGATGATACGAGGAATTTTGTAGTGTATCTCGATGTTTCGCATAGATGACGAGATTGCGTGCTCATGTAGCATGGCAAGGTCATTGTGTATGCATCACACCAGTTAAGGGATTATAAGCGGTCTATCCTACTTATGATCTATAATTGATAGCTGTAGTTTTCGAATTAAAAAAAATCTGAAGATAGTATTTATACGGGAAAAGAGTGTGAGATATACATGGACTCTAAGATTCTGAAATATATCCTCACACAGAAGGAGTGAATATGTGGTAGAAAAGGACTCAAAATGAGTTAATAACGAAGGTGGCGAGAACGGAGTTAGAAGTTAGATTATGGAATGAAGTAGTACAAATATTATTCATAACATAAACTCAATCTATGATAATGGAACGAGTTAATTAAGTACAACTAGGTAACGAGAAATGTAAGCGAATGAAAAAGAAGATGCAGGATAAAGAGAAGATCAAGTATCATCTCGTTTTGAAGGAGGAATTTGAGTTTCATATAATTTGGAATTAAAAGAAGGGCTAATATAAGGGAGATAGCGTAATATGGGAGTAAATGTTTAGCTTCCAACTTAGAGTATTGATAGGAAGTGACAAGTCATGTGAATTAAGATAATACCTTGGGTGAAAGTGAATTGGAGGAACCACAACGCCGAAGAAGCATTGTGGGAATTTGAAATTAAAACGATGGAAAAATTTTCCTCAATGGTGGATGTAGTGTTAGCGAGATTCTGAGGACAGAATCCTTATAAGGGGGGAAGAGTGTAACACCCCAAAAAATTTGGATTTTTGAGAATTAAATTTTTATTTTTATAATGAGGATTAAATGAATTTAATTATTTATTTATGGGAGTAAGCTATTTGAAGGTCATTCTATGACCTAGATATATTGGAACGTCGTAGTATTTTGGCTACGTGGTAGAATTAAAGTGTTTGAATTTCCAAGACGAAAATAAAAGCTTTCCGAGAGATTTTCTGAAAAACACTATTCACGCATTTCTACTTGGGAATTATTTTTGAATTTCCGAGAAATATGTAATGATAGAATATCGAAGTGAGATAGAATATCCAATAATATTTCAGTTATAGCAAACGCAGTTTTTCGCATGCGAACTTAAAACCTAACAGTTAGGAAAAGTGAGTTCTAAGAAGGAATTTAAATGTATATAATGAATTAAAGCAATGATCATATAATACGTAGGTATTGTACGACGTAATGGATATGAGTGTGATACGAAGTATCATACGAGTATGCATGAATGATGGTATAATGTACATTAATAAGTATACGAGTTAGAGTACGAGATTAATATGTAAATTATACGTTATAACACTTTAAGCCATATGTAATGGATTTGTTGATTTGTGTAGGAAATTGTAATGACCAATTGGGATAATAATAAAGCCCAATACGAATTAATGTTAAAGCCCAAATACAGGAATGGTTAAGTCCAATGTAATTTAATGAACAAGCCCAAGTGTTTGTTTAATTGTAAGCCCAATGTATAAGTTAGGTTAATTAAACCTTAAGCCCAAAATATTAATCCAATGGGTAAAGTTTGATCCATGGGGAAACCCATGGGTGATTTGGTGACCAAGAACTTTGTGTGATGAGCAAGTAGACTTAAGGGTTAAGCAAAGAATAAGTTAAGTAACTTAAAGGCTAAGTAAAGTGTTTACGTGTGATGAGCAAGCAAAGTGCTTTTATGTGATGAACAAGCAAAGGATAAGCTATGTGATTAACAAGTTAACTTAGTAGCTAAGTAAGTGTGGTAGCCAAGTTTACTTAATAGCTAGGTAATGAATGGTATGGAGGTTTATTAAGGAGGTGGAATGGCCTATTAACCATTAAGCCCTCAATTAGGATTTCCTATAAATAGGAAGCTTGCTAGCTCATTTGTAGTTGTTAGATTTTCATTCAATAACTTATAGCTTATTGGTTAGAGAGAATAAGTGAGAATAAGCTACAAAAGCTAGAACAAGTTAGCCTTTGAGAATTCAAGAAGCAAGAAGGATAGTAAAGATTAACCAAGTGATTATCAAGGGTAAGAACTTAAACCATGAATCTCTTTCTCATCCATTGTTAGAGAAGTTGGTAGAGGTAGAACATGTATGTTAAGGAATGATAAGAATGAATAATCAATGGACTTAAGCCGTATAAGTCATGAATAAGTAATTCAAACTTAATTAAGTTATGAATTTATGAAGAGCTTATATGAACTACTCATATGTGTACTTTAATAAGATTTTATGATAATAAGAAGCAAGAAAGGTGGTTAAAAGACTCAATCTATAATAAGTCATGAGAAAGGAAGTCATAAGTAGTTTATACTTTTATAAGTTATAAACTCACAAAGAACAAGTAATAACTTATCATGTTTAGAAGTTAATGAGATGAGTAGGTTAAGATGTTAATATGATGGATTGAATCCATTTGAAACGATGAACAAATCATAAGAAATGAAGTTAAGGCGGAATTCACGAGTTTGGACGATAATCGTCGAATTCATGAAAATCTCGGAATGGACGTTGAATTTTGATATTGAGCTTGGAAACATTGGTTTTCAATGGACGCAAGTCTTATTTGGCATTATATAGTTGTGGACTCGAGAATGACCGAATTCTGACTTAGAACAAAGAAACGAGCATTGAACGTTCACGAACGTTTATCGTCTTCGTTAAAATGGACTAATAGGTGAATTTTTAGCAAACGAAGTCAAATAGATAAAATTCTTATATGAACGCATAGTGTATATAATTTGTGAACCGTAGGCTTTTGAACGAGCCAATTTGGACTTATAACGAAGAAGTTATGAGCCCGGGAATCTCACTCAAGAAATTGTCATCATCAAAAATTTTTGGTCTTTGAGGGTAGCCACCGCGGCTTTCGAGTCGAGGAAAATATATGTGGAGCTGCAGTGCAAAGAATGGTTATGAGCTACTGGAATTTTACGCCGCAACGCGGCCGTAATGAAGGGGACTCGCGCCGCAGTGCCGAGTCCGGATCTTTAGTTTCTGTAGTGTTGCGTCGCAGCGCGGCTGAAGTAAAGAGAGTTGGCGCCGCAGTGCCAGTCTTAAGGTCTTGACATTGAAGAATGTCTGTAAGGAGAGCATGAACAATAAATCATTAGTAATGAACTAAAGTTTAATTATAACATTGTGAAGACATGTTTAAACCTTAATTATGATCATTTAGGGTTGAAGTAAGTCTATTGAATGTGAACGTGAACGTTATACAATAAGAATACTTAACCAAATGATGATCGAGTAATGATTTAATAACGTAAGGACGGTAATAAGCCGTGAGGAAGGATGATTAACTCAAAACGAGTTGTACTAATAAAATAATTTCAGTTAAGAGAAATAAGTTGGTAAGAACGATGTAAGTTATAACAGTAAGCCGGAGCTAATAATAACAAATCTAATACAAGATTAGATTGAGAAGAAGGGTAAGATTCATTAGTAACCATGTATGTTCATTCATGACCTAATGTGCTATGTTATGTGGTTATGTGTTGTAGAGACTATAATGACTCAAAGGAAAAGTTATTATCTTTATGTGAGCGACATTTGAAGGCAAGTTTTTCTTATCGCTTGTCTAACCTTCGTGTTAGCCAGGTTTTCTGTGATTCATGTTATGAGATGCATGAATGATTTTAAAGAAAGGGTCGATGCCAGTTTTAACTCGGCTAGACTAATCTTGAAGGTTGATTAATTTATTTACAAGTCTTTCAATATAGAATTGCTAACGCTATCCTACTCCAAGTGTTTGGTACGGATTCAAGGTAAACCTGAATATGAATAAAAAAAATGTATTTTCATCGATTATTCGATGGGCACGTGAGGTTGCCAAAACTTAAACGTAAATACGTTTAAAGAATGTAGTGTTGATCAACATAGAGTACTATGGGCTGATAACCCAAAAGTGTTGGACTTACGAATTTAGTGTCGGGTTGTCCTTTTCAAAGAAATTATGAACTGCTCATGGTCTTGAGCCAGAATTGATGTTTTACTGAATATTGTTATTGTAAAACGTTTTGAAGGAAAAGAAGTGCTATTTTGAATTATTGATAGTACTTCGTAACTATTATTCAGTTACTGAAGATATAAGATTTCTATGTTTCAAGCATGTCATTTAAAAGAAGTTGTTGTACTTGCTGAGCTTGTTATGCTCACTCTTGCTTGAACCATATGAATGCAGCTAGGACCGAACGAACCAAGGGATCCGACAAGGATAAAGGCAAGACGAAGATGAACGATTAGTTACCTTGTAATAAACTAGTAAGTTGTATATATTATAGTATGATGAACAAAGAATGTAATGGTTTTAGAACTTGGGAACGGGATGTAATATTATTAATGTAATAAGAATGTCGTTGAGACGCACATTTTGATGTCGTTTCAATAGAATGAATGTACAGTTATGAGTACCGTGTAGCACCATCTGTCAGGTTGGAAGATACCCGGATTTGGGGGCATCATAAATAGTATGTGATAAACCCATAGTTTTAAGCAATGCATTTAGAATCATGATGAGATCATACTACTGAGATCTAAATTCTTAGATAGCTTAAAAACTAAAATATTCCAAATATATGGATTACTAAAAAGGGGATTAGTGAATCCGGATAGATTGGTACATATGTTGCTTGCTCATTGGATGAGGATGATTGATCTCATGATCATTTGTGTGGAGTGTCGATGTCGGGATTTTTAGTTGTCCCTTTTTGTTACTTGTTCTTTGGTGTTCTCATTGTTATGTGAGATTTATTTGAAAAAACAAGTGAAAAAGGTCTGACATGTGTAATGTCGACGATGGACTGTTAAGTGTCGCCAATTGGTGTTTTTAACTGGTTGCACCAACGCAACCGAAAAAGGTTTGCACATTGACCCAGTGATGTGACATCTTTGCTAAACGCGCAATGAAACCAAAGATTCATTTTGGGTTCGGGGGCTTCATTATGCGAAGGGAAGGTGTTAGGCACCCCCCGACATCCGTGTTGCCACGGTGACTGCCACTTTACAAGAAACTATTATATGAATATGTGTGTGTGTGTGTGTGTGTGTGGATCAATGTGCAATTATCTGAAGGTAGTGCGAGGCCTCGTTCACACCTATATACAAAGGGTTTGAATTTATACAAAAATTCAGTTTTAAAGAAGATATAGCAATGATGTTTTATAAAAAAGGTTTTTCAAACCCTGTGCTCAATAGGAATTGAGACCTTTTCATACTTCCATTTTATTATTAAATGTTTGGCTTGTTTGCTTTTATTTTCGAGATGCGATGCATCTTCGAGAAAATAATAT
Source organism: Panax quinquefolius (assembly GCA_020205615.1). NCBI lineage: Eukaryota > Viridiplantae > Streptophyta > Magnoliopsida > Apiales > Araliaceae > Panax > Panax quinquefolius. Next base: position 139,451 of record JAINUW010000631.1, on the reverse strand, counting down.
CTGACGATCTTAGAACTCATCATGGGCATAACATGACCATCCAAGGAAATTCAGACACCGTAAATAATGTACAAGCTACTTACAGCTAAAAATGTCCATCACGGGAACCGAATCTAGATTCAGTAGACTGAATCTGTGATCACATGATTCCTAGGCTCACATGATACCACAATTTATATGAAAAGCAGTAAGAAGTTATATATATATAAAAGATGTAAATATATATATACAGACATGATCAACCACCACGAAGCATCTCCATGGGGGATCGGAAATGTAAATATATAAAAGTAGTAAATATATATATATGGACATGATCAACCACCACGAAGCAACTCCATGGGGGATCAAAAAAGTAAATAAAAAGCGATAATCGATCAACCACCACGAAGTAAACTCGAAAGGGACTAAATGTAAATAAAGCGAGAAGGCGATTAACCGCCACTTAAGTAAACTCGAGCGAGACTAAATGTAAATAAAGAAGAAAAAAGGCCTCATAGTAAAATCCAGGCCTGACAGATATATATATATATATATATATATATATATATATATATATATATATATATATATATATATATAATCAAATAAAGTAGTAAATGCGATCAACCGCCACGAAGTAAACTCCAGGCGGGACTAAATGTAAATAAAACAATAAAAGGCCTCGAAGTAAACTCCAGGATCCATAGCAAGAATTTGTTATGGATGTAAATTGGACAAATAGCATCATATCCGTTCATTCTGTAAATCAATGGCGTAGATTAAAAAATAACACGGCCCGTACGCCAGATAAAGTAGCGTACTGTGACGCCCCCAAAATAGGTCCAATCCATCCAACCTATTCTGAGTCGCCAAATACATGGTACAGAAGACAACTACAACTTTATTACTACAATTGTCGTGCAAAATACAACAACACATATACTGTGAGTTTTAATACAAACTGTGACTCATGTCCCAACTATGGACAACACCTCACATTGATACATTACATAAAGGTACAGTCAATAACTATTTTAGAAATTAAAATCTTTGGGAAGTGCTCAAGGAAACCTTCGTACATATGAGGCTATGAATCTAAGTTATGATAGATATCATATGTCCAGAGAATTATCCTTGGTTGATCCAATAGACCCCAAAGAAAAACAAGAAGATTACTATCATGTTCCTTCCAATGGTGAGTCTTTTCTTGACATATAACTATCTCCACCGTCTGCAATTGAACATTATGTTTCAACCAAACTCCAAGATCATATAGGTAGTGCTCATAGATATACTCAGCAAGTGGATGTGCACAACCCTGTCTTATGATAACTCGTAGGTCATTAGACATCTTGTATGATAGTGGCAAAAACACCCTTCCAAAGTTGGGTTCACCTTACCCTATTTGGTTCACCAAAATTAAATATCAAATGACGTATACAATACGACACACTTATCTAAAGCTCTAAATAAAATTATTTCCATACTATTTAGTGAGAACCTCAACAGCTATAGACCACCGTTCTATTCTCCTGTTATACCCACTCGACCCAGCAACACTCTTATTACCTGAAAAGAATTGTGAAGCAAAAGGGTGAGCACAACTAGCTCAGTAAAGAATATTATGACTAAAGATAATTAAATTATCAATAGGCTTCATTAGTAATAAATCAGAGATTTAGAACATATGGTAGATGATAAAACTTTTCAACCATAGTTGCAGCGGAATGAGCAATCCATTAGAAGAGTCAAATAGACCATAAAGTCTATTATCTTCTCCGTGTTAAAAGTCCACCAATAATGCTTTAACCCTATAACATTAATCAACAGATCCTGTTCACAGTCATGTGAATAACTCATAATCATAATTGTAGTTCTAATTTTCTCTTCTCATCCAAGACGAAGATATTTTTCATCACATGTCTTTACCTGAAACATCAAAGATCATGGTTATACCAAATCACAGTTCTTGTTCATAATCATACTAATAAGTTCATCTTTGCACTACGGGCCAAAGATATTCATTAACAGTTCATCTTTGCACTACATGCCAAAGATATTCAACAACAGGTCATCTTTGCACTACGGGCCAAAGATATTCAACAACAGGTCATCTTTGCACTACACGCCAAAGATATTCATCAACAATTCATCTTTGCACTACAGGCCAAAGATGTTAATATTTCAAAGAAATATATAATCATTTCAGAATTTATATAAACAATAATTATAACCATGTTGATCAATTCACCTTTGCTCTTAAGCTAAAAATATTCAATTGTAAATTCAATGGTCATGATCATACCAGTCAACAATTCATCTTTGCACTACTAGCCAAAGAGAACCCATAGTCATGATCATACAAATAATCTACCCATCTTTACACTTAAGTCAAAGAGAAATTTCATCACCGAGATTATAAAAATGTTATATATGATAATAAAAACAATACAATCAACAACTGCATTTAATTTCAAGAGTAATATTCATGAATCAATGATTTCAGAACACCTTAATCCAAATGTTATAAATCACTTAATAATCTCATAATCTAATATTATTAATATTACCACAATATTTTAATCATTTCTTAAACTTATGAACAATTTATTTTAATTGTTTACACTTTACCAATTAATGCATTTAATCATCCTAAAATGCCAAAATTATAAAATTTCATCACCAATAACCAAAAACCTCATCAAAAATCTGCATATACCTTATATAGGATTTTCAAGCCATAAAATCCTATTTTCTAATTTTGTTACTTCACATAACATATTTAATTCATTTACTCATAACTATTCCATTTTCATGAAAAATACCAAATCAGTTCCAAAAATATTTCTTTTCTGAGATTTAGCATAATATAGTCCCATATTGAACATATATTTTTCTCGGAATTTTTAAAATTCATTTACTATTTTTCACATGGCCAAAACTATCAAATATTTAGATATTTATCATAAATTATACTTTTGTCCAAAAATTCCGAAATTTAATGAATATACTGATGTTATATAGATGTACTCCCAATAAAAATTTCACCAATTTTGGAATTAACCACAAGGAGTTATAAGGGTCTACTTTTAAAATTGTCTTTTCCCATAAAATTCATAACTCTTAATCTATACATCCAAAAATCGCCATTTTTGGACACAATCAAGAAAACTCATCAAATTACCATTTCAAATTTTTCTAGAATTTTGAAGGTCGGAAAAATTACGAAACTGAAAAACATAATAACCCTTAAAATCCCGTACCTCAAAAGAGCAGTATTTCTGATCGGAATGTAAAGCCGAAGGAACCTTGCACTGAATAGCAACTCTCAAAGTATCTAAATACTCACAAAAATACGCTCGATAATATAGAGAGAAAGCTTATGTTTTTGGTGTGATTTTCAATTCTAACTCAGCACCCTATTTATAGGAAAATGCTAGCACGCCATAGCAGACTTGACCTGCTACCTGATGGCTTTACCTGCTACTATTGCCACCCACCACATTTGAATTAGAATTTTAGCGCATTTCTTCACCAACCATAGGTGGGGCCCACGCATTCTAGAATTTTCAACCAAAATGATAAAATTCATAACAATTCATACGTTTATTTTTAATAGTTCAAAATTTGTGGACATATACTCAACTTATATATGTATAACATATTCAAAAATCACAACGATCCAACGATCGGATTAAAAATTATAACTCACGCAATATATCACAAGAACACTGATTTGATTTTTAATACTTCCATTCCGACAAAAATACTGATAAAACACCTCAACATTAATTCCTTCAATTATAACCACATAAAATAAATAAATCCATCATTTATATCCGCATCAAATAAATATTTCCTTATCAATAATTAATTATTCACAAATAATATTACAGAATCACAATAATGACAACAAGGTAGTTCCCAGGAAAGAGGGGGCTTTCCAATAAGGATTTCTCTTTACTAGCGCACAATTAGGTGACCAAACCTCTCCTTGACAGAACTTTCTAGACATTGCCAATAATGCTATCTAATAATACTATTCAAATAATATGAATTATTGATCTGATAATGGAAAATACTGTGCAGTGACAATTATTGAAACAACAATAATATAAAATATCAACCCAAAGAATTATTGAATCAATAAAATAAAATATTGAGCAATAATTATCGTAACAATTATTGAGTAGTGCCTTCTTACGTAAGAATCAATAATTCAAAAATCTTGCGCAATACCGCAGTAATACTCTTTATGACACATCGCGTATTTTTGTATTTTAACCACCGGGTAATCCAACAATGTTAACGGTAACAATTGTGTCGTTATTTATAAAAACTCAAACTTGTCATTTTCTTCATCCCCGCGGTTATTACATTACGGGGCCCACAAATGGTTTAACGGCAGTAAATTCGAATATTCCCAACAACAAGAATATTCCACGACCAAATGAATATTTCCCAACAGAAATGAGTATTTTATAACCACTTGCGTATTTTGAAAATTTTATATATATCACCCTTAACTTTAAACTTTTATCAATTTAACCATTTACTGAATAAAAATTATAAGAAAAATTGAATACTTTTATTTCATAAAATTCGGTGTCTTACACGTACGCTGAAAAAGACTTATATGCATACGCTAGTTCGTCTAGTGGATCCAAAAAAAAAAAAGAATTCAATTCTCAAACTACCCCCAAGCGATCGAACCGTATAAGCCAGCCAATGCATATGCTAGTTCTTCTAGCGATTCCCTCCCTGCTTCTTCGCATAAACCCTCCCTCCCTCTCTCCCTCCGACCGTTGAAGACTAGACCCTCCCACCGATTGTTAAAGAGCCTAAACCCTCCCTGCGACTACTGCGAACACCTGCGACTGATTCGATATGTAATTAATTTTTAGTTCCTAAACTGATTTCGAGCGAATCCTCTAAACCAAATCGGTAAACCCTTCTCTGATTCCATCATCTGCTGCGATTTCTATAAAACCATCTCTCCTGCTGTGAAAATCTAAACCTACTGCGATTTCTGACCGATTGCAAGCCTATATCCTTTTTTCGTGAGATTCATCTGTCAAATTGTCAAAACCCTAAAGCGATTAACCAGGTATTTTTGCTTTTAATTTTGTACATGTTTGCATATAACCTCCAAAAATATCTCTCCTTTTTTCATGCGATTCATCTTGTTTGTTCATTATGTAAAAGCGATGATGGACCTCAAAAATCGTGATTTTAATTAACATGTAGTTAACTATTTTAGCTTTTTTAGGGTTTCCAGTGATAAAAGATTTTAAGTTAAGGTTCTAGATTTAGGAAGAAGGTTGGTGAGTAATGGAATGCAAATGGTTATACTCTCGTATTACAAGATAAATGTAAATATGGCTTTCAGATAAAGTAGCTGGACTATTTTCACAACAAGCTTTTTAAGGTTTTGATACAATACCACCAAAAGATATGGAAACCTCAGGGGTCATAGTGCTTGTTATAACAAGATAAGGAATGTTATTGTAGGCTCTTTAGGATACTAAAAGTAACCTCGGGGATAGAGCTATAAAAATGTTGAGGAAAAAAAGAAAACACCCTTCATCTTGCAGGTTTTGGCCAAATCCTAAAAACATGAGCTCACATCCTATTTAATTGATGAGAATATTCACATTTTTACATGCTGAATTAAATAGAGTTGAATTTTACATAACAGAGTTAAATTTTAAATAACAGAGTTGAATTAAATAGCGTTGAATTTTACATAACAGAGTTGAATTTTACATAATAGAGTTGAATTAAAAATTTGAATATTCTCATGATTTACACTATTTACTTATCTAGTTCAATAATGTCATGAAGACCTAGATTGTTTTGATGGGAATTTTTATATATTATTTAATACTCGACATTTTGATGAATTTATAGGAAACGTATGGATATTAATCCCGGTCCTGCTAATCCTATTGTGTTATGGGACCAAGAAAATCATGTATTGTCAAACTTATGGCAAAATATTGTAAGTTTATTAATGTATAACAACTTTCATTTTGTTAAACATTTGTTAGAAACATTCATGTTGGAAATTTGAGGGGTAACTATAGTGGTGAATGCAAAACTTCAAGAGAAATAAATATTTTAGAAGTTCATGGGTCTATACAATCCTCTCACAAGGAAAACAACTGATAATTTTGATTACCTGAGTCAAACGCATACCTAAACAGATTGCAAGTAAATAATAAACAGATTGCAAGTAAATAAAAAATAATACTGATAAATCAAAATATATAAACAAAAGTAAATAGTTTTGCCATTACATAATCATAAAATCACATATTAAGATAACTTCATAGACCCAACTTTTCTTGACCCATAATTTTGTAGTGGTTCCGCTTATCATGATTGGTCATCATATTGCATATTGCACACTTTCTCAATTGTTTACGACTTGCAGCCGCTTCGATCCCACTCTTTATTCTTGTAGCTTTTTTTCGCCCCTTTGTTTGCGAACAAATAGGATCCAATAACGGCTCATCTTCAATGGGCTGATCATCGTCTTCTCGAATATCAGGAACTTCTTTGACACTAATTTCATCAGGGTCAAATTTCTCAACGATGGGTTGATTGCCAATGCACAATTATACGACATACTTAAAACCATTAATTGAACATGATCCAGTAGAAGCTAATCGCAAGAGCAATGTCACCAAATAATTGTAACGCATCGTCTGAGATTCCTCGTAGTTGGACATTTCAGTTAAAATCTTTGGTGATTTAACGTTCACTCTATTACCATCTCTACACCACCGCCTTAAAACGTATTTATCAGGTATCTTTTTTGCACTTTTGGCAATCAAATGCCTTATAATGTGTTTAAAAAGCATACCAGAATGTTCAAATTTTTTACAATTATAATATATATCTCCAGTTTGGACATTACTAACAACAGTAATGTACCTATTTGATTTTTCGTTCTCGCCTGCCTTGCACAATGCATACGACTTTTTATCCGATGTTGTTAGATGTTGAAGCTTCTGCATTACGTACTTATGAGATTTTATTATCTCAATCTGAAAGCGTCTGAACATCTCCTTTTATAAATATTTGCTCCATGTGTTTCCAATGGGGATTCAAGAGTCATATTTCGGGTCCGATGATAAGTAATGTAGTCAGCTTTTCTCTCTCTCATAACCTGCTTCTCAAGTGCTTTTTCTGTATTTACGATAAATTCCTTGATACTCGTTATCGCATTCACATATTCATCGAACAAACTGTTCATTCCCTCACTCCTAGATGTAGTCGTCATTCCTACTGCAAAAAAATTCTTTGTGTACGCCTTGATCCATTTGTGCTTAACCTCTTAAAGTGATTGGAGCCAATCATGGTCATGCAATTTGTAATCTATCATCAACTTTTTCCATCGCTCCTCAAAATTCGCAACAGTGAAAGATTTATACACACAATAATTAAAATCATGTTTAAATGTTGGGTACTATTCATACAATGTATGTAATTTCTTTGGAAATTTGTTGCTAATATGCCATGTGCAAAGAGCATGGTGTGTTTCTGGAAGAACCTTAGCAATCGCATTGCTCATAGCTTTGTCCTGATCAGTGATAATGGTAACCGGTGCCTTTTTGTTCATCGCTTGAAGCCAACTTTCAAAAACCCATACAAAAGTATCCTATGTTTCGTCCTGAATTAGTGCAAAACTAAACAAGATGGAATGATAATGATGATTTACCCCTGTGAACGGAATAAACGGCATAGAATACTTATTCGTTCGATAAGTTGTATCAAATGTCAATACATCCCCAAAATTTTTGTAAGCAATCATTGATCGATAATCTATCCACAAGATACATTCGATGCGATTATCTTCATCCCGTTTGATATCGTAAAAAAATAGAGTATTTTCCGCCGAGAGTTTTTTCAAGTATTGCAATGCTGCTTCGGCATTGTTTGAATCTATTGTGTCAAGTTTTATATCTCGTACAACATTTCAAATATCCTTATCACTGAAACCGACATTTTCCACCCCTCCACCTATTTCACTAAATACATTCATCATTTTACTTGGCCCAACTCCAGCCCTTATGAAAGTTTCGATTAAACTTCGGGCAACAGGAGTTATATTTTTCTGTGTTTGAATGAAATTTTTCTTGCTCGGAGTCACCAAATCATGATTGTGAGACAGCTCAATTTTTGATACTTTCCAGGTATCTTCATTCTTTAGGTGAACAACAAACATTCTAGCTTTGCACAACGTTCGACCTATAGAATCCCTTTTTCTTTTGACCTTACTACCATCAACTTCCATCAACTTCATCAACGTCTTGTTTCTTTCTTTCAATTGGTTTTCTAGCTTTCTTACATTTAAAAAGTCTGTTGGACAAATTGTTGGAGTGAGCATATTTATGAGTTGCCCCAATTTTTATTTCAAATCTACAACTACGTACATATGTTCTATAAAATTCTTCCGCCTCTTGGATAGTAGAAAAAATCTGACCCTCATATGGACTTTTTGAAACGTTAATATGTGATTGGTTCGTGTTATGAACACCAATATTATCCATGTCAATATTATCATGAGAAGAATTTGAAGAACTTGAATTAAACATATCTTCAACCATAATTGAAAACTTACCCAGTTGATTTTGACCTGCAATGCCTTGCTTGATTAATTGCGCAGTTTTCTTCCTTAATTTTTTTTGGAGGATATTTAAAAGAAATTAAAAGAAATAAACCTTAAAAGGAATATTGTTTCCTTCTTTGATTTGGAGTTATTCCTTATGTAATTTTATTTCAAATTCATATTGGATTGATTGTCGTTTTTGTGATATACCAAATAGATTCCTTCTGTAATTTGATTTCCGTGTCTGTAATATGCCAAATTGATTCCTTCTGTAATTTTCTTTCTTACCATATTAGAATGATTGATGTTTCTGTGATATGGGTTTGATTTTTTTTTGGATCCGCTAGACGAACTAGCGTATGCATTGGCTGGCTTATACGGTTCGATCGCTTGGGGGTAGTTTCGGAACTGAATTCTTTTTTTTATGGATTCGCTAGACGAACTAGCGTATGCATATAAGTCTTTTTCAGCGTACGCTACTTCGTCTGGGGTACGGGCAATGTTATTTTTTAATCTACGCCATTGATTTATAGAATGGACGAATATGATGCTATTTGCCTAATTTACATCTATAGCAAATACTTGCTATGGATCATTTCCCATATATATATATATATATATATATATATATATATATATATATATATATAACAAGTAAAAACACTCTGGATGTAAAATCCGTGCTCATCGATGTAGTCTCGACAATGCGGTTTATATATATATAAGAATATATATATAAGCAAGTAAATGCTCCAAACATAAGTCTAGGCTCAATCGAGGCATAACTCGATAATGTTAGTCTATATATAAATATATACATATATAAGTATATATATATAGACAGAAATAAAAACCACAGACCGAAGTCTGGGCATACGCACACAACACGACTCTCAATGTGTAGAATAGTGTGCAAAGATGAAGAGAAAGGCTTTATAGAGTGTGAGAAGGCTTACAGTGGGCTGCCAATGCAGGCTTCTATAACTCTAGATGGATAAATACTCAACTCCCGCCGGTAAAAATATAGCTATATGTGAGCTAACAGGTGTTTAAAATGAGGAAACACTCAATATGGGGTGTGTACAGAACAAATTGGATAGGGCTTCCTCGCCTCTCTTTTTTTTCAAATGGCCACTCTAAGCCCTCTATTTATAGAGGCGGGAACCGCAGTGAACTGCAGCGGCCATGAATGCACTGCATTTGCTGAAACTATCCCGATTTTAAATCGTCGTCTCGAACTACGTGCACTCGTGCACTATAATGTCCACTAAAATTTGCAGAACTTCAATCCGAACATTCGAATGAGGTATATAAGACCATCTTCGGACCGCTTGTGTCGAGAGTTACGTAATGACATGGGATTAGAGGTTGTACGAAGTCAGGAATAGGGGACCATGCCCATGGTCTTCAAGCTTCAAATTCTATCCGGTGTGCTGCCACGCGTAATAGTCACTCGGGATTGGAACTCCTTGGTTCTTATAGGACATTGTTGTATGTATATATGTATGAAGTGTTGAGATGACGCACAGATGTTGAGGTGGCAAGATGACGTTTGACTCCTCATCGGGGTTATCTCTGGTTTGAGCTGAAAGCAGACGTTGCTCAGGGTTGCATCTGAGATTGGACTGCTACAATTGTTTGAATGCCACAAGGTCATCTGTAAGTGTGCCTGTCTGCTCGGTGTTAGCTCTGGGTCTGAGGTATGAGTGCCTCAGCAGGAGGTCTGAGATTGAAGTTGATTGCATGCATTTGAAACAAGCATTTTCGGAGTTATCGCCGGAACTACAACAGCATTCCTTGGGGTTATCTCCAAGGGCGAAACTTGGGGTTATCTCCAAGGTTGGAAATAACATTCCCGGTGTGTGGTCCGGGGTTGGAAATGATACTCCCGGTGTGTGTTCCGGGGTTGAGACTGAACTTTCGGTAGTATCCGAAATGGATGTGAGCTGTCTTCCAGGGTTATCTCTGAAAGACGAATCTGCCCTCCTGTAATGTTAGTAACAGGTGTTCAGAAAATTTCGAGTGTCTACAGATGCCCCTCTTTATCATATTCATGCAATGCAAGGCATGGATAGGATAAATAATCCTAGACACTTGAAATGTAACAAGATAAACATAATGTCATGTGCAGCAACATGATGCAAATGTATGATGCATGAATAAGATGATTATCGGTTCCCTGTTAATCCTGTTGGGATGACAATCAGTGATGTCTTGGACATGCGATCCAAACCTTCAAGGATGTTGACGTTAGGGCTATCACCAAAGTCCTGAATCCTAGAAACAGACTTCTATTCCATAGAGGTGCCTCTTATGTACAAGAGATCTGTGGGGATAAAGCTGTCTGTTTGAGGATATGTATAACATATCCCACCATCCTATCGGAGTTACTGCCAATAGTATGTATTTGTCAGGGTTGCCTGACCTTCGTTGATGTGTGTACCACCAGATAGATCCCTATTGGGCAAAATGTCAAGGCTTGTTGACCTTCATTGATGTGTGTATTAATGGTTGCATTGTGTTGTGACCCCCGCCGGGGATACTTTGTCATGGATAAGTTGCTTCGATGGGTTTACTTGCCACCGGCTGAGATAATGTCAAGGTTATTTGAACTTCATTGATGTGTGTATCAATGGTTAAGAATGCGATGTAACCCCCGCCGGGGATATGTCTTTAATTCATAACTTCGGCGTTGTAACCCTCGCCGGGGATACTTTTTTAATTCATAACTTTGGCGTTGTAACCCCTGTCGGGGATACGTCTTTAATTCATAACTTCGGCGTTGTAACCCCCGTCGGGGATACATCTAGGGTTGTGACCCTGCATTGACGGCATCAGACTTGTGTGAGGTATTGCCGAGCATGATATGTAAAAGCTGAGGCCACTGGTATAGTATACCTTGTATGCAGGCGAATACCAATGAGTGAGATGTAGAGCCAGGGTTTGGTCCGTGAAAACCAGGATTTAAGGTTATTTCGCTCAATCGCGTAGCATTTTTATTCCTAATTTGGCTATTTCAGCTTGTGAGACCTCCTTTGCAACTCTAACTAGATCGAGCCGGAGGTGTAGGACCCATGTAGGGGTGCCGCGGGTACACCTGCAGTAGCCGCAAGTGGACCTGCAGCCAACCGTGGCTATGTAAAGCTTGTAGGTTGCTTTCATAAGTCATTTTCAAGCTGCGCTACGAAGGAAATCTGAGAGCTCTTCTTCGGACCTACTAAGTTTGGACAACTTTCTGAATATTCTACCATCGTACAAGCATTCTTTACTGTCCTAGTAACATATGCATGTATTCTTTTCTAGTTTCTATCCGTTAGAAAATGACTTATCACATGAAATGCACTTAGACACATAATAGTGAATATGCATGCTGATATGACTTTACAAAAAATATTCAACACAATAAATGTTAGTATTAAACCATGATGAACATAATGATGTGAAAAAATTTAACTTTTGAAATAGTTAAATTGGCACCTCTTACTGTCATTTTTTATCCTATTTGAGGACAAATGAGTAAAGGTGGAAAAGTAAAATAACCCTGGTAATTAGATAACACTTATGGATTTTTTACTGTGATGTATTAAATGGATTTAGGATGTATATGACTCTTGGAAGGTGTGCTACTGAATGGCCACCTAGTCATGCCTATGTGCATGTGGATAGTCCCATTTACAAAGGGGGCTAGGGCAAAAATTTTCCAAAACGTAGGCATTGGGTAGTCATGCATTTTTAACTCTATTGTAGATGTATGTTAAAACAATGCATGCATGCATGTAATCATAAAATGCATTTTGAAAAGCTCCAGGTAAGAATTTACCACACCTTTTCTGAGGTGTTTTGGAGACTTATTGTCCAGATATTATGAATCCGGATCAGCCGAGTAGTTCCCGCATGACCACTTCTAATGTACGGAGGAGGGCTTCTGAAGTTCCTTGACCTCGTTCTGTTAGACAGCCTCGTCGTTTGGTGGAGGCGGTGATACATCCTATCCGGGTTGAAGTTCCTGATGTCGAGGAAGAGGAGGAGGATGTACCAGTTGAGGTTCCTGCTCCTGCTGTACGTGTTCCCCGTAGGGATTTTCCATGTATTCAAGTGGCAAACCCAGATCTTCTAGGTAACTTGAGTCGGCATCCTTCAGTTTACCTACACGCAAATGAGGTATGAAGTTAGATCTTAATCTTCCTTATTTCCTATTGATGAGGAGTAAAGGGTTCTGATGTTGATCTGCATTTGATGTAGGTTCTTGGCTTTACATAGCCTCAAGGGAATGGGTTCAGCATCCACTCTATGTATCAGGCTTTGCACGATGACTATAGAGTGATTGTACATGGCTGGGGATTTGGGATGTTCTTTTCCATTCTTCCCTGTCGATGTCCCTGGGGTTACCTCAGGGCATTGTCTAAACGCTAGTTTCACCAGACTCAAACACTCCATTTGCTGGACTGTGAGGTGATGATGACACCGATGGATTGGCAGTTTATCACAGGTATGGAGTTTGGAGGGGATCCAGTGCCTTGTACGGCGAATATAACCCCTACTACCGTCAGATCCTTGTTGGGAGTTACGGCGGGCGGAGGCGCCAAGGTAGGGCTATGCGTCATGTGTCCTTTGAGCGTAGATGCTATGAGCGGGCTGTTGAGTGAGCCTATACCCGATGATGTGAGAGTCAGGGATTGCATTCTCCAGCGATTGTTTCTGATGATCATTAGGGGCTGTTTCATAGGAAATAACTCTTCTACGGTGTCTTTGGCTTTGATTAGCGCCATATGACTCGTGGACCGTATAGGAGACTATGATTGGGGTTCCTACACATTTGACTACTTCCTTAGGGGAATGCGCATGCGATCACAGGGCTTGACCGAGGCTTGGTTAGGATTCTACCTGTTTCTGCTGGTGAGTATTTCTCTTGTCTTTTCCCATGTACAGGTTAAGAGCATTGACTGACAGCAGATGTTTGCCTTTGTGTTGGCAGTTTTGGGCCAATGAGAGGCTTTCATATTTGCGTCCTGTGAGCATGTTAGGTTTAGACATCTATCCACGAGGACAGAGATGGCATCATTCCATACTAGCGGAGGTCCCTGTTGCTGAGGGCATCACTCATTGTTGCCTACAGCTGGAGTTGTTGATAGTGGATGTCATCACATGGGTTCCCTATTATGGGGAGCATTTGAGTGTTGGATTTGAGGATGGATACCCGACTGGGGTTGAGTACGTGATTTCCACCCGTAGGATTCCTCTCTTCACAGATGGAGGATGGGAGCTCTAATTAGGAGAGCGTGTTATCAGGAGCACTACAGGAGAGATTCGCATGTCGATCTTGCTTCCTGTCAGGCATTATTGGCCTATTTTGCAGTCACCCGTCATTGATATCCCATTGTTGGGGGTTGACGGTTTCACAATCGATAGAGGGTCCCCGCACTTTTCGGGGAGATGTTCCAAAGATTGGTGGTTCCCTCGTACCATTGGAGCTCGGACTTACGCGCCACATAGTTTATGGGGATATGGTTCCGGATCCGTGATGATGACGGATTAGCTAGCCTGTGTCAGAGATCCGACTCATGTGACATAGATTGACAGTTTGACCCGGCAGTTGGACCGGGCACATTTCTTTATCCGGCACTTGGGTAGAGATCCTTCAGAGGAAGATACTTTTGATCCTTCTACCTCTAGCACTGGCCCCTCAGGTGACCCATATGGCTTTGTCGGTGCAGATCCTCCCTTGTATAGGCCTGACATCCCTGTAGATAGAGATCTAGTGACTAAGGAGGAGTTACATCAGATGGACAAGATTGACGATGTAGACATCGATACCATTAACTTCTTCTGATGTATATTTCTCATTATCTCTTTTGATAGGCCTCTATTAGATGTTGGGTAGCTTCGCCCCATTCTCGCTATATCTTTTGATAGGCCTCTGTTAGTTGCTGGTAGCTTCACCCCATTTCCTTGTATTTTAGTTGTACAGAGATGTATTAGATGATGAAATACTTCTGAATGTATATACAGTTTTCCATTCCCTATATCATATTGCCATCTATTGTATTATGCATGTTATTATGTTATGCATATGTATGTATGTCCAGAGATATTCAGCATGGATGGAGACAGAGACTGCATCGACTATGGTAGTATCCACAGTGCAGGATATTAATTCCGACGATGAGGAGCCTATGGAAGAGGCTGACATTCCCATCGATGGGGACTTGACTGCTAGGTTGCCAGCATTTGTGATGGATTCTCCCACCTCGAGTGCCACTGTTATTCAGTATTCAGCACAGTATTTGGAGAAGATCCTACATCTGATGATCTATGAGAGAGATCAGGCTAGGGCCTCGATGTTGGCAGCTCTTGATGGGAGAGACACCGCTCTATTAGAGAGGGATGAGACTAGATCAGTCAGGGATGCATTGATTGTGGAGCGGGATGTTGCCCTATCTGCTAGGGATGTGGCCATTGCAGACAGTACCTCTGTGAGATCCCATATGACTGGCATCCTTACCGATATGAGTGCATATATTGATGAGTATTATGTCACCATGCAGTTAGCCTCTGATCTGCTAGCTCGTGTAGATACCATTGGGCAGGAGCTTGCAGCTTTACCTCCTTCTTCAGAGAAAGATGCTATATTAGATCTGATAGTCCGCATACACACAGATCCGTAGATAGCTTTGTATTTTCCTGCACAGACTAGCTTAGCCTTTTTGTCATGTACAGCACAGATGTATATTTCAAACAGTATTATATATGGCAGAGAAATATATTTTGATTTACTTCCCTTTTAGTTGCACATTGATACTTGCTTGATATTTTCATGTTTCTTCTGGGCTTTTGATCTTGATGCATTCTGAACTTATCCTTGATATGTGGACATTTAGCCATCACAGGATCTCTCAGAACGGATTATTGATATGTATGTATCCCTACCATCTTTGGTGTCTTGGGACTGGTTTCTGTATTAAAATATGGAGAGGAGTGTGGCTTTTCCTCTCTAAGATTGACCGCACCACAAATGGTCGCCAGTACTTCTATTTGTGAGAAGCCTAGTTAATTCCATCTCTTAAGGATTGGTGTTGCTCTTTGAGGCATAACCGCAGCTTAGATGGTCACTGAATCTCCTATTTGTGAGGAGAGGTTGGATAATTCCATCCCTTTGGTCTGAAGCCGATGAAATGTGGTGGATTGAAGTTTGATCCCAGTACCGTGTGACAAGCATTTTTGTTCTGGTAGGGGTTAGACTAAACCATAAATGGCTGCCTAAGTACTCCTATTGAAGAGGAGATCAAGTCTGCATAGTTCGAACCTGGTGTAAGAGGTTCAACGCTAAATATGAAAGGCATATGGGTGTAAAAGCTTTATTGATGAAGAAGGGTGTAGAAATGTTTTTGTTGTTTTTGTTTTTATAGAGAAAGGGCAAAAATGTTTTTGTTGTTTTTTGTTTATTGCGACCGAGCCATATAGAATATGGTTGCCTATGTACTCCAGGGTATCAGGGAGATCAGGTCGACATAGTTCACCCCTCAGGATGAATCGCAACCAAAGAGAAGTATGAATTGTTAGGTTTGTAATATTCATAACGCAATCAAATTGCATAAAAAGTGCGGAAGCGTGTAAAATCAGAGTTTAAAAAAAATTTACAAACCATATACCCGGATCATCCTTTATGCATAATTATTAATTAAACGAAAATATAAGGAATAAAATCATACCCTTGAAGATCGAGCTTCCTCAGGTACAAGTTCACCTCCAATCCTTTTCGCGTTCAACTTGAATCCACCGGGTTTGGTTCCTTCCTTTGATCAACATTAGCCACCCAAATGTTTGGCCTCTAGAGGTGATCCACCAAGGAATAAGAAAATTCAAGAAGAAGGGTGGTTGGTTAAACCCTAGTTTTCTATCTCTATAGAAAAGGTTGTACTCTCCAACAATTGGAATTATGTATGTATGTTGAAAAAGTCAACAACCCACTCCCACCCATAATAAGACTCCTCTTATTTATAGATGTGGGCAACCCACCTTAACAATTAAGGAATTGGGTTTTATTTAATTAATTAAATTCTTTTAATTAATTAGGCTCCCCTAATCTTATTAGGGATAATTAATTAAACTCTTTTAATTAATTTAACCTCCCTAATCTTATTAGGAATAAATGAGAGTACTTATATTAAATTAATTCCTAAACTCTTTTAGAAATTAAAATAATAATAATTGTAATAATATTAATAAGACTCATCTTATTAATTTATATTTAATATTTCTAAAATATTAAATAATAAATATTAAGCTATTTAATTTATTCTATCACCATAGATTAAATTAAATATACATAACATATTATTACGATTATGCCATTAACTTCTTAAATAATTATTCTTCCTTTTATGGTGTGACCCTTTAGGTTCTCCATATTAAACCTAGTTGTGAATAAATCAATTAGAACAATTCTAATCTTATTTAAATAAATAAATTAAACAATTAATTTATTTAAATAATATTTATTCTACAATAGGATAAGCCTCCCCTAGCGATCAACGACTTTCCGGATAATATAGATTTCAACATTAATCATTAAAGAACCTTTGAGTAAATAGTTACCGTGCAATTCAATCCTTCCACCATACTGATGTCCCAATTAAATATAAGACATGGAATTACTTGTCAAGTCTTATTTTATTTAATTATATGTATTTTCGACTCTTAAATGCACAACTCCAAATAATGCAAATTAGAAACTCCTTTCTAATTTCATTACGCTTTGCCCAAGGACTCTTTGGGTTGTCATTTATCGAATCACATAGGACATTTCTCTTCTTTTATTAGAAGTGGTAGATTCTTTATTGATCATACATTATCTCCATGTACAACTTATTATACCCAAGCATACCCTTTGATATACCCTAAGGGTCTTAAGGAATAAGTCAAAGTATAACTCATCATACACAAGATACTATGATGATCTCAAGTCCAAGGATTACTTGTACTACTATCACTACAGAAATTCCTATTGGCGAGGCAAATAAAACTCCATTAGGTATTCCTTAGCGAGCCACGTTCGATGAACTTATTCTCTAATAAGCACCTACATACTTGCTTTAGTGTCTCCACACAAATGATCATGAGATCAATCATCCTCATCCAATGAGCAAGCAACGTATGTACCAATCTATCCGGATTCACTAATCCCCAATTTAGTAATCCAATGATTGGGAACTATTTTAGTTTTAAGCTTTCAAAGAATTTAGATCTCATTAGAATGATCATCATCATTATTCTAAAAGCATTGCTTAAAACTATGGGTTTATCACATATTATAAAACAGCATCATGTAGATAATTAAAAGCCTTTAATAAATGAATACTTTTATTAATAAATGAATAAGATTGTTACAAAGTATATGCTTTATCATCAAACATGATTGGCTTGTGTGCATACTACTTTCAATCTCCCACTTGCACTAAAGCCAATCGTCATGGTATCTTATACTCTTCTTCTCTAAGTGACGATTATCCTGCTATTGGATAAGCTTTAGTTAATGGATATGTAATGTTGTTCATGAGAGTCCACTATCTCTATAGTGATTTCCCATCTTTCAATGATTCTAATAATCAAATGAAAGTGCCACAACACATGTTTAGATCCAAGATGAGATTTGGGAACTATTCCTAGTTCTGTAATGAACTTTTAATCTAAACAATCAACTTGCAGCTTCATTTATAGCTATATACTTTGTCTTTATCACTAAACCAAAGAACTCTTTCTTTGTTTGGAACCTTTCAATTCACTACACCACTTTGTTCAAGGTAACACTTTACCTTAAAGTGGATTTTCTATCGTCTTGGTGCATACGAAAAACTTGAGTCTGTAAAGCCCTCTAGTTTTAATTTAGACCCACCATGTATGCTCACATCCTTAGTGCGGGTTAAGAACTTTAAGATGTTTTTCACTATCTTACAGTGATCTTCTCCAGAATATGGCTGATCAACATCAGGTCTCGTACATTTCATTGCATACATGATTGTCACTCATGCGATCTCTCTTCTTTGGAGTCTATGGGGACTATTAAGAGATACACTCCATAGTTCATCGACATGAGACATCTCTTGGGTTTGCCATGCTAAACGACTTTAGCATCAAATGAATATCGTTCCTTGGGTTAAGTCGAGCATCCTCTTAAATCTATCTATATAGATTTATATCCCCAATTAAGATACTCTTCCAAATCATTCATGGAGGAATGTTTAGATAACTTTATCTTTACTGATTATAGCATTGGTATGTCATTCCTTATCTGTAGTATATCAACATATAATATTAGGAATGTCACGACGTTCCCACTGTCCCTTTTGTACACACTAGAACTCTTACCTCATCGTATGTAACTGGATCATCATCTTCTATGATGAGTACCTCATCATCATCATCTATGATGAATCCATACCTCCTAGGTATCTTGATGATACTATTCCGCATTTACGATTCGGTTTGTGAGTACAATAGAATCATCTATAGGTTCCTCTTATTTGACTTATAGTGTTTTGTGGTTCTTGAACTCTTCAAGATCTATTATCCTCCCACTAGTCCTTCAATGATAAACACCTTTATCTTAGAAGGAAGCATGTTTCGTAACAAACACCTTTTTGCTAAGTGGGATTATAGAACATATACCTAAACTTACTTTAGGATGTCCCACAAATTTGTACTTGTCAAATCTTGTCCCAAGCTTATTCTTTGAAACCTTTTCACATAAGTTGGACAACCCTTTATCTTAACATGCTTAAGATTAGGAATCCTCTCTGTCCATAACTTTTATAGAATCTTGGGGTAGGATTTTGAGGTTACCATTTTCGTGAATATCAGCCCATTTCTAGGACATTATCCCGGAAGGATCTTTGGAATGTCGGTAAAATCATTATGGACCGTACCATGTCCAACAAGGTATGATTTTTCCTTTCAGATACATCAATCAATTATTGCGTATCTGGAGGCGTCCATTATGAGAAAACCATTTGAGATGATCTAAAAACTTATTGCACAAATATTTATTCCTTGATCTAATCAATGAATCTTAATACTTTGCCAATTTGTTTCACTTCTGAATTCTTTGAACCTTTCAAATAATTCACACTTGTATTTCAACAAATACATACATTCAACTCTTTGAATGATCATCTCTTTTCTTATACTAGTTTATTCAATTTACAAAATAATTTTTCACGTAAGTCAAGTATACAAAATTTATTAAGTAATATTCGATTCTATACAAAACATTATTATTATAAATAGAACAACAATTGTTCTTAATTATAATACCAAAGATTTCATTGTCCAACAATAAAATGGAAATAATATTTTTAACAAGAACTGGAATACAATAACAACTTATTGACTTAATAGATTTGCCCGTAGGCATTGCTAAATTATAAGTTTCTATGGCTAATGTAGCAACCTTTGTTACATTTCCCGCATATAGGATTACTTATATTTGTTTAGCTTTCTACTTCTGTTTGGTCCCTTCATAAATCTATATTTATGATAACCAAAGTCGGTATCCAATACCCAAGTAGAACCTTGACTTAAAGAAAAAAAAAAATTAAATCATGAACAAATTTGTATTTGTAACCAAAACTTTACTAAGCTTCTTTGGTTAGCCTCTGCAAGATGCTTCTCGCAGTTTCTTTCCAGTGTCCTGGCTTATTGCAGTGGAAGCAAACTCCTTTGCTATCCGTATCAGTGTTGTTCTTATTATCCTTTGTTTTTGCCTTTCTATTTACCTTCTTTGAATCGTTCTTCTTTTCAGAAGATCCTTTGGCCCCTACCAGTAAGACTTGATCTTTCTTGGTTGTAAAGTGACTCTCAACATTTTTCAATATGTTAAGCAAATCAGCGAGGCTGATATCTAGCTTGTTCATATAAAAATTCACAACAATTGTGAAAGGAGTCCGGGAGTGAGTGCAAGATCAAATCTTGGCTCAACTCTCCATCCATGAAAAAACTCGTTGTCCTAATTGATCAAACAAATTGATAATGTTAAGGACTTTTTGTCTGTACTATAGTGCCATTGGCCATTCTAGATCGAAAGAGCTCCTTAGATATCTAATATCTATCAGTCCTACTTTCCTCACCATCAACTACTTGATGTGAAGGAATATAGTAGGAGCATCCATAGTTTCATCTTGTGGCTGAAGCTCGTTACTCATGGATCTGAGCATGATGCATTGAGCCAATTTGTGCATCATCTTGCCACTTTCTAAAAGTAGCAATTTCTTCCTCGGAGGCATTATGCGCAACCATTGCGAGGATAGGCGTATTAAGGACATAAGATAACTTTTCGGTTATGAGAACTATTCTCAAATTCCTTAACCAATCCAATTTAATTGATTACGATTAATTTAGCATCTAATATGCTTCGCATGATGATAGTAATTTTAGACATTGTAAAATTACAGTAAATGAATTTGTAATTAACAACATTTTAACATACATTCTTTTATTAATTACCAAAATAATTTAGGTCTTGTTTTAAATTGGTATCTCCCACTATTTTCTTCAAACTATATTACCCTCACTTATATAGTTAAAGCAAAATCTAATTAAAGATTTGCTAGTGAGAATAAGGATCCCATTTCAAATGTATATAGCCTTGTGGTGACACAACAAACTATATATAAATAAATAGGTAGACAACTTTTGTCAATTACATCAACTATGCAACTCCTTGTATTTTTCCTCTTAGATTATTTTGATCAGTGGTGGCACATCCGAATCAAAATTATCTAAGTTAAGTCCGACCTAGCACTCCATATATTCAAAAAGAAAAATATCATCCTTGTGGTGACACAACAAAACAATATTGTTCAATTTTCTTTATAAGCATCAAATGTGATAAATTAACATCTTAAATGCTTAATACTTGCCTTGTGGTGACACAACAAACTCATATTAAATATTTAATACTCTATTAATTTTATCATGCTAGAAAGCGACGTTCGATATTCCAAATATCTTTGAGCGCTTAGGACTTAATATAAAATTATGAGGGTTTTGTTATTAATTTGTCTCATCTTGTTTAGCGGCATGCATGCATATATATATATAAAATACGCGTCATATTAATGAACATGCGAAGCATGTTTGCATAATATATAATATATATATAGTATAAGCATGCACATATAGAATACTATATTCTACGGATTGATTATGGACTTTTATTCTAGTTTGGTTCACTAGAGCCACCAAGTGAACCAAAATTCAAACCCTAGGGGTGCAAGAAATAATATTTAAATATAACTATTACATTTAAACTTGGGCTCTATTACAAACGGGTCTTCAAGCGCTCTTGCTCCTTGATCTCCAATTTTTCAAAATTAATTCTAACTATTCCTATTACAAAACTATTTAAAATAAATAGAAACCTTGATCGTGATCGAGGGAAGTACATAGGAGGAGATAGAATTTACATTAAGAAAAAATTAGATAAGGCGAGGCTGCAGACCCCATTTAACAAAACTCATACATTCATGCATCCAACTAAAATAAAATCCAATCATATTGGTCAATAGTCCATAATCAATCCCATTTATTATCATACACATCATCATATGTATCGATAAATAACATTCATCTCATGAATAATAAACATTTAATATATAAATTGATATCATTTAATGGGCAAATTTAGTTAGTATAAAATCTATTTTTGAATCAAAATAAACTCCTTTATTTTAATCCAAATTTAAATCAAAATAAAACTATTTTATTTTAATTTATCCTATTTTGAATAAAATAAACTATTTTATTTTAATCAAAATCTTTAATTAAAATAAACTCCTTTATTTTAATTAATTATGGAATCCAATTCCATATATATATATAAAAAAAAAACTTTAATTAAAATAAACTCTTTTATTTTAATTAATTATGAATCCAATTCCATGTAAAAAAAATCTTTATTAAAGGAAACACTTTGGATATTCTTTCCTATTCACAAATAAACTCTTTTATTTTGAATAATATGAAATCTTATTTCATATCTAAATAAACTCCTTTATTTAAGGAAACATGGATTCTTTTCCTATTCACAAATAAACTCTTTTATTTTGAATAATATGAAATCTATTTCATATCTAAATAAACTCCTTTATTTAAGGAAAGATGGATTTACTTCCTATTCACAAATAAACTCCTTTATTTTAGGAAAAATAAAATCCAATTTCAACTCCAATTTGTTATTATGGAATCCAATTCCAACTCTAATTAGTTAGCATGAAATTCAATTTTAAAATTAAAATAAACTTTATATTTTAATATAAAATAAACTTTTATTTTAATATTAAAATAAAATTTTATTTTAATAATAAAATTATTAAGAATATTATATATATATATAATATCATATATATATATATATAATATAATATATATATATATATAATATTAATCTATATATATATATATATATATATATATATATATATATATATCTAACTTTACGGTCCTCGATTTCCGTGAAGTTGTTTCAAAAAAAATTGTTGCAAATGGTTTTTGGTTTTTCATGTAATATAAAAATCCGTATGCGTTAACTATATATAATAATCATTATCTAATGATTAGATAATCATTAGATAATCATTAGCAATCATTACATGATAATTAAATCCCATCGATTTCGAATGCGCCTCACTTTAGACCAACTCAACCTTTCCTTGATCTTAAATGCGGTTCAAAAAAAAAAAACATGACCATCTTCTTTGCTTTGTCACGTGGTACAAAAACAGCTTTTTTTTTTTTTTTTTTTTTTTTTTGTCATTGATTATGCAGTTGGATTCCGTGCATGAATTTTTTTTTTTTTTATTTATTTTAAATTTTATACAATAAAAATTATGCCCAATATAATTGTTCTAAACACATATCAACATACATATCATATTTGAACAATTAATAATTCGCATAAAGGTTTGGCTCTGATGCCACTGTTAGGTTTGTAATATTCATAACGCAATCAAATTGCATAAAAAGTGCAGAAGCGTGTAAAATCAGAGTTTAAAAAAAAATTACAAACCATATACCCGGATCATCCTTTATGCATAATTATTAATTAAACGAAAAGATAAGGAATAAAATCATACCCTTGAAGATCGAGCTTCCTCAGGTACAAGTTCACCTCCAATCCTTTTCACGTTCAACTTGAATCCACCGGGTTTGGTTCCTTCCTTTGATCAACATTAGCCACCCAAATGTTTGGCCTCTAGAGGTGATCCACCAAGGAATAAGAAAATTCAAGAAGAAGGGTGGTTGGTTAAACCCTAGTTTTTCTATCTCTATAGAAAAGGTTGTACTCTCCCAACAATTGGAATTATGTCGTATGTTGAAAAAGTCAACAACCCACTCCCACCCATAATAAGACTCCTCTTATTTATAGATGTGGGCAACCCACCTTAACAATTAAGGAATTGGGTTTTATTTAATTAATTAAATTCTTTTAATTAATTAGGCTCCCTAATCTTATTAGGGATAATTAATTAAACTCTTTTAATTAATTTAACCTCCTAATCTTATTAGGAATAAATGAGAGTACTTATATTAAATTAATTCCTAAACTCTTTTAGAAATTAAAATAATAATAATTGTAATAATATTAATAAGACTCATCTTATTAATTTATATTTAATATTTCTAAAATATTAAATAATAAATATTAAGCTATTTAATTTATTCTATCACCATAGATTAAATTAAATATACATAACTTTATATTATTACGATTATGCCATTAACTTCTTAAATAATTATTCTTCCTTTTATGGTGTGACCCTTTAGGTTCTCCATATTAAACCTAGGTTGTGAATAAATCAATTAGAACAATTCTAATCTTATTTAAATAAATAAATTAAACAATTAATTTATTTAAATAATATTTATTCTACAATAGGGATAAGCCTCCTAGCGATCAACGACTTTCCGGATAATATAGATTTCAACATTAATCATTAAAGAACCTTTGAGTAAATAGTTACCGTATAATTCAATCCTTCCACCATACTGATGTCCCAATTAAATATAAGACATGGAATTCTTTGTCAAGTCTTATTTTATTTAATTATATGTATTTCGACTCTTAAATGCACAACTCAAATAATGCAAATTAGAAACTCCTTTCTAATTTCATTACATATTAACCAAGGACTCTTTGGGTTGTCATTTATCGAATCACATAGGACATTTCTCTTCTTTTATTAGAAGTGGTAGATTCTTTATTGATCATACATTATCTCCATGTACAACTTATTATACCCAAGCATACCCTTTGATATACCCTAAGGGTCTTAAGGAATAAGTCAAAGTATAACTCATCATACACAAGATACTATGATGATCTCAAGTCCAAGGATTACTTGTACTACTATCACTCTGAGAATTCCTATTGACAGTGAATAAAACTCCATTAGGTATTCCTTAGCGAGCCACGTTCGGTGAACTTATTCTCTAATAAGCACCTACATACTTGCTTTAGTGTCTCCACACAAATGATCATGAGATCAATCATCCTCATCCAATGAGCAAACCAACGTATGTACCAATCTATCCGGATTCACTAATCCCCAATTTAGTAATCCAATGATTGGGAACTATTTTAGTTTTAAGCTTTCAAAGAATTTAGATCTCATTAGAATGATCATCATCATTATTCTAAAAGCATTGCTTAAAACTATGGGTTTATCACATATTATAAAACAGCATCATGTAGATAATTAAAAGCCTTTAATAAATGAATACTTTTTATTAATAAATGAATAAGATTGTTACAAAGTATATGCTTTATCATCAAACATGATTGGCTTGTGTGCATACTACTTTCATGAATCCCATGTACAGGCTATACTACGGGGAGAAGAAAGTTTGATCCCATGATGGGGACAAACTGCAGGTGTAGAAAAAGTTTGATCCCGTCTTCAAGACAAACTGCAAGCGTAGAAAAGTTTAATCCCGTCTTTAGTATAAACTGTAGGTGTGAAATGTTCAATCCCGTCTTTAGGATAACCGAAATTGTATGAACTGTTTGAAATGAGGTAAAACCAGGTTGCTGGTTTGAAGTGTATGTTTCCCTGAGGGGAAGAAGAGTTTGTAAAAAGAGAGGGTTCAAAACCGAAATTACTGGTGATTTGATGAATCCAAAACCCAGGATGTTTTCTTGATGGTAACTTCAGACATAGTATCGTTTCACGGTGTCCGAGTTGATAAGCTGTGGAAATTCATCGCCGTCCATTTCCTGTAGTCTAAGAGTGCCTCCTATTAATACCTCCTTGACAACAAACGGGCCTTCCCAGTTAGGAGTGAATTTTCCCTTAGATTGATCTTGGTTGTCAATGATCTTTTTCAAAACCAAGTCATGTTGTTTGACCTGCCGTAGCCGGACTTTTTTGTTGTAGGATCTGTCGATCCTTTGTTGATATAACTAACCATGGAAGTAAGCCGCGGTTCGCCTTTCATCTATTAGAGACAATTGGTGATACCTGTCTTGTACCCATTGGTCTTCATCTAATTGAGCATCCATCAACACTCTGAGGGATTCCATTTCCACCTCTATGGGGAGCACTGCTTCCATCCAATAGGGTAATGAGTAAGGGGTTGCCCTAGTGGAAGTACGCATTGAAGTTCTGTAGGCTAATAAAATCAAAGGCAAGAGGTCAGGCCATCCTTTGTGATTGGCGGACATTTTCTACATGGTCTTCTTGATATTTTTATTAGCCACTTCAAAAGCACCATTCATCTTTGGACGGTAGATGACGAAGTTAAGGTGTTTGATGTGGAATTTACTACATAACTCCTCCATCATTTTGTTGTTGAGGTTCTTAGCATTGTCTGACACAATGACCTTTAGTTGTCCATATCGATAAACGACATTATTTCTGATGAAAGAAATGATGACTTCTTTGGTAACCCTGGGGAAGGAGGTTGCTTCTACCCATTTGGTGAAGTAGTCGATCATGGTGAATATGAATTGATGTCCATTACTGGCTTTGGGCTCGATGGGCCCGATCACGTCCATTCCCCACATTGAGAAGGGCTATGGCAAACTTATATTGTGGAGTTCCCTTGGAGGGGGGTGGATAGCATTCCCATGAATCTGGCATTGATAGCACCTCTTAACGTGATCATCACAGTCAACTTTGACAATAAGCCAATAATGCCCTATTTTGAGAATTTTCTTAATAAGTAGGGGTCTGCTCATATGTGGGCCACATACTCCAGCATGGATCTCATCCATGAGCCTCTGAGCTTGGTCTTTATCCAGACATCTGAGGAGACCTAATCTTGCATCTCTCTTGTAGAGTGCATCTCCGCTCAGGTAGAATTTCATAGCAAGTCGATGGATCTGCCTCTTTTCAATCAGGCTTGCCTCAGCGGGTGTAGATCCATCTCGCAGATACTCCTTGATATGCTGATACCAAGGGTTGTGGATGGGAGGTAACTCATCCGATACTTCTCCAACATAGTTCCCATAAGTTGGGGCCTTCTGCAGGGCAAATGTGATGTTTGGGATGTTTTCCTTGTCATGTATATGAATCAAGGAGGCCAACATTGCTAGTGCATCCGCAAAATCATTCCTATTACGAGGAATGTGTAGAAAGGAGATTTCTTCGAACTCTAAAGCCATCTGTAAAACTTGCCGATGGTAAGGCAGCAAATATAATTCTTTGGTTTGATAGATTCCCGTGGACTGTTTGATTACCAATTCAGAATCCCCAAAGACAGTTAACTGCCTGATGCCCATTAAACGGGCAAGTTTTAGCCCAATGATCTGACCTTCATACTTTCACCGTGTGTTGTTTGTTCGACAAACTGCAATTTATCTAAGACAACGGATATCTTTTCCCCTCGTCTGGGATATTAGAATTGATCCACTCGAGCCTTACGTATGTTAACATCTCCATCAAAATACATTTTCCATGTGTGGCATGCATCGTACTGATGGTGTTGCTGAATTGTCATTACCCCTTCATCAGGGAAGTATGTTTCTAAGGGTTTGTAATCCACTGCAGGTGCGGCGGCCAGTTGATCCACAATTCCTTGACCTTTGACAGACTTTTGCGTCATGTAGACGATGTCAAATTGCTGTAGGATCAACTGCCATATGGACAGTCAACAATTCAGTATGGGCTTACTGAACACATACTTGAGAGGATCCACGCAGGATATGAGATGTGTTGTGTGACCATGGATGTAATGTTGTAACCTCATGGAAGCCCATGCTAAAGCACAACAAGTTTTCTCAATCAGAGTGTACTTGTGTTCCGTGATGCTAAATTTTTTGCTGAGGTAATAGATAGCTTGTTCTTGGCCTCTATCATATTTTTGTCCCAGCATACAGCCCATGACGTTGTCATTAATGGACAGGTACATAAACATGGGAACATCATCCCTGGGTGGTACCAAAACAGGAACATTAACCAGCTGCTCTTGAATGGTAAGGAAGGCTTTCTGACACTCATTGTTCCATTTCATGGAGGAGTTCTTCCTTAACAACTTAAAGATGGGCTCACAGGTTGTTGTGAGTTGAGAGATAAACCTACTAATGAAGTTGATTCTTCCCAAAAATCCCCGTATTTCCTTCTCTGTCTGAGGAATGGGCATTTCCTTGATGGCCTAGATTTTGGTGGGATCCAGCTTAATCCCTTTGTGGCTGACTAGGAAACCTAATAACTTGCCTGACTTAACACCAAAGGCGCACTTGGCTGGATTCAACTCCAAGTTGTACTTATGCAACCTATTAAAAAGCTTTTTGAGATGGTCTAAGTGGTCTTCCTCCTTTCGGGATTTGGTAATGATTTCATCCACATAGATCTCTATCTCCTTGTGCATTAAATCATAGAAAAGAGCCATCATAGCTCGTTGATAGGTTACCCCGGCATTGATGAGGCTGAATGACAACCGTCTGTAGCAAAAGGTTCCCCAAGGCGTGATGAAAGCAGTTTTCTCACGGTCTTCCTCAGCGACCATAATTTGATGGTACCCCGCAAAGCAATCCGCAAAGGAGTACATGTCGTATTGAGCAATATTGTCAATGAGAATGTGGATAAAGGGTACAGGAAAGCTATCTTTAAGGCAAGCTTTGTTCAAATCCCGGTAATCCACGAAAACTCACACCTTTCCTCCTGGTTTAGGCACGGGAACAATGTTGGATATCCACTCCGGATATGTAGACACCATGATAATGTCAGCTTAAAATTATTTCACAATTTCTTCTATAACCTTCAAACTCCAATCAGGTTTCAATCGCCTGAGTTTCTGTCTGATTGGCTTGAATCCTTCTTTAATTGGAAGGCGATGAAGAACAATGTCAGTGAACAAACCCACCATGTCTTCATGAGACCATGCAAACACATCTTGGAATTGCGTTAATAGTTCAACCATGTCATTCCGTTGGTTTGAGGTGAGGTCTGAACCAATCTGGATTAGCTTAAGGTTTTCTAAGGTTCCAAGATTGAAAGAAGTGGTTTTGTCAAGGTTGGGTTTAGGTTTGTCTGAGAATCATTCCTTAATCTCCTGAGGTGTCTCAATGTCCTCTTGTATTTCCATTAAGTCTGAGTCCAACTTTCCATCAAAGTTCTGACCCTTGAGGAGAAGGCACCTCATCGCAAAAGTACAGAGCACATCTAAATTGAGTCCTGAAACAAAATATGCTTTCACTTAATATATGAAATCTGTTTAATCATGCAAAAGTGTTAGCATGTCTTGATAAAATAACCGCTAATCTTGTATAGGAAAAGTAAGCAATTAAAGTTATCTATCTACGGGGTAGAGGATTTTACGCCCATTTTACCTCGTCGACCAATGCATGGAGTCTTTGCTCCAATTATCGAGGGCAAAGTCCTCGATGGATGGTGCGATGATGGAGGGATTGTCATTGTCCTCCTTCTCCCGAATGATAACCATGACATCTGGGCAATCATCGTCTGGGGTATATCTATTTGTATGTTCATCATGGATAATGATGCGTATGCCTGACATCATCAAGGCGATGTCGTGTTTACGTTTCTGCTCTCTTTCTTCCGCTTCGAGATTAGGAATCAGCATCTCTTTTGCTTTGATTGGTACTGGTTTGGGAAACAGCATAGCCATAACATGGGTTGGCACCTTTACTGGAGACTGTATCAGCTCATGCGGTGCAGATGGAAAAAATCGTCGTGTGGCAGAAGCTTGAGGAACTTATTTGTGCTTATGAGGATTCCTATGACTGGAACTGGCAGAATAGCCTAGTCCGGCTGTCCCAATTTGACTAGACACTTGAATAGGGTGCTTAATACCCTGCTGATTTTTACCAAGCCCTTGTCCAAGCTGATGACCCAATGACATCATTTCTTGAGTGGCTGACATAACCTCGGCAGAAATCTTGGGTACGGGAAGTAGTGCTCCAATAGGTTGGTATTGTATGTTACTCACTTCCAAGGTATGAAAACTGGCCGGCTCCACTTCTGAATTAAAGTTGATGATTAGCAGATCCCCTTGTTCAGGACATTCTGACTCAACGGTAATAGTGACTAGACTGTTATTGACAATGTATTTGAGTTGTTGATGTAGTGTGGAGGGAAAGGCTCCAGCCATGTGTATCCATGGTCTCCCCAATAGAAGGTTGTATCCTGAATCTATCCTGAGGACATGAAAGGATACATTGAATGTATTTGGACCAATCTCAAATGGAAGTTCAATCTCTCTAACAGAATTTTATCGAGATCCATCAAAAGATTTGATAACCGTATGGCTGCTTCGGATCCTTTTGAGATTGACATTCATCTTTACCAAGGTGGCATAAGGACAGATATTTAGAGACGAACCTCCATCTATCAAAACTCCAGCTAGCATATATCCGGAGGACAAAACTGCAATGTACAATGGCTTCCAATGACCGGTCCCTTCGGGTGGTATGTCGTCATCAGTGAAGGATATAACATTGTTGTTGAAAATGTGATCAACCATATGTTGAAATTTTTCCACATCCACTGATTTTGGTAAGTAGGCTTCTTCCAAAACCTTTAATAAGATCTTCCGGTGATCCTCGAAAGAGAAAACCAAGTCCAGTATTGATATCTGATGTAGAGCTTCTCATAAGCTTAGAACCACCTTGGCTTCATTATGGCCCATAGTACGGAGGAATTTTTCAATCTTCTCCATGGGAATTTTCCCCTTTGCTTTGATGGCGGGCTTCATCACCCTCTGAGGAAGATACAGTGGATTTTCCTTCGACACTGTAGTAGTAGTAGTATAAGATGTGGATCCTTCTGCTTCTCCATAATTCCATGGAACTTTATGTAAGCTGAAAACAAGATATTGTGGTCTAAAAGGTAAAGAAATTGTCTCTGGTGCGACCACTTTTAAAGGATTTTCAGCTCCTTTGAGTTAAATTGCTTGTATGGGAAATGATTTGACAGTCTCATCATCCTCAGCGGATATAACTGCTACTGATCCCTTCCATTTGGTAGGACATATATTCCCACTCTCGAGTTGCACAGTGTCATCGTCTGCCAGCTGCAGGACACCGCTATCAATGAGATTCTGAATCAGATGGCGGAGTGCCCAACATTCTTCTGTGTTCGGACCGCGAGAATGTGAATGATATTGACATACTCCATCGGAGTTAAATCGTCTTGAACGGGGTTTGATTGGAGGCAGAAGAGAGGTAATTCTTCCTTCGTTAATAAGCATTTGAACTATCTCCTCCATAGATTGGCCCAGATAGGTGAATTCCCTCTGATTCGCAAAATTCGAACGGGCTTTAGCATTAGCTCTCTTTGCAACCTTATCCTCCATAGCTTTGCTTTCTGAAGGTGATGGTGGAGCATTCATAACAAAAGGAAGGAGATAGGCATGCTCCTGGCTGATTAATTGGCATGTGACTTAATGCTGGTGGGTCACCAATTTTGCCAATTGCATAATTTACTTGCAAAGAGCTTTCATCTTTCGTTCCATAGTAAACTTGAACTTTGCGTAATCCCATCTGTCAACACCGTCTTTGATGGTCTACAATGATTCACCGTTAAAAATGGAACTCTATCCAGTGCTCCAACTAATCATATTGACCTCTTCGTCTTTGTGTTGAGGAAGAGGGTTGTCTTGCACATGAGGTTGATCTGGTTTGGTGACCACGATCTCATTGTTGTCTATTAAATCTTGGATCTTGTGTTTCAAGGCCCAACAATCTTGAGTATCATGTCCAAGTGCCCCGACATGATAAGCACACTTCCGAGTAGCATTGAAACCCCTGCCATTAGGGTTTGCTGGTGGAAGAAGACGTGTGATTTTCTTCTGAGTAGTCAGAAGAGCAAGAATATTCTCGAGCGAGTCCCCTAAGGGTGTGAATGTTCGAGGGCGCTTTGTTTCTCCACTTTTAGGCAATGGAGGGTTTGAAGACTGTGCTTGGAAAGGGGAGTAGCTTCTCCTCTATATAGGCATATTCTGATTGCCTTTTTGACCTTGTAGTATCAAGGAAACATCCCCCTCTTACTTTTTATGGACCCTCCGGGGGTTGTTTCCATAAGATCCAGACTGGATGTGCTCAGCAACTGCTTTAAGAGCGGCTAGGTCTTGAATCTTACCTGACTTCAATCCCATCTCAGCCATCTCTCCGTGTTTGATCATTTCAGAGAATGGTTTGCCAATACAAGCTAAAACTCTCTCATAGAAAGGAGCTTCCTGTATGTCAATTAAAGTTATAACCATTTTTAATTATGTCATGGAAGGAATAACTTGAGCAGCGAGGCACCTCCACCTTTGAGCATACTTTCTGAAAGACTCATTAGACTATTTCTTGACCTTGGTAATCTGGTACCGGTCAGGAGCCATCTGAGATTAAAAACTGTATTGAGTGAGGAAGGCGTGAGCTAGCTCTTCCCAACTATAGATCTTTGAGTTGTCTAATCTGGTATACCATGAATGGGCTTCTCCAGTCAGACTCTTCTGGAAGAGCTGCATTCTGAGCTTCTCATTTTCCGCATAAGATCCATGTTCTCCAATGAATACCTTCAAATGTGTATAAGGATCCCCTAATCCGTCATACTTTTCAAAATCAGGGGTTTTAAATTTCTCTGGATAATGAACACCAGGGAATATGCAAAGGTCAGCATATGAAACACTTCCATGTGTTCCAATCCCTTTGAGAGCACGGATAATTTCCTCCATTTGGAGGACCTTCTTCCCTGATATCATCGGTGTCTGAATCTCTTTTGAGATGGGTGTTTTCAGGGTCTTTGTTGGTCGTATCCAACTGAGGTTCTGGAATTGTTTTTTCCAAACCTTGAGTTCCTCCTTATGCTGAGGATTCTGTATGTGTAGGCATCTTTGTACCCTGAATAGATTGATGCAATTCTTTCAAAAGCATAGCCAAATATGTGATTTGTTTACTTAGTCCGTCAAATTCTTCTCAAGAAATAGGATTAGATTGGTCAGAAGAAGACATGATTGGCTGTAGGCTCGTGGTTTTTTGGATTTTGAGCGAGTAACAGGCCCAATTATTTCCCTGCAAATGACATATGTAGTTTAGTCTTAGGGATACTATAAATGCTATTATAATGTGCCCATTTTAGGAATATTATCCTGCAAAAATGGGTGTTAATTGACAACATGTTATGTATCTTCATATTTTCCATTACATAAAGATGGACATGGAATAAAATTATAAGTAAATGCTTTTACAAGTAATTGAAAATGGAAAGTATGAAGAGACTTTCCTCCGCGTTTGGTTTATCAGAGGTTGACCTATCTTAGGGTTACTCTCACGGCTTTTTGGCATGAAGGTCCCCAGATCATCGCAATCTACTTGACGGGAAGTTAATCTGGTCTTTCAAATTGAGCGAATCAGGGTGGTGCCTTTCCTGAGCCTCATTGGAATTAGTCTCCCAACGAGTCCAGTAATCAAACACCGACAGGATAGCCTCCTGGTGGAGGAACCACACAACATACATTTACATACAACGTGTCTCACTGTTTATGAAAATGATGACATGTGCGAAGCACTAATATCACAGATAGATATTTTGCAGTGTAGTAAGTAAAATGCATTCGTACACATTCATCATAAATGTAAATGCAACATTCACACACAAACATATAATAGTTTTGAAAAGCTTGTAATAACGGCTTAAGCCCTCTTTGATAAGTAGGTTTTATACCTACTTATTCGGTATCTATTACTTGAATTATTTGCTTACACTCATGTTTTTTTAGTTACTTTTCATGCATTTTGTGTTCATTTTTTAGATTATATGTTTGGGAGCTGTGTGAGCGACTATTTGTATGAAAATACAAAGAAAAAGCAATCCGAACATCGTTTTTTCTTTCATGTTTATTTCATTTTCCTGGCTTGGAACTTAGACTATATTGTAGAGCTTCTTCTTAGCTTTTCAAAACATCTTGAATCATTCCAATCGGAGTTCGGATGCAAGAGTTATGACATTTGTACCAATGAACGTTGAACTTCGCTGTTTTGGATGGCCATTTTCATAGCATTCACTTCCAGTCCATTTCTACTGTCATCCGTTCGTTATTTCTCAAACCTCAAAGAATGAAAGTTGTAGAACTCTTCGATATCTTCGATTTGATAGGTGGCAAGTCCCATAAATCCTCCTGGATCAAAAGTTATGGCCATTTTACGAGAGGACACTCCAGCAAAAAATTAACTAACAGCTTGTACCCAAGCCGGGGCTTGCTATTTTATGCCTTATACCCAAGCCGGGGCTTGGGGTCCTGAGTTTAAAATCAGTAGCATAGAAAGTCAGGGCTTGTTATTTGCAAGGTAACAAGCAAGCTGGGGCTTGGGTATGCGCAGAAAGAGTAGATTTCGTCAGAATTTGAGTCCGATAAGGATTGGTTCGAGCTGATTGACTCAAGGACTTCCAAGAGGACTTAAAGACATATAAAGAGACATATAAAAGGAGGAGAATTACAAGGATTAGAGGGAAGTTTTTGGAGAATTCCATTAGATTAGATTAGAGTAAATTAGATCAAAACACTAGTTCTAATGCGTTTTGGAGATTGAAGCAACTTGGAGACCATTGAAGATTCAAAGTAGGAGCAAGGAGAGAGCATCAAATCGACAGACAATAGATTCTATCTTCTTATCTTCTTCTATCTTTGTCTTTTAATGTGTATTCAAGTGTGGATTCCTAGTTTTAATTCAATGAACTAATTCTTTGTTTAAGATTACAATTGATCTTATTGTGTAGTTTATTTTAATATGCTTCGCTATCAATTATTATGTTCTATCATGAGGATTGTTTATTGTGATTTGGACTTAATTGTTAATTGATTGGCCATTAATTACCGTGATAACCTATATGAACTCGAGAGATGAAGTTTAGATTTAGATCTGATCATGATAGCATATGTTTGTGATTTCTACATAGATGGAATTCATGATTCGTGTTCAGGATAGAGAATAATTGATGAGAAGTGTGTTAACTTAAATAAAGCAATAAGTGAAGTTGTGATCTTAAATCTCCATAATCTGATTTGTAATTAACTGTAATTAGAATTAGTTTAATTAAGTACTTTACTTTATAATATTAAATTGTTTGTTTAAATAAGATTAGTTTGGTTAAGAGTTAATATTTGGTAATTTATATTAATAATTCCTCGTGGGAACGATACTTTACTTTCACTGTATTACTTGTTGACCACGTATACTTGCGTGTTGTGCGTAATTAAATTTTACCCAACAAGTTTTTGGCGCCGTTGCCGGGGAATTAGTTTAATATTTTTTACCAATATTAATTTCAATCAAATTAGTCTTAATTTAAATATTTTTATTTTTATTTTTAATTCTCTTCCTATATTTCTCTCTTTTCAGGTATCATGGATGACTTTGCGTATCAATGGCCATACACGAACATGACTTAACCAAGGGAAACAGGGATTGATGGACTTAATGCATTTTCTGTAGAGTCAGTACAAATTGAGGCAAATTCGAAGACGTTGGAGGTTATCGCAGCCCAACGGAGTCGAAGGATGGAAAACATGACTCAACCAAGGGAAACAGAGATTGATGGACTTAATGCATTTTCCGCAATATCAGCATAGATTGAAGAACTTTCGAGGATGTTAGACGTTATTGCAGCCCAAAGGAGTCGAAGGATGGCAGTTACGTGTGACTATTGTGCTGGCAACCATCAAAGTCATCAATGCACCGTCAGTTTTGAACTGGTACAATATAGTGGTGATTACCTAAATAACTATGTTGATCCTAGTTATCATCAAGTTTAGGGGTATCACCCGAATTCTTCATGGAGCTATAATTATCAAGATTAATAATCTACTCCAAATCCATCATACACGCCGGAATTCTCATATCAACCTCCATTAAAAGAAGAAAAGTCAAAGTTAGAGGAATTATTGTCAAAGGTCATAGCAAACCAAGAGGAAAGGATGATGAGTCAAGAAATATCGAGCCATAATTTTCAGCACCAGATGGAAAAACTCATCACCACTTGAACTCATGGTCCTCAATACACGGATTCCAAAACAGAGACAGATAATTCAAGATTTGAGGAATTGTTGTCCAAGTTCATAGCATCAAATGAAGAGAGAAGGATTAATCAAGAGAAGTCAATTCAGAATCGTCAGAATAAGATAGATCAAATGACCAAAGCCGTAAGCAACCTTCCTCCAAACACTTGCCTTTATAACATGGATGACGAAATTGACAAAGAACCCGAACCGAATCTACTACTAAATGAGCTACAGGATATTAAAAGTGTGGAGACAATTGGGGATAATGAAATAGAGGTCAACGAAGATCTAAATTCCAAAGAAAAAGAACTTATTCTGTTAGTTCCCCAAGTGCCTTCTCCACCAAAGATCAAGAATTCAGTCAGATTTGCAAAACCTTGCATGCTATGAAGTCATGTCGTCAGTGAAGATCTTTAGGACATAAGAGCGAGTGCAATAATGAAGCTGTGGTGGGATGAGAAAGAGAAGATAGACGAAGAGCCCATTATGTTTGACACACTTCCATGCCCAAATATGATCACAAACACAATGGAGATAGCTCCTAGTTATTTTCCCTTCTTCATGGAGATTATACCGAGTCAGAGCATGCTAGGTGACTTTAATTCGAAAGCCATCACAAATGGGAACCTCCCAAAGGATTATTTGCTACTAATGGATGGAGGATTCCTCAATTACCGAAGAGGAATTGGATAGCGTTGACTAGACAAAGTCGGTGTAAAGACATCAAATCAAGCTACCGATGGGGAGGCAACCAAGGAATTTTTTTTATATTTATATGCTTTCCTAGTTTATTTAGTAGATGGGAATCACGTTATATTCCAAAGTGTTATTCTAATCCATGTTGTCTCTCTTCATTACAGGTATTAGAGGTTCAATGGATAGGAAAATGATCATCGCCGCCATCACCACCATCTCCTCATGCTTAGCTGATTACAGGGAAGCTCTCTTCTACTTACCGCTATATTCTTACAATGAGGACATTGTAATTACTAAGTTTTGGGGAGTTTAGTTTAGTTCTTTATTGCATGTTTAGTTTCATGTTTATGTTATGTTATTTTGCATATGTTGTTAATTTAGTTTAGGTTCATTATGTTTTCATTCATGTAGTACAACTGCATAAGTAGTTGCATAGTAGTATAGTTTGAATAGCATTATATTCAGTTTCTTGTTAAAAAAAATTCAAAAATTCAAAAATTCAAAAATAATAGTTAGTTACTATGTTCATCTTGCATGAGTTCAGCTGTTTGATAGTTACAGTCTATTTTGGCCAATGATGAGAATGGGATTAGGTAGACAAGTATAGTACTGATTATTAGAACTTTAATGTGATTTCTTGTTATGAATTGAATCTTTTCCTATTTGAAACTGGTATAATCAGGTTAGCACGTTAGAGACAACTTTGTTGGCTGATTAAGTTTAAATTGATACATAATTGACTTCTTAAGGATAATATTAGTTTGAATAAATGAACGACATGAACAGGCGAAGATGGCTAAATTTAGACAAAAACTTAAGTTTGGAGAAAAAATTGGGATATATAAGCTTCAAAAAATTCAATAAAAAATAATGAAAAAAAATATTGTGGCTAGTCTTGTTTCGGGGCCTTTGTTACTTAAGCAAGTACGCCCGAGGGAGTGTCTTTACACCTAACGCCCTAAGGTCTTATATGGTCTGGGAGTCATTGGTCGAAATCTAAGCTAAGGGGTAGCCTTCATTAGCTTTAATGGAATGAGACATTGCACAGTCATGGTTAAAAAAACAATAAAACGAGAAAAGAACAAAAAGCCCCCGTAATGCAAAGTAAAGCATAAGTATCCTGGATTGGACTCTTAAATTTGGTGGATGTTTGAATTTAGTTGGATTTAGCTTGTTCATGAATTTTATGAGATTGCACTGTATGATGCCTTTAAAGAGATCTATTATGTGTTGTATTTAGCATTATATCAGTTAGCATGGATGTTGAGCACACACGCACTATACCAATAATAACAGTTTGAGATTTGATGATTGATAGGAATTATTGATTGGTTTTGATATGAAGTATTATCATGTTTACTTGATTTCTCTAAGGCCGATTGAATAGACTTGTCTCTGTTATTACTGCTGGATTCATAGGCATATATATTAGTTCCATTCCATTGCATTGCATTGCATTTTTGTTTTGTTTTTGCTTGAGGACAAGCAAAGGTTTAAGTTTGGGGGTATTTGATAAGTAGGTTTTATACCTACTTATCTGGTATCTATTACTTGAATTATTCGCTTACACTCATGTTTTTTTAGTTACTTTTCATGCATTTTGTGTTCATTTTTTAGATTATATGTTTGGGAGCTGTGTGAGCGACTATTGGTATGAAAACACAAGGAAAAAGCAATTCGGACATCATTTTTTCTTTCATGTTCATTTCATGTTCTTGGCATGGAACTTAGACTATATTTTAGAGCTTCTTCCTAGCTTTCTAGAACATCTTGAATCATTCCAATCGGAGTTCGGATGTAAGAGTTATGACATTTGTACCAACGGACGTTGAACTTCGCTGTTTTGGATGGCCATTTGCATAGCAGTCACTTCCAGTCCAATTTCGACCTTCATCCGTTCGTTATTTCTCAAACCTCAAAGAATGAAAGTTTTAGATCTTGTCAATATCTTCGATTTGATCGGTGGCAGGCTCTGTAACTCCTCCCAAATCAAACGTTATGGCAGTTTTACCAGAGGACACTGCAGTAAAAAATAACTAATAGCTTGTACCCAAGCCGGGGCTTGCTATTTTATGCCTTATACCCAAGACGGGGCTTGGGGTCCTAAGTTCAAAATCAGTAGCATAGCAAGTTGGGGCTTGCTATTTGCAAGGTAACAAGCAAGCTGGGGCTTGGGTATGCGCAGAAAGAGTAGATTTTGTCAGAATTTGAGTCCGATAAGGATTGGTTCAAGCTGATTGACTCAAGGACTTCCAAGAGGACTTAAAGACATATAAAGAGACATATAAAAGGTGGAGAATAACAATGATTAGAGGGAAGTTTTTGGAGAATTCCATTAGATTAGATTAGAGTAAATTCGATCAAAACACTAGTTCTAATGCGTTTTGGAGATTGAAGCAACTTGGAGACCATTGAAGATTCAAAGTAGGAGCAAGGAGAGAGCATCAAATCGACAGACAATAGATTCTATCTTCTTATCTTCTTCTATCTTTGTCTTTTAATGTGTATTCAAGTGTGGATTCTTAGTTTTAATTCAATGAACTAATTCTTTGTTTAAGATTACAATTGATCTTATTGTGTAGTTTATTTTAATATGCTTCGCTATCAATTATTATGTTCTATCATGAGGATTGTCTATTATGATTTGGACTTAATTGTTAATTGATTGGCCATTAATTACCGTGATAATCTATATGAACTCGAGAGATGAAGTTTAGATTTAGATCTGATCATGATAGCATATGTTTGTGATTTCTGCATAGATGGAATTCATGATTCGTGTTCAGGATAGAGAATAATTGATGAGAAGTGTGTTAACTTAAATAAAGCAATAAGTAAAGAAGATATTGACAAGATCTACAACTTGTCCCTTTTCGTTACTTGTTCTTTGGTGTTCTCATTGTTATGTGAGATTTGTTTAAAAAAACAAGTGAAAAAGGTATGACATATGTAATATCGACGATGGACTGTTAAGAGTCACCAGTTGGTGTTTTTAATAGGTTGCACCAACGCAACCGAAAAAGGTTTTCACATTGACCTAGTGATGTGACACTGCTAAACGGGTCTGTGAAACCGAGATTCATTTTGGGTTCGGGGGCTTGATTATGCGTGGGGAAGGTGTTAGGCATCCCCTGACATCCGTGTTGCCACGGTGACCGCCACTTTTCAAGAAACTATAATATGAATGTGTGTGTGTGTGTGTGTGTGCGTGTGTGTGTGGATCAATGTGCAATTATCTGAAAGTAGTGTGAGGCCTCGTTCGCAC
Source organism: Panax quinquefolius (assembly GCA_020205615.1). NCBI lineage: Eukaryota > Viridiplantae > Streptophyta > Magnoliopsida > Apiales > Araliaceae > Panax > Panax quinquefolius. Next base: position 99,390 of record JAINUW010000631.1, on the reverse strand, counting down.
CTATGTAAAAAGGATTTGAATTTATACAAAAATTTAGTTTTAAACAAGATATAGCAATGATGTTTTATAAAAAAGGTTTTTTAAACCCTGTGCTCAATAGGAATTGAGACTTTTTCATACTTCCATTTTATTATTAAATGTTCGGCTTGTTTGCTTTTATTTTCGAGATGCGATGTATCTTCGAGAAAATAATATCTGACGATGTCGAACTCCTCATGGAACTTAATGACCATCCAAGGAAATTCGCACCACCAGTAAATAATGTACAAGCTTCTTACAGCTGAAAATGTCCATCACGGGAACCGAATCTAGATTCAGTAAACTGAATCTGTGATCACATGATTCCTAGGCTCACATGCTACCGCAGTTTATATGAAAAGCAGTAAGCAGATATATATATATATATATATAAGTTGTAAATATATATATACAGACATGATCAACCACCACAAAGCATCTCCATGGGGGATCAGAAATGTAAATATATATATGGACATGATCAACCACCACGAAGCAACTCCATGGGGGATCAGAAAATTAAATAAAGCAGTAAATGCGATCAACTGCCATGAAGTAAACTCCAAGCGGGACTAAATGTAAATAAAGCAGTAAAGACGATCAACCGCCACGAAGTAAACTCCAGGCGGGACTAAATGTAAATAAAGCAGTAAAAGGCCTCGAAGTAAACTCCAGGCCTGACAGAAATGTACATATATATATATATATATATATATATAAGCGGTAAATGCACCGGATATAAAATACAAGCTCATCGGATATGTCCGACAATAATTATATATATATAAGTATATATATATAAGCAATAAACGCTCCGGATGTAAAATTCAGGCTCATCAGATATGTCTGACAACAGTTATATATATAAGTATATATATATTTATATATATATAAGTAAACGCTCCGGATGTAAAATCCAGGCTCATCAGACAGAGTCTGACAATAGTTTATATATATAAGTGTGTATATATATATATATAAGCAAGTAAATGCTCCAGACATAAGTCTAGGCTCAATCGTGGCATAACTCGATAATGTTAGTCCATATATATATACATATATAAGTATATATATATGAGATGAAATAAAACCACCACTTGATCAAGTCCGCATACACATACAACTGACCACGACTCTCAATGTGTAGAATAGTGTGTGCAAAGATGAAGAGAAAGGATTTATATAGTGTGAGAAGGATTACAGTGGGCTACCAATGCAGGCTTCTATAACTCTAGATGGATAAACACTCAGCTCCCGCCGGTAAAAAAATAGCTATATGTGAGCTAACAGGTGTTTAAAATGAGGAAACACTCAATATGGGGTGTGTACAGAGCAAATTGGACAGGGCTTCCTCGCCTCTCTTTTTTTCAAATGGCCACCCCAATCCCTCTATTTAAAGACGGGGGAGCCGCAGGTATACCTGTGGCAGCCTCGGGCTCCGCGGGTTTTGTCGTCTCAAAGTACGTGCACTCGTGCACTGTAATGTCCGCTCGAACTTACAAAACTTCAATACGAGCATCCGAACGAGGTATATAAGACCATCTTCGAACCGCTTGTGTCGAGAGTTACGCAATGACATGGGATTAGAGGTTGTCTGAAGTCGAAAGAGGGACCATGCCCACGGTCTTGTGCTTCAAATTCTATCCGGTGTGCTGTCACGCGTAATAGTCACTCGGGATTGGAACTCCTTGGTTCTTGTAGGACATTGTTGTATGTATGTATGTATGAAGTGTTGAGACGATGCGCAGGTGTTGAGGTGGTAAGATGACGTTTGACTCCTCACCGGGGTTATCTCTGGTTTGAGCTGAAAGCAGACGTTGCTCAGGGTTACATCTGAGATTGGACTGCTGCAAGTGTTTGAATACCGCAAGGTCATCTGTAAGTGTTCTTGTCTGTCTGATGTTAGCTCCGGGTCTAAGGTATGAGTGCCTCGGCAGGAGGTTTGAGATTGAAGTTGATTGCATGCATTTGAAACAAGCATTTCCGGAGTTATCTCTAAGGACAAAACTTGGGGTTATCTCTGAGGTTGGAAATGACATTCCCGGTGTGTGGTCCGGGGTTAGAAATGATACTCCCGGTGTGTGTTCTGGGGTTGAGACTGAACTTCCGGTAGTATCCAGAATAGATGTGAGCTGTCTTCCAAGGTTATCTCCGAAAGACGAATCTGCCCTCCAGCAATGTTAGTAACAGGTGTGCAGAAAATTTTGAGTGTCTACATGGAGACACTAAAGCAAGTATGTAGGTGCTTATTGGAGAATAAGTACACTGAACATGGTTCGCTAAGGAATACCTAATGGATTTTTACTTGTCGGTCAATAGGAATTCATGTAGTGATAGTAGTATAAGTGATCCTTGGACTTAAGATCATCATAGTATCTTGTGTATGATGAGTTATACTTTGACTTATTCCTTAAGTCCCTTAGGGTATATCAAAGGGTATGCGTGACGCCCCCAAAATAGGTCCAATCCATCCAACCTATTCTAAGTCACCAAATACATGGTACAGAAAACAACTACAACTTTATTACTACAACAACACATATGCTGTGAGTTTTGATACAAATATATACCAACTGTGACTCATGTCCCAACTATGGACAACACCTTACATTGATACATTACATAAAGGTACAGTCAATAACTGTTTTAGAAATTAAAATCTTTGGGAAGTGCTCAAGGAAACCTTCGTACATAGGAGGCCATGCGTCCAGGTTATGATAGATATCATATGACTCAAGAATTATTCTTGGTTGACCCAATAGACCCCAAAGAAAAAAAAAGAAGATTACTATCATGTTCCTTCCAATGGTGAGTCTTCTCTTGCCATATAACTATCTCCATCGTCTGCAATTGAACATTATGTTTCAACCAAACTCCAAGATCATATAGGTAGTGCTCGTAAATATACTCAGCAAGTGGATGTGCACAACCATATCTTATGATAACTCATAGGTCATTAAACATCTTGTATAATAGTGGCAAAACACCCGTCCAAAGTTGCGTTCACCTCACCCTATTCGGTTCACCAAAATTAAATATCAAATGACATATACAATACGACACACTTATCTAAAGTTCTCAATAAAATTATTTCCATACTATTTAGGGAGAACCTCAACAGCTATAGACCACCGTTCTATTTCCCTGTTATCCCCGCTCGACCCGGCTACACTATTATTACCTAAAATAAATTGTGAAGCAAAAGGGTTAGCACAACTAGCTCAGTAAAGAATATCATGACTAAAGATAATTAAATTATAAATAGCCTTCGTCAGTAATAAATCAGAGATTTAGAACAAATGGTAGTTGATAAGACTTTTCAACCATAGTCGCAGCGGAACGAGCAATCCATTAGAAGAGTCAAATAGACCATAATGTCTATTATCTTCTCTATGTTAAAAGTCCACCAACAATGTTTTATCCATGTAACATTAATCAACAGTTCCTGTCCACAATCATATGAATAACTCATAATCATATTTGTGGTTCCAAATTCCTTTTCTCATCCAGGACGAAGATAATTTTTATCACATGTCTTTACCTAAAATATCAAAGATCATGGTTATACCAAATCACAGTTCCTGTTCATAATCATACTAATAAATTCATCTTTGCACTACGGGCCAAAGATATTCATCAACAGGACATCTATGCACTACGGGCCAAAGATATTCAATAATAGGTCATCTTTGCACTACGGGCCAAAGATATTCACTAACAGATCATCTTTGCACTACAGGCCAAAGATATTCAACAACATGTCATCTTTGCACTACGGGCCAAAGATATTAATATATCAAAGAAATATATAAACATTTCAGAATTAATATAAACAATAATTTTAACCATGTTGATCAATTTACCTTTGCACTTAAACTAAAGATATTCAATTATAAATTCAATGGTCATGATCATAACAATCAACAATTCATCTTTGCACTACTGGCCAAAGAGAACCTATAGTCACGATCATACCAATAATCTACCCATCTTTACACTCAAGTCAAAGAGAAATTTCATCAACATGATTATAAAAATGTTATATATGATAATAAAAATAATATAATCAACATATAGATTTAATCTCAAGAGTAAGATTCATAAATCAATGATTTCATAACACCTTAATCCAAATGTTATAAATCACTTAATAATCTCATAATCTAATATTATTAATATTACCATAATATTTTAATCATTTTTTAAACTTATAAACAATTTATTTAAATTATTTACACTTTATTAATTAATGCATTTAATCATCCTAAAATGCCAAACTCATAAGATTTCATCACCAATAACCAAAACCCTCATCAAAAATCTGCATAAACCTCATATAGGATTCTCAAACCATAAAATCCTATTTTCTAATTTTGTTACTTTACATAACATATTTAATTCATTTACTCATAACTAGAACATTTTCATGAAAAATAACAAATCAGTACCAACAAATCAGTCCTAATAAAAATTTCACCAATTTTGGAGTTAACCACAAGGAGTTATAAGGGTTTACTTTTAAAATAGTATTTTCTCATAAAATTCATAACACTTAATCTATACATCCAAAAATCGCTATTTTTGGACACAATCTAGAAAACTCATCAAATTATCATTTCAAATTTTTCCAGAATTTTTGAAGGTCGAAAAAATTACGAAACTGAAAAACATAATAACCCTTAAAATCCCTTACCTCAAAAGAGTAGTACTTCTGACCGGAACATCGGATGTAAAGCCGAAGGAAACTTGCACTGAATAGCAACTCTCAAAGTATCTAAATACTCACAAAAATACGCTCGACAATATAGAGAGAAAGAAAACTTATTTCTAGTGTGAATTTCAAATCTAACATAAGCACCTATTTATAGAAAAATGCTAGAACGCCAAAGGAGACTAAATTAATAAAATAATATTTTTATTTTATTTTTTCTCAATTGCTATGCCACCAACCAGCCCTCATTCATTGAACAAAATTTTAGCACATGCATTCAACACCAACCAAAAAATGGGTCCCGCCCAATATTTTAATAAAAACATTTTAATTTCCGAAACTTCAATAATTCATAGAAAATAGCTCGTTTATCATAAAAATACGAATTTTATGTCCATTCTGTACGAAATCGAATTCTCTACAACTTTGTAGCTTTAAGTTTTTTCAAATTTCAGACAAAAAATATCCGAAATCCACAAACGGGCGATTTTGAACACCTTTTAAAATTCATAACAAATAATACGTTAATTTTTAACGGTTCAAAATTTGTGGACATATACTCAACTTATATATGTATAACATATCCAAAAATCACAACGATCCAAATTGGTTTGATTAAAATTATAACTCACGTTGATAGAGCTTTAGAACAATCGATTTGATCTTTAATACCTTCATTCCGATAAAATACTGATAAAACCCCTCAACACTAATTCCTTCATTTATAACCACATAAATAAATCCATCATTTATATCCACATCAAATAAATATTTTCTTATCATATAAATCAATAATTATTTATTCATAAATAATATTACAGAATCGCAACAATGACAACCAAGCGGCCCCGAAAAAAGGGGCTTTTCAGATAAGGATTTTTCCTTCTTGGTAGCCTTGATTAGGTGACCAAACCTCTCCTCGATGTAACTTTCTAGACATTGCCAATAATACTATCTAATAATATTATTCAAATAATATGAATTATTGATCCGATAATGGGAATATCGTGCAATGACAATTATTGAAACAACAATAATATAAAATATCAACGCAACAATTATTGAATCAATAAAATAAAAAATATTGAGCGAAAGAATTATCGTAATAATTATTGAGTAGTGCCTTCTTACGTAAGAATCAATAATTTAAAAATCTTTACCGCAATACAAAGTGCTCTTCAGGCAACCACGCGTATTACTATACTTTAACCACCAGGTATTCCAACAGTGTTAACGGTAACAACTACGCCGTTATTTATAAAAACTCATACTTGTTGTTTTCTTCTCCGACGGTTATTCTATTATGGGGCCCACTAATGGCTGCGCCATCGTACGAATATTCTCCGACAGCAAGAATATTCCATGACCAAATAAATATTCCCCGACAACAATAAATATTTTATAGCCACTTGCTTATTTTGAAAAAAAATTCATATATCACCCTTAACTTTACTTTATATCAATTTAACCATTTACTGAATAACAATTATTTTAAAAATTAAATACTTTTATTTCATAAAATTCAGGGTCTTACCGTATGCTTGGTTATAATAAGTTATACATAGAGATAATGTATGATCAATAAAGAATCTACCACTTCTAGTAAAAGAAGAAAAATGTCCTATGTGATTCAACAAATGACAACCTAGTAGTCCTAGGCCAAGGCAAAATAAAATTAGAAAGGAGTTTCTAATTTACATTATTTGGTGTTGTGCATTTAAGAATCGAAAAACATATAATTAAATAAAATAAGACTTGACAGTAATTCCATGTCTTATATTTAATTGGGACATTGTATGGTGGAAGGATTGAATTGTACGGTAACTATTTACTCAAAGGTTCTTTTATGATTAATGTTGAAGTCTATATTATCTGGAAAGTCATTAATCGCTAGGGAGGCTTATCCCTATTATAGAATAAATATTATTTATTTAAATTAATTAATAGTTTTATTTATTTATTTAAATAAGATTAGAATTGTTCTAATTGATTTATTCACAACTGGTTTAATATGGAGAACATAAAGGGTCACACCAATAAAAAAGGAAGAATATTTATTTAAGAAGTAAATGGCATAATCATAATAATAAGTTAAGTGTATTTAATTTAATCTATGGTGATAGAATAAATTAAATAGCTTAATATTTATTATTTAATATTTTGAAAATATTAAATATAAATTAATAAGAGTAGTCTTATTATTATTATTATTTAATTCCTAAAGGAGTTTGGAAATTAATTAATTAATAAAAGTACTCTCATATATTCTAATAAGATTAGGAGGTTAATTAATTAAAAGAGTTTAATTAATTATCCCTAATAAGATTAGGGAGCTTAATTAATTAACGAAATTTAATTAATTAAATAATATCCAAATTTCTAATTAGATTAGAAGGGTTAACTGATATCTTTATAAGAGGAGTCTTATATCAAATATCAAGTGACATGATTCCAATTGTTGGAGAGTACACCCTTTTTCTACAGAGATAGGAAAAACTAGGGTTTTAGCAAAACACTCATCTTCTTGAATCTTTGTTCTTCCTTGGTGGATCACCCCTAGAGGTCAAATACTTGGGTGGCTAACATTGATCAAATGAAGGAATCAAAATTGGTGGATTCAAGTTGAACATGAAAAGGAATTAGAGGTAAACTCGTACCCGAGGAAGCTAGTTTCTACAAGGGTATGAATCTGTTCTCCATCTCTTTTCTATTGATTGATAATTATGCACAAAGTATGATCATGGTGATGGGTTTGTATGAAAATATTAAATTCATATTTTATCACGCTTTCACACCTTTTTTGTAATTTGATTATGTGATCGCGTTATATACAAACCCAACATGTACATGACAAAAATAGCTAACCTAGTATATGTAGGAAAATTAAAGCTAATCTACAAACCCGTGGATAAGTGAGCCATCAAGTCCAACATGGCATCCCTCTTAGTAGATGGAGGTAAATATATGAGCTCCTGCCCAAGGGTGTCCACACGATCCAGGAGATCTGCGGTCATCTGCATGGTGCTACCGTGCTCATCAATGAATGCATTCATCTCTACAGCAATATTCGCAGTATGAGATCTAAGTGCAGTACTATCTGTAGTGGCAGCATCTCGGGTAGCTAAAGCCTCATCCCGCTCAACAATAGTGGTATCCCTGCTAGCTAGAGCATCGCCTCTCTCAATAAGAGCGGCATCTCTATCAGAAAGAGTTATCAACATCAAGGCCCTAGCTTGATCCCTCTTAAACGTCATCAAATGTAACCTCTTCTCTAAATACTCTGCAGAATGTGGAGCCACGGCAGTAGGAATGCTGGGGGAATCAACCAGAGCTTCTAACGAACCAGTAAATAGCTCATCCTCAATAGGAGAATCAGGGTACTCCATAGGCTCCCCATCATCAAAATCAATACCCAGCTCTGAGGATAAAACCCTAGCCGATGCAATCTCTACCTCTAACCATGCAAAATACTCTGCAGAGCGACCTGGATGGCTAGTCAAAAAGTTAGCCCTCTCTCAATGAGTTCAACAGTCATAAATCCTGGACAAATCCTCCGCTAACAGAAGCCGAGATGACAATCACTGACCCACTACCTCGTCAAATGGATGAATATTCTGAAACTACTCAAACTGTGCCATGACATCCAGTAGATGATATGTGGTCACTCCCCTTAAATAAGCCAAGGGAAGATAGTTCATGCCGACTACATGAGTGATAAATCCATATGGAAGTCAGAGCCACACTCATGGCATCTACACTCAATGGACCAGAACAGACTGTCCGACCCTTGAGCACTGTGGTCGGGACTCCCAACAAGGATCTGACAGCAGTCAGAGAAATGTCAGGCACTAAATGCACTAGTGCCCTTGAAAACTCCAACCCAGTGATGAATCAACAATCCATCGGTGTCATCACCACCTCACAATCTAACAAATGGAGAGACTGGGTCTGGTGAATCCAGTGCTCAGATAAAGCCCTGAGATAACCCCAAGGACAACGATGGGGAAGGATGGAAAAGAAAGCCTCGAAGCCCCAAACATGAATAATCTCTCGGTACTCTCGATGGAGAGTCTGGTACATAAAATGTATGTTAAAACAATTCCCTCTAGGATGCATAAAGCTAGGAACCTGCATCAAAATGCAAATCAAGGTCAAAACCTTTGCCCCCATAAATAGAAAAAGGAATATCAACACGGCTATTACCTCGTTTGCATGAAGATAGATCGAGGGGTGACGACTCAAATCATCTAGAAGCTCTGGAATCGTCACATTTATAGCTGGAAGCTCCCTACGGGAATAGAAAAAGAAGGAGCAGGATCCACAACGGGTACGTCCTCCACCTCATCCTCAACATTCGGTCTCTTAACCCAAATAGGATAAATCACTAACTCAATCAATTGACGAGGCTGTCGGGCTGGGCGAGGCTGAGGAATATCTGAAACTCTCCTCCTCACACCTGAAGAGGTCCTGCGAGAGCTACTCGGCTGGTCTGGATCAATAAATCTAAACAAAAGTCTCCAAATCACCTCAGAAAGGGTGTGGTAAATTCTAACATGGAGCTCATTAAATTCAGTTCATAGCTTTATGCATGCATTCAATACTTTAACATACATCTGCAGTAGAGTTAAAAATGCATGATCATTTAATGCCTAGACTCGTGAAATTTTTTTGCCAAAGTTCCCTTTGTAAAAAGGACTATCCACATGCACGTAGGCATAACTAGGTGGCCATTCAGTAGCACACCAACTCAAAGTCATAAACATCTTATTTGCATTAAAAAACATCAAATTCATATCCATCAAGTAGCCTAATTATCAGGATTACTTTGCTTCAAAACCTTTACTCATTTGTCCTTAAATAGGATGAAAAAAATAGCAGAAACGGGTGCAAATTGACTGTTTCAAAAGTCAATTTTTTATACATCATTACATTCAGTATGGTAAAATACTAACATTTACTGCGTTGAATAATTTTTATCAAGTCATATGAACATGCATATTCACTACTATGTGTTTTAAAGCATTTTATATGATATCTCATTTTCCAATAGTCAAAACTGAAAAAGAAACATGTAAATGTTACCAAGATAGTGCATAACGATTGTACGATAACGGATTTTGCAGAAAGCATCCTGAACTCAGTAGATCTGAAGAAGAAATCTCGAATTCTCTCTGTGGCTTCAACTTGAAAATAACTTATGAAAGAGATAGGAGGTGAGTTACAACCCACGGGTGGCCGCGGGTCAACCCATGGCAGACGTGGGTCTACCTGCGGCTACCTAGGGTGGTCCCCACCCCATCTGGCTTGATCAAATTTGAGTTACAAATGAGGTCCCAAAAGTTAAAAAGTCAAATCCGGGAAAAGGGTGCTACGCTGGTTTTAGAGACCAAACTGCGGGTCTACATATCAATCATTGGTATTCGCCCAGATATAGGGTTTAGAAAGCCAATGATAAAAGCTATTGAAAGTGGCCCTTGTCAACGCATCGCGAAGGTATGATGCCATTAACCAGGGGTTGTGTTTGCAATCAAAAGCATACAAACTCATCAAGAGTATCACTCATCAGAAATACATCCCCAGCGGTGATTTTGAACATCCTAAATCATTAAAATCTATTTCAATGAGGGTCTGGCATCCCTGACATTGCAAGTCATTGGCAATAACTCCAATGAAGCATCGAAAATGGCTCAGTGATGTAAGCCATTGGGAGCTACTTCAACGAGGGTCAGGCATCCCTGACATTTCAAACCATTGGCGATAACTTCAGTGAAGCATCAAAGAAACCTGATGATACAAACCACAAAAAACCATCTTCATCGGGGAGGACTGATGATGGAATCTATTATACAGATCCCCAACAATCAAAATGCAATCCCCAAGAGTCTTTCGCAAAAGAGTAGAAAATCTTCGGTGGAAAGCATTTCCAAAGGATTAAGGATGTTGGTGATAACCCCAATGTCAACATCCTGTGGTCTCAATCATTAAAAAACATCCACCACAGGGATCTTGAAGACATCCTTATAATTTGTTAGTAAATCAGGCTCAGATAGCACTGATGGACAATTTAAACCGCTAGCGACAACCCCAGCATAGCATCGGGAGATTCCTATGATAAGAGTTTTGTAAACTACTGGTTGAGTAGACATCAAAGCGGTTCAATATATCCATCATTGACAACTCCATCCCCTAATAATACCAGTAAGAGCAGGCAGTTATCACATCCCATTGGAAATCATTCCAACAATAACATTCAGCATAACATCGCATCATGCTACATTGCATTTGCATCATTCTTAGCTTGTCATATTTCAAGTATCTAGTAGTCTTTATCCTATCCGTGCCATTACATTGCATGAATATGATAAAGAGGGGCATCTGTATACACTCAAAATTTTGCATTCCTGTTACTAACCCTGCAAGAGGGCAGAATCACCTTCTAGAGAAAACCCAGGAAGTCAATCCAGTTTTAAACCCGGGAGATCCAGTTTCCAATCTCAGAGATAACCCCGAGAGATCCATTTTCAACCCCAGAGATAACCCCGAGAGATCCAGTTTCAACCTCGGAGATAATCCCGAGGGATCCAGTTTCAAGTTCCAGAGATAACCCCAGAAAAGTCAGTTCCAACCCCGAAGATAACCTTGGGAAATACAGTACACACCTCGGAGATAACCCTAGGAGTTTAATCCAACCTCAGAGATAACCCTGAGGACATTTAGAATCAACAACAGCCCAATCTCGGAGATAACCCTGAGAAACGACTGCTATAACTGCGCCAAAACTGGAGATAACCTCGAGAGGGGTAAAATGGTCATTTTTCCACCTAAACATCACCTCAACGTCATCTCAACACAATTCAACTCGAAATGCGTACCAAGATGTCCCACTAGAACCATTGCTCAAATCCCGAGTGACAATTGCACAAGACAGCACAACGGATAGACAATGAAGACTTGGAGATCTGGTCATGGACCCATCTTCCTGGCTTCAGACAACCTCTAATCCCATGTCATTGTGTATCTCTCAACAATAGCTTTTTGAAAAGGTACAGCACTCCTTTATTGGATGCCCGGATTGAAAGTTATAAAGGTTCGAACGGACAGCGCGTAGCCTGAGTGCACGTACTTTGAGACAATAGGACCCACAAAGCCAGGGGTAGCCCGGGCAGCCGCAGATAGACCCGCGGTTGTCGTGGGTTGACCTGTAGCCATCTGGTCTTTAAATATGAGCTCTTGGTAGCTCATTTGAAAAAAAAATAGAGAGAGAAAAAACATTGTCCATTCCAGCGTGTAACTTCTTTTAGAGTGCTCCAAACTGAGTGATTCTTCTTTCTAAACACTTGTAAACTTATGTTTTACAATATACTAATTTTTAACCGGTGGAAACCGAGTTTTCAGGCCCCAAAAGCTATCTGAAGTCTTCTTGGCAGCCCACTGTAAGATATTTCAGATTTTTAAGCTTTCTACTATTTATATATATACTAACATCAAGAGTCTCGTCGAGTGGGTACGCCCGGATCATTGATCTGTGGCTTTTTCTTTCTTATATATATATATATATATATATATATATAGATCCTCGAAATCGATTGAGTATATATATATATATACCTATATATTTATTTACTGTTTTTATATATATATATCTGCTTTAATTGCTTTCGCAATGTAGATATTTAATTTTTTAGCCTGTAGACTAGATTTATCTAAATCTAGATATCTCTAACTTTGGCCGGTTCAAAAGTGACTACACTGGAACCCTTGAAGATAGAATGGTTTAGATTTATTCAAATCTAGTTTTCTTTTTAGCATTAGTACATATTACTCTATCATGTGAGCCTAGGAATCATGTGATCGAAGATTCAGCCTCTGAATCTAGATTTGGTTCCCACGATGGACATTTCTCAACTGCAACCAGCTTATAAATTATCTACGGTGTCTGGATATCCTTAGATGGCTCTCATGCCCATAAGGAGTTCGGCACTGTTATGTAACTTATTTTCTTAAAGATATCTCGCATTTCGAAAAAAAAACCAAGTAAGCTGGATATAGAATAAAATAGAAGTATCAAAGGCCTCAATTACTATTGAGCATAAGGGTTTGAAAACTTATTTTCTAAAACTTCACTGCTATATCTTGTTAAAATTAAACTTTTATATACAAGTCAAACCCTTTGTATATAGGTGCAAACGAGGCAAAACACTACTTCCAGATAATTACACATAGGCCCAATACATACACACACATGTAGATAAACAAGTTAATTAAAAAGTTATGGTAACCTTGTTTTCACGGAAGTCTGGGGGTGCCTAGCACCTTTCCCCCGCTTAATCAAGCATCTGAACCCAATGTATCTCGGCTTCCAAGACCAGTTAAATAGTGTCTGACCAATGGGTCTTTGAGCAAATGTTTTCAAAATCGATTGAGTTGGTACAACCATTTCAAATCTACCAACTAGTGACTCCAAAAGTCAAATCTTAAACATTCATATGTCAGACCGTATCCAACTTGTCTTTTCAGACAAAACTCACCCAAAATGAGAACACCAAAGGGCACGCATAGAAAGGGACATAATTTTTCCCGACGTCAAAATCATGCTTGGGAATTGTGTGAGTGATGAATGGCATGAAGTAGCATGGAAAAGACAAAGAAAACTGCATAACAAGGGCAGCGTGGCCGCGCCCAAAATGGCTTAGGGTTCAGCGCAGTCGTGCTTGTCTTCAGTCAGAGAAAAAATGGTTCTGCCAGTGCAGCGTAGCCATGCCCAGTGAAGGCTTATGGGCAGCACGGCCACTCCAGGTCGGGAGTTGACCACAGTTGACTTTTTCATTCAGCAGTGTAAAAGAGTTATAACATGAATGCGATTTCATAATTTGATTAGGATTTATATTAGAGGTTATATATAGTTATTTTCAGTCAGTTTTAGGGGACTCTCGAGTAAATTGTATTAGATTCCATTAGCTTTAGGGAAAAACCCCTAGTTTTGAGATTCATACTTGGATATTTGTAGCAATTAGCTAGCACGAAGGATTCAAGGCATGAGCTGAAGGAGAGATTCAAGGATTTTATCTACAGATTATATTCTCTTCCTTATCTTTTACTTTGTATTTTGAATGCTTTATCAATTGTGGATCATTGATTTTACTTCAATTATGAATTAAATTCTATTTAAGATTACAATTGATCTTATTGTGTAGTTTATTTTAGTATGCTTCCTTATTGATTATTGTTAACTATTATCTGGATTGTTTATTGTGGTTTGTGTTTAATTGTTTAATTGTCTAATCAATAATTACCGTGATAATCTATATAAAATTGAGAAACGGATTATAAATTTAGATCTGATCATAATAACATGTGATTGTGTTTTCTACGTGGTGATGGAACTCATGACTTGTGTCTAGGATAGAGATATACCTACGCACCACATGTAATCTGATAAAGAAATTGGGCTTTAAATCCTTTTTAATTGTAATTCACATAGAGATATAGTGAATTAGTTAATTAGGGTGTTCATCTTAATTCTATCATCTATGGATTTAAGTTGATTTGAGTATGATGCATTGACAGGTGGTCATACTTACTTACGTGTTCTTGATTAATAATCCAGAATAGTTGCATAACTTAACAGGAAGTGTATTAATTTAGGTGAAGCAATAAGTGAAGTTGTGATCTTAAATCTCCATAATCTGATTTTAAACTAGTGGTAGTGAGTATTAGTTTTGTTAAAATATTTTTATTCACTATCTTAAATCATCAGTTTAAATAAAATTAATTTGGTTAAAGGTTAGTATTTGGTAATTTTTATTAAATAATTCCTTATGGGATCGACAACTCTACTTACACTTGACTTGTTGACCACGTATACTTACGTACTATGTTCAATTAGATTTTTCCCAATAAGGGGGAGAGTTGGACCCACGTGGACTTGGTTTCACTTTTCCTTCTGCTTTCAAGGATGATGAGGAGCAAGAGACGGAAGGTACATCTACTACTTCTTCGTCCCAAACAAAGGCTCAATTTAGCAGTCAATTCCACAACCTGCAAAAACACATTGATGACATGTTTATGCAAATCGATAGAGATAATCTGAGGTTGGTAGAGTGACAAGGCTATATGTTTGAGTATCAAGTTAGTTTCAATACTTCATTGATAGAGATGTTCTTAAGAATGAATCTAACTGTTGATCCAGTGCAGTTTCCTATAGCGCAACCACTGCCAGTTTATCCACCGCCAGAGTCAAACAAAGCAGATGAGGTCGAGCCCGATGCTTCACCCTTCAGGGAAGTACTCAGCTCTTAAATTTTTTCTATTTCCACAATTAGGACATTGTTGAGTCTGAGTTTGGGGGTATTGCATGTTTATTTTAGGTATGTATACATGTTGTTTAGTGGTTTTGCATGGTAGTTCGTGTTTGTAATTGCATTTTAGGACTTTGTTGCATCTAGTTATCTAATGTTGCATGAATCAAGTATGATGCAGCATGGTTATCTAATGTTGGCCGATGATAAGACATAATTTGAAAGTAATAACTTGGGTAAGATGGAGAACCAATGTTAGGTGATAATTTTAACCATGAAATTAAGTATATCTGTCTGAAATTCATGTTAACAAGGAAATCACTTAATTGACTAATTGATCAATCTAGATTTAAATCTTTACATAATATGCTTCTAGTGAGAAATTTTGGGATAAAAATTGATAAAATCCGTGAAACATCTAGAACGACTAAAACGCGCATAAAAATAAGTTTGGGGTACTTTAAGGTGTCTAAAAAATCATAAAAAGTAAAAAAATATATATATAATAAAAGTTGTCTTAGTTTAACTTTGTGGCTTCTGTTACTCGGACAAGTAAGTCCTAGGGGTATCTCTACACTCAGCGCCCTAAAACCATCTGGTTTAAGAGTCGTTGGTGGAAAGTTCGCTAAAAGGGTAACTTTGAAAAGTCTAAGAGAGTTGAGCATTCCACAAGTCAAATTATATATATATATATATAATTATTTGACTAGTTTAGTTTTGTGGCATTTGCTAGTCGAGTTATTAGATCTGTAGGGGTGTCTCAACACCTAATGCCCTAAAGCTAATTGGTTTAGGAGTCATTGATCGAAAGCTTAATACATAGGTAGAACTAAAAAGCCTAATAAAACTAAACATTTCACACGTCGGTGAGTTAATAAAGAGCTATGTAATAAACTTTGTTGATACCCATTTGATTAGAATTTTATGCAAGTCGGATTGGATGTGTTCGTTGATGAAGTTATGAAAAACTGATCTTTCTTTCTAAGAAGTTAATTATGTAGATGATTTGAGTTGTGATTGATTAAAATAGTTGATGCTCAGACACACACACGACATGGATGATGACAGGTATATTGCATTAATTGGTTAGAGTTGGATACTTTGCATTGGTTGGTTGTTTTACTTGAGTCTTGTATGATATCTTTAAGGCCTGGTATTGGATATTATGTTGTTTGATTATTTGATTAATAAGCATATAGTTAGTTGTATTTACATTCATTATTTTTGCTTGAGGACAAGCAAAGTCTTGAGTTTGGGGGTATTTGATGAGTCGATTTTATACATACGAATCAGACGCCTTTTGGGCTTAATTATTTGTTGTCTTTATGTATTTTTAGTATCATTTTACTTGTTTTCGTCTTTGTGTTGTAGGAACTGGCATTGGATGGTTAAAATAGGAAAACTTGGATCATAAAGCATTTTTGTAATTCTTGGTCTGGTGAAACTGTCGGAGCAGATTCCCTAGTTCATTGAATCCGTCGGGGTGGATTGGTCAGGAAAAGTCAGTTATCTTATTTTGAGAGTTTGATTTTGGAAGGGACTCAGATGGCTGATTTTGGAAAGCAACGTCAAAGTTATTAAAAGCACATGGAGAGATATCAAAGATAGACAACAACCCTAGATTGAATTAAGCTATTAGAGAATTGAAGCAAGGGAACAAGCAAGAAGGATTCGAGGCAAGAGCGGAGAAGAGATAAAGGATTGCTACACAGTTTTTTCCTATCTTTCTTTATCTTTTACTTGTATTCAAAATGTTTTATCACTTGTGGATTTTGGAGCTTAATTCAAAGATGTTGAACTAATTTTCTATTTAAGACTATAATAGATCTTATTATGTAGCTGGGATTGACATGCTTCCGTATTCAGTTATTGAGATTTATTCTGGGATTATCTATTATGATTTGTGCTTAAATATTAATTGTCTGGCCAGTAATTACTGTAGTAATTTATAATAACTAGAGAGATGGAGTATAAATTTAGACTTGATCATAATAGCATGTGATTGTGTTTTCTACATGTAGTTATTCATGATTTATGTCTAGGATAGAGATATAACTATACATTGTATGTAATCTAATAAAGAACTTGTGCTTAAAATCCTCTTTAATTATAATTCACATAAAGATATAGTGGATTAGTTAATTAGGGTATTCATCTTAATTCTATTATATGTGTAGACATGGCAAGCGAATTGAGAGTAGAAGCGGTAAGCCAAATTTAGTCTCGAGCTAAAATGGCCCAGCTTTTCTTGGGCTAGAATTGTGAGGCCCGGGTTGGGCCAGGCCGGGCTAGCCCGCGAGCTTCTTCCTCTTCTTTTTTTTGTTGCAAAGTTATGCTACACAAATTATCAATTTAACTCAAAGTAAAAGAATAAAGACCATATAGTTTTGCTTCGCTTGAGCTTTTAACAATTGATGATAAGTATATTTGGTGACAAGTAGATAACAACAATCAAGATGAACAATAAAAATACAAGCAGTTTAAAAATAAAAATATATTACTTTCTTTTTCCTCGGAAGTAGGGGCAAAGTTGGAAATATATTTTTTATTGTATTTGAATTAAATAATTTAGGTACTTCGTATGTCCATGCCCAAATCAGTAATATTATTACAACATCCGATTGATAAAAAGAGTTATTTTAACTTTTTAAAATAAATATATGATATGATTAAATTTAGGATTAATATAAATGTATTTAATTTTAATCAATATGGAGTACTTTGAATGTAGTAAAACTATCTAAAATTTCTATTAATCTCAAAATTTTATATTATTTAGAGTTAAATAAATATATTTTCTAATATAATTTTTAAAGTTAAATGGAGAATCTTTTATAAATGATATTGATGTTTGAGAAACTTATGTATTGGATAGAATTAAATTTTAAATAATTTAAATTGAATATTTTTAATTATGATTCAAATTTAACTCATTTAAAAAGACAAACAAATTAAAACTAGAGATTGTATATTTTGTTTAAACGATTGTCTTTTCATTTTTTCTACTTTTATTTAGACGCATGTTAAAATAAGAAATTATTGTAGTTTAGTTGGATTGAACTCTTATTTAATGACTTTGAGGTCTTGTGTTCAACCCTCATAAGTAGCATTGTTTTTATTTTTTAAAAAAAATAATTCACATGGTGTAGGGTCAAATGGCCCAACTTTACATGGGTCGTGATAAATAAAGCCCGTAGCCCATTTTTTTCTTGAGGCGGGCTGGGCCTCTTTGCCGTGTCTATATATGTGGATTTAAGTTGATTTAAGTATGATGCATTGAGAGATGGTCATATTTACTTGTGTTCTTGATTAACAATCCGGAATAATTAACGTGTCTTAACAGGAAGTGTGTTGATCTAAGTGAAGCAATAAGTGAAATTATAGTCTTAAGTCTTTAATATCTGATTAAATGTTATGGTAATTAGTTTTGATTTAACTAATTAGTTAATTTCACAACATTGATCATCTATTTAAAGAAATTGAGATAATACAAAATTGGGGCTTGTTAGAATAGATTTTATTTTCTCCATGGGATAATACTCGACTTATCACTTTGTTACTTGTTAACAAGGTATACTTGTGTGTTGTGCTCAATTGGATTTTGTTCAACAATGTGGTAGATTCTTATGACCTCATCCTCAGTTTTACGATCCTCGTTCGGACCATGCTGTGTTTTGGCGATGTTGCACTTTGGTTTCTCCACGGGCTTGACTTCGGGGTGAAACTACGCTTTTACCCTCCCATGTGGTTAGTTAAAGGAAAACAAAATTTCGGGTGTTTACAATATGTAATAATTATTTTTTATTGTATTACATTATAGTAATATTATATCTGAATATATATAATATTCATATAATATTATAATATTATATATTGATATAGTATTATAATATTGATAGGTATTATACTTATTTTTATTATTAGATGAATTACTTGGTTATTTAGGGATATTTTGATCATTATATTATGTTTCATTCAATTCCGATATAATTTCTAAGTAACATACCAAACGCATGCATCAGGAATTCGATTTTGATTTCATTATGATCTGATTCCAATTGTAATTCCAACCACCATTCCATTAAATTCTAAAATGATTCTGTCCAACCTAACGACCTGTAAGATTCTAACAAAGTAGTATAAAAAGTCAAAGAAAATAATTTTGTGCATGAATTATACACTCAAAATTGTGCACAAATGGTAGAACTCATGAATGACATACCAATAAAATGTGTAAAAATATCAATAAAAATTCTTTCCTTTTTTAATATATATTTTTACATAATTTTTATATATGATTTGTGTCAATAACATTAACGAGTTAGATTACATAAATTTATATTTATATTACATTATATAATATTATAATATATAATAGACTAATATATATATATATATATATATATATAATATTATATTTGTTTAATATTATATTATAATTATATATATAAACATATAGATTTAATATAATATATAATAGTATATTTATTAGTATATATTATAATTATTTTTTATTGTAGTACGTTGTAGTAATATATAATAATATAATATTATATATGAATATAATATTATATTATTATATTATATATTAGTATAGTATTGTAATATTTGTAGCTATTATACTTATTTTGTATTATTATATGAATTACTTAGTTAGTTAGTGATATTTTAGTTATTGTATTATGTTTCATACAATTTCGATATAATTTCTAAGTAGCGTACCAAACGCATGAATCAATAATTCAATAAAATGTGTAAAAATATTAATGACAAATCTCGCATTTTATTTTCTTTTCTTTTTTTATACTTTTTTTATATAATTTTTTATATATAATTTATGTCAATAACATTAACGAGTTAGATAACATAAATTTTAGGAACATTTATAATTTTAGTACATTTTTAGAAAAAATTACAACAAAAGTGCATTCAGAAAATATTTATAGAATTAATACATTTTTAATATTTTATTTACAAAATTAGTGTATTTAGTATCCCTTTAATTTAGTTGGGTGTTTTAATGGGTTACTAATGTGGAAAATCAGTTTTGTAAATATGTAACTGTTCCCGGTTGTTTCTTGTTGCCTCTTTTTTTTTTAGTTCTAACAAAAGAGCTCTAACTCATGCAAGCATACATGTGTCAACAAGTAATACAGAGTAAGTAGAGTATCGTTCCCACAGAGAAAGTTGTCTAATTTAAATTACTATTCATCAACTAAATCACTATTTTTATATGCTTAAACTAATACTTATAATTATGATTGAAAATTACTTTAAAATCAAATAACAACTAAAATAAGAATAATAGCGAAATAAATTGAATCTGGAAGTAATGGGATCCTAACTTCATTTAATAATTTATCTAATTACAACCATCATGCAAGATTGTTCACATATCACAAGAAAGTAGCCAAGAGCACTAATATAGACATAACCATCTTTCAATGAATTATGACCTACTTACACAGCATCCACATGCAATAGACCCCATGTAATCATCAATATAACCAAAATCACTATATGCCTATGTGAAATTGCAACCATATTGAATTTAAGCACAAGCCCTTATTTAACTCATACGGTGAAACAAAGATATGTCTATCCGATTCACGAAATACAAAAGCTACACAAAACAAATTTCCCATATCGCATGCTATCATGATTACAATCCATAACTGCATGTTATTTTTCAATTCCATACAAGTAACTAAAACGAATGGTGATCAATCATTCATGCATGCAAATCAACCATGATAGAAAATCCTTATGATATGTAAAACAGTCCAGCAGTTAAGCATGCAATTAAACTACATATTAAAATCCGTTAGAATCCCATAATGGAGCTTAGTCCATGACTGAACCAAAAGCCATCATGGGATCAAAGCAAAACATGGATAATAAACAAACAATTGAAAGAGAAAGGATAGAAACGATCAAACCCGATTGTTGATTATAATCCAATAATAACGTTCAATTCCGCATTAAAATTCAGCATAAGAACAATAGTTTATCCACAGTGATTGAAATCCAATAGAAGAAATAGAAAATATGGAGGTTATGCTTGGTTCTCCACTGGAACTCACTCAAAGTGTAAACCCTAGTTACCAATATGAAAACACGTAAAAACTATTGAATGTTACGCCTGGTACCAACCAGGATTGTTTTTAACTATTACAACTCTTTCCAATTAAAAATTAAAATAAAACAGATCAATGACTTCAATTTGTCGGCGTGGTCGCAGCGCTCCTCCTTCAGTATTCCTCGCGGCCATGCAGTGTATAAATCTGGTCCCAATCCGGGTGATCGCATAGCGCTTTCTATATGTAACTATATATAGCCATGGCGTAAACCTGCTAATCATTGATTACGATTCTACATTTCTTGCTTCGCTACTAAATCATCATGTTGCTCATCCTTGTCATGCTGCTCTAGTTCAATTGTCCACCAATGCATGGTTTCTTTGCTCCACTCGATCCTCACGCCATGCATCCATTAGCCTCATGCCATCTAACATCACCAAGTTATGTCATATCCTGCACTTTTACACCAAAGGAGTTTTAAGTATATGCAATGCAAAATAACATGAAATGCAACTAAAAACACACTAAAATGTACTTGAGATGGGCATAGTTCGCGCAAATTGATATCCAATAAGTAGGTATAAAACCCACTTATCAAATACCCCCAAACTTGAATTGTTGCTTGCCCTCAAGCAATACATACTAAAAACAATGAAAATGCAACTACATTACTACGCAACTAAATTATGATGCAAACTAGTCTCACATTGTTCCAACTCTGACAGAACTTTAGTCTAAAATACGTCAGCGAATTATCCAGATTCAAGAATACAAATTCAAACCAAACTATAGGCATTATATCATACACTCAGATAATTCATAAATGCTATAGAGATGTTGTGTGTGTGTGTGTGTGTTGTGTTCACCAAGACTTGAATTAAGCAAAGAATACACATGCTAAACTACTCAAAACAAAAAATTATGGTCTAAATCAAGACTCATGTATACTTATGCAACGAAGACTGTTCCAACATATCAAAACAAACTGAGGTTCTACAAAGGGTTTAACTGCTTTATTGCTACTCACGAGGGTGATTCTCTCTCTTTCCCGCGGTGTTTATTTCTTTCTTTTTTTTCAGCGAATGCGTTTTACGCTCCATCTCGCTCCTTCCAAAGAGTCAATCATTTAGCTCAAGAAGGTTTCAAGATAGCTTTTGCTTTTCTTTTTTTTTTATATGCATAGCATACCCATGCGTTCCCACAGTTTGATTATCATGTTTTGTACAGTCTAAGTCCATTTTCTATGAATTTCTCTTTTTAAAACCACATTTCCTATTAAGCAATGCAACACATCATTCTTAAGCCTACAAGCAATTATGAACACGGCAGTGCAAATCGAAAGCATTTAAACAGCAACATGAATTTCATCGTGTAAAACATTATATCTAGGTTCATGTTATCCAAAATACTCAAAAATCCTTCAAAATTCACTATCATCATTGGCTAGACAAAATTTCCATAAAGCTAGACTTTGTGAGACATGCAAACTAAAAAAAAAAATTCTAACACATTGACAAATAAACTATTAAACTAAACATGAAACATGCAAAATTTAAATAATCATGCAAATACTGCATGCAACTACACTACTACCCTAATACCCCCAAACTTATAATATTCAATGTCCTAGTGAATGAAGGTAAAGGGTAAAGAAAACTACCCTAGTGATCAGTGGCACCACCCTCTTCGGGTGGTGAATCTGGTGGTGGATATGGCACAATTTGTCCAAATCGAGGCCACTCTAGCATTGTCCCTAGCACATGCAAAAAGCCTCGGCCAATGACCTCTTGAGACCTGTAGCAAACGCTGCGAAGTTATCGTACATGGCATCAACCTTACGCTCCAACCTTCGGAGCTCGCGATCCCAAGGGGCAGCAGATGCTTGCGCTGACGGGCCCACCTCATCTGTCTGAGAGGGCTGCTGTGATGGCTCTGGGAATGTGGGCTGGATGATAAAACCTAATTCTCTCGGATGCGGTTCACCACCCATCCAATCCTTGAACTTGGCAATAGTTGCATGACTGATGTCTTGGCTCGGGTTCTGCATCTGCTCGTTATTCCACTAGACTCCTTGTTGGGTACAAAGCATGGCTGCCACAGACGCATGTGGAATACTCCCAGTAGTGCTCCCTCATAAATAACGCAGCATATTTTGATGAATTAGGTGGCTGACGTCAATGTAATTGCCTTTGATGATGCCCCACAAAATGATAGCCCGCTCAGTGGTTATTTCATGCTGGTGAGATGATGGAACTAATTTGGCACAGATAAACAGATTACAAGCTTTGTCATATCAATTCAAGGTGGACGCTGGAAAAGATTTTGGCTCAGTCGTCCTTGCCTTATAATTCCATTTGGTGCCCGGAATGTACAATTCAGCAATCACTAATTCCAAATTTGTGTCTAAATGCGCACCTTCTACCCAATTAGCAGACCCGGTCGGTGGTGCGTCATTCATTATGAAAACTGCTCTGATCGCTGGAGGTCAAAAATCCACTTGTACTCCTCGAACCAGCGTTATCCCTCCCTTTATTTCCTTAGCATTCGCGTAGAACTCTCGAACAACCCCCATGGGAATAGGCATAGGAGTTGCAGCCAAACTAACCCAGCCTCTTTCTCGTATCATATTCCATAGTTGGTCGTCTTGCTTCTCAGGCTTAAATCCCCGTTCCTTCATAAACAATTTGGCCATGATTCGATAATATTCCATTTGTGCCTCCAGACTAATAAATTTCGTGTGGTCCACGATATCCTCTTCTTGGATACTGGAGGAAGATGCTGATGATGAAGAGATGGAGATGGAGTGTGCTCTCTTTGGACCCATTTGCAGATGATAGAGAGAATGCAAATGATTTGGTTGATAATGAATGAGAGCTGCTGATGAGAGTACCCCCAAACTCGTTGCTGCACAACCCAAGCAGAAACCCTAGAGTTATATTGCAGCTATGAAACGTGGATGTAATCATGGGGTGAAGTACTGCAGCGACAATCACTTAATGGAGAGGATAGTTAGGGCTTCAAGTTGTAATTGATGATAGAATATGCCTCTGTGTTATGTCAAGTGAGAGTCCAAATAAGCCACAACATCTGTTTTTTTTTAAAAAAAAATTCAAGTCCCAGTATCGCCCGCGGTCGCGCGGCCTTGCAGTGGAGATCCGGTGCGGGCACACGAGTGGAGAGTTGAGGCGCTTGATTGGACCACCTAGGCGGTTGTCACAATTTGGGCTATTGACTTTGGGGTGCGGGCGCGGGCGCGCGATTCCTTAAGCCTAATCATGCGCGGCCACACGATGCAGATTCCTGTACTGCAATTTTTAACTCTTAATTTGCAAAATAGTGATGCCTTCTTTTCCATTCACCTGCATCACACCAATTACCCATATCAACGTGTGAACTCCGAAATAAGCATAAATGACCAAGTAAATTCTATAGAATACTAAAACACAGTCCAATGCAGATTCAATTACACACTCACTTATGCTCAACGTAGCAATCTATCAAACATGAAATAAAGATGAACTAGCTAAATACCCTACTGAATTAATAAAAAGAAAATAGAGATAAAAATAATGGGTTGCCTCCCATCAAGCACTAAGTTATAGTCAATTAGCTTGATTAGCTTGACTATCTCTGAAGCTCATGCCGATGAAAGAATTGAGGTGACTTTCTATCTGTCCACCTCGCCACCAAAGTAATGCTTCAATCGTTGTCCATTCACCTTAAAAGGCTTGTCCAGAAACTTATCATATACTTCAATTGCACCATGCAGAAAGACAGTCTTCACTGTAAATGGTCCTGACCATCTCGATTTCAGCTTCCTGGGAAAAAGTTTAAGTCTAGAGTTATAAAGCAAAACCCTTTGTCCCGGTTCAAATGTCCTCTCTATGATCTTTCGGTCATGCCATTTCTTCACCTTCTCTTTGTACAGCTTCGAATTCTCATATGCTTGTAATCTGAATTCATCCAACTCATTGAGTGGGAGTAGGCGTTTCTCCCCTGCAGCTTTCAAATCAAAATTGAGCTTTCGTATTGCCCAATATGCCTTATGCTCTAGCTCCATAGGAAGGTGACAGGATTTTCCATACACAAGCTGGAAAGGTGACATGCCTAACGGAGTTTTGTATGCAGTCCTATAAGCCCATACTGCATCATCCAACTTTAACGACCAGTCCTTCCGTGTGGGATTCATAACTTTTTCAAGGATTCTCTTGACTTCTCGATTCGACACTTCAGTTTAGCCATTCGTTTGTGGGTGATAAGTTATAGCAATGCGATGGTTCACCCCATACTTAGCCAACAAAGCTGTAAACTGCTTGTCGCAGAAATGACTACCTTCGTCACTGATGATTGCCCTTGGAGTCCCAAACCTCGTGAAGATATTTCTGTGTAAAAATCTAAGGATGACCTTGGCATCATTTGTCGAAAGAGCTGCTTCTTCTACCCATTTCAAGACATAATCCACTGCGAGCAAGATGTAGAGATTTCCGCAAGAAGAAACAAAAGGTCCCATGAAATAAATCCCCCACACATCAAAAATTTCTACTTCGAGGATCGTATTCAGGGGCATTTCATTTCTTTTCGAGATGTTCCCCACTCGTTGACATCTATCACACCGCTGGACAAAACTGTATGCATCCTTGAAAATTGTTGGCCAATAAAATCCTGCTTGTAGTACTCTAGCCGCTGTTCTTTCTCCCCCATAGTGACCTCCATACACCGAAGAATGGCAATCTTGCAAAATCCCCTCGGTCTCGCTATGCGGAATACACCTTCTTATCATTTGATCAGAACACTGTTTAAACAAGTAAGGCTTATCCCATATATACCATTTGACATCATGCAAAAATTTCTTCTTTTGATAACCCACTAAGTCAGAAGGTACCATCTTACTCACCAAATAATTTGCGTAATCTGCAAACTATGGCACTTCCCCTTTCACCACAAACAACTGCTCATCTGGAAAGGATTCATTGATCATAACATTATTGTCTGCCTTCCTTTCCAGATTCTCTAGTCGCGATAAGTGGTCTGCCACTTAGTTTTTGGTGCCCTTTTTGTCCTTGATCTCCAAATCAAATTCCTACAATAATAAAATTCATCTGATCAACCGGGGTTTTGCATCCTTCTTTGCCACTAAATGTCGAATTGTCGCGTGATCCATGTACACAATCACCTTTGTGCAGATCAAATATGCTCAAAATTTGTCAAAGGCATACACCATTGCCAATAACTCTTTCTCTGTGGTGGTGTAGTTCAACTGTGCATCTGTAAGGGTCTTGCTGGCATAATAAATCACATGAAAAATCTTCTCTTTCCTCTGCCCCAAAACAGCCCCTACAGCGTAATCACTGGCATCACACATCAGCTCAAATGGCAAATCCCAATCTGGTGTGGTAATCACTGGTGCTGAAGTTAGTTTCCTCTTTAAGTGCTCAAATGCCAATACGCAAGATTCATCAAAATTAAACTGTGCATCCTTCTCCAACAGACTGCATAGTGGTTTAGTTATCTTGGAAAAGTCCTTGATGAATCTACGGTAGAAACTTGCATGTCCCGAAAAACTGCGAACACCTTTTACTAAAGTAGGTGCTGGCAAGTTCTCAATCGTATCCAGCTTCGCTCTATCCACCTCAAGTCCCTTCTTCGAAACCTTGTGTCCCAGTATGATTCCTTCTTGTACCATGAAATGGCACTTTTCCCAGTTCAGCACTAAGTTCGTCTCAACACATCTCTTCAAAACCATAACCAAATTCTCAAGGCATAGATCAAAAGAGTCCCCGAAGACTGAAAAGTCATCCATAAATACCTCCACATTCTACTCCACCATATCTGAAAATATAGCCATCATGCATCTCTAAAATGTGGTTGGAGCATTACACAACCCAAAGGACATCCTTCGGAAAGCAAACGTGCCATATGGACATGTGAAGGTAGTCTTTTCCTGGTCTTCTGGAGCTATCACAATTTGATTGTATCCCGAATACCCATCCAGAAGGCAATAGTACTCATGACCCGCTAATCTGTCCAACATCTTATCAATAAATGGTAGTGGAAAATGATCTTTCCTTGTAGCTTTGTTGAGCCTGCGGTAGTCCATGTAGACTCTCCACCCCGTCACTATGCGTGTTAGAATTAACTCATTATTTTCATTGGTCACAATGGTCATACCACCCTTCATCAGTACACACTACACTAGGCTCACCCATGAGCTGTCTGAAATCGGATAAATTATTCTTGCATCCAGCCATTTCAGTACCTCTGTCTTGACCACTTCTTTCATTATCGGATTAAGCCATCTTTGTTGCTCAATTGACGGCTTACTACCATCCTCCAGCAAGATCTTATGCATGCAAAACGAAGGGCTGATCCCTTTGATATTTGCTACGGTCCATCCAATAGCTGATTTGAACTCTCTAAGCACTCGTAACAGTTTTTCTTCTTAAAAAGATGTTAGTGCAGAAGAAATAATCACAGGTAATTTTGAATCTTTATTTAAAAATGCGTACCTGAGATGATCTGGAAGTGGTTTTAATTCAAGCTCTAGAGGTGTCTCAAGAGATGGCTTTAATTTTGCCGATGACTCTCCAGCTTTCGTCAATGGCTCGACAGGTGTCCTGAATTTTCTGAATTGTGGAGTGGTATCCAGATATTGCACAAGTTCATCGAATTCCTCATCCTCCAAATCTGAATTTTTAGCGATTACACTCCTCAACGGTTCATAGTTCACCAAATTCTGTACCTCATCATTTAAGACCTGATCCACCAAATCAACCAGGAAACATTCTCCTTCATCTGTTGTAAACTTCATGGCCTTGAAGACATTAAAGGTAGCCTCCTGATCATGTATACGCATCGTTAGTTCCCCTTTCTGCACATCTATCAAAGTCCTGCATGTGGCTAAGAATGGTCTCCCCATTATGATTGGTATGCTTTTATCTTCCTCATAATCTAAAATGATGAAGTCAGCCGGAAAGATAAATTTGTCCACTTTCACCAACACATCTTCAACTATTCCTTGTGGATACATGATGGATCTGTCAGCTAGCTGTAATGAAATGTTTATCGGCCTTGGAGCCGGCAATCCCAACTGGTTAAATATTGGCAAGGGCATCAAATTGATACTTGCCCCAAGATCACATAAACAATTACTGAAACTCATCTTCCCGATTGTGCATGGAATTGTGAAACTGCCCGGATCCTTCAGCTTTGGAGGTAATTTCTGCTGAAGCACTGCACTGCATTCCTCTGTCAAGGCCACTGTCTCAAACTCGTCTAATCTCCTCTTCCTTGACAATATACCCTTCATGAACTTTACATAGCTTGGCATTTGTTCCAATGCCTTGGCGAAAGGTATGTTGATTTGCAGCTTTTTAAAGACCTCCAGAAACTTGCTGAATTGCTTATCTTCCCTCTGCTTATTCAATCTCTGCGGATACGGAACCCGAGGGTGAACTGGTGGTACTGTACTCTTAAGCTTCTCCTCTGAACTTTCTTTATCCTTCTCTTCATCTGCGGCCTCGTAATTTTCTTGATTTTTTTCTCACGATCATTTGCTTTCTCGCTCATGCAACAAGCATAACATCCCTTTGTAAATCGGTGCATGCACGCCGACTCTCGCCTTCTGCAATGTTTTTCCCAGATCTCAATGTGATCGCTCGACACTGTTCCTTCCCGTCTCTTCTTGGATTTGTCTCTGTATCACTTGACAATGAACCTTGGGGCCTGTTGTTAAGCATGCTCGCCATCTGCCCCATTTGAGTCTCTAAATTTTTAATAGCCACTGCTTGGCTTTTGATCATCACCTCCGTGTTTGCCATGTACTTCAACATCATCTCCTCCATTTCTGATTTCTTCTCTTGCTGAGGTGCAGCTAGAGTGTGATGTTGTTGTTGTTGAGAAAATCCCGGTGGAAACGGTGGTTTTGGTGTAAACTGTGGCTGAGATGGCTGTAACTGAAATTGTTGATTCGACTGAAACTGATTCTGCTGATACCCTTGGTTATTTGACCAACTGAAGTTTGGATGGTTGCGGTTGTTGGGGTTGTATGTGTTCTGAAACTGTCCTTGTTCTTTCCTGTAATTTCTCACATACTGTACTGACTCCGAGCTGATAGCACATTGATCTGTGGAGTATGACCCCGCACAAATCTCACATACGAAGGCAACTGTTTTCGTCTTACTCTCCGACAATGTATCTATTTTCTTTGCCATAGCTGCCATCTGTGCCAACAACTGCGTAATAGCATCCACTTCCAACAAACCTGAAACCTTGGGATGTGGCATCCGAGATGTAGGATTTTGAAAGTCATTTGCTGCCATAGTCTCGATAAGGTTATAGGCCTCTTCGTAGCTCTTTGCCCATAATGCCCCTCCTGCAGCTACATCTACAATAGGCCTCAACTGCCATCCCAATCCATTGTAAAACGTGTTGATCACCATCCAATCTGGCATACCATGGTGTGGACACTTTCGTAACATCTCTTTATATCTCTCCCATGCTTCATATAAGGACTCGCCCTGATGTTACTCAAACTGAGAGATAGTTGTCCTCATCTTTGCAGTCTTAGCCATTGGGAAAAACTTGGCTAAGAATTTTTGTGCTAAGTCCTCCCATGTAGTGATTGACCCTGACGGCAAAGAATGCAGCCAACTTCTCACCTTATCCCTCAATGAGAATGGGAATAGCCTAAGTCTGATAGCATCCTCCGTCACACCGTTGTATCTGAATGTATCATAAATCTCAATAAAACTCAACAGGTGTTCATTCGGATCATCCGTAGCAGCACCCCCAAACTGTACCGAATTCTGAACCATCTAAATAGTGCTCGGTTTTAATCTCAAAAGTATTTACTGCTATTGTCAGTCTGACTATGCTAGACTGAAGTCCATTAATATTCGGCATGGAATAGTCTCTTAGAGCCCTGTGCTCCTCTCTTTGCTCTACTCTTTGTTCATCTGCCATGTCAGATATAGTACCCTCTAACTGTGCTTGTAAATTTCTCCGCACACTCGCTTTCTAACCTCTCCCGTTAATATTATCCTGCGATGGTATCAATTCGGAATTAGATGATCGCGTGTGCATAAAACTCTACAAGTACCTGTAACCAAAAACAAAACAAAAATAGAAATGAGATAAGATTAGATTTGTCTAAGTCATACAATATAGCTTAAAACTAATGATAATTATTTAAATTTAAACGCCTTTCCCCGGAAATGGTGCCAAAAACTTGTGCCTCTTTTTTTTTAGTTCTAACAAAAGAGCTCTAACTCATGCAAGCATACACGTGTCAACAAGTAATACAGAGTAAGTAGAGTATCGTTCCCACGGAGAAAATTGTCTAATTTAAATTACTATGCATCAACTAAATCACTATTTTTATATGCTTAAACTAATGCTTATAATTATGATTGAAAATTACTTTAAAATCAAATAATAACTAAAAAAAAGAATAATAGCGAAATAAATCGAATCTGGAAATAATGGGATCCTAACTTTATTTAATAGTTCATCTAATTACCACCATCATGCAAGATTGTTCACATATCACAGGAAAGTAGCCAAGAGCACTAATGTAGACATAACCATCTTTCAATGAATTATGACCTACTTACACAGCATCCACATGCAATAGACCCCATGTAATCATCAATATAACCAAAATCACTATATGCCTATGTGAAATTGCAACCATATTGAATTTAAGCACAAGCCCTTATTTAACTCATACGGTGAAACAGTATATGTCTATCTGATTCACGAAATACAAAGCTACACAAAACAGGCCCATATATGCATGCTATCATGATTACAATCCATACCCGCATGTTATTTTTCAATTCGATACAAGTAACTAAAATGAATGGTGATCAATCATTCATGCATGCAAATCAACCATGATAGAAAATCCTTATGATATATAAAATAGTCCAGCAGTCAAGCATGCAATTAAACTACATATTAAAATCCATTAGAATCCTATAATGGAGTTTAGTTCATGACTGAACCAAAAGCCATCATGGGATCAAAGAAAAACATGGATAATAAACAAACAATTGAAAGAGAAAGGATAGAAACGATCAAACCCAATTGTTGATTATAATCCAATAATAACGTTCAATTCCGCATTAAAATCCAGCATAAGAACAATAGTTTATCCACAGTGATTGAAATTCAATAGAAGAAGTAGAAAATATGGAGGTTATGCTTGGTTCTCCACTGGAACTCTCTCAAAGTGTAAACCCTAGTTACCAATATGAAAACACGTAAAAACTACTGAATGTTACGCCTGGTACCAACCAGGATTGTTTTTAACGATTACAACTCTTTCCAATTAAAAATTAAAATAAAACAGATCAGCAGCTTCAGTTTTCGTGCGCGGGCGTGCACTCCTCCTTTGTATTCCTCATGGCGGTATGAGTAAAAATTCGTCTAGTAGGGTGATCGGCATACGGTAGCGTATGTAAGCTTTATATAACCGCTGCGGCCACGTAAACCTGCAATGTTGATTCGGTTCTCATTGCCATCTCTCGACTCTGTATGTATTGTTCATCCTTGTCATGCTGCTCTAGTTCAATTGTCCACCAATGCATGGTTTCTTTGTTCCACTCGATCCTCACGCCATGCATCCATTAGCCTCATGCCATCTAACATAACCAAGTTATGCCATATCTTGCACTTTTACACCGAAGGAGTTTTAAGTATATGCAATGCAAAATAACATGAAATGCAACTAAAAACACACTAAAATGTACTTGAGATGGGCATAGTTCGCGCAAATTGATATCCAATAAGTAGGTATAAAACTCACTTATCATTTCTCTCCACTCTGACAATTTGAATTGCATGTCAAACCTGAGTAATCGTGCATTCTGTTTATAGTGCAGTTGGTAACCAAACCTTCATACAAAGGTAACCATTTTAGTTTATGTGGGTAACCAAATAGTCATAAAAAAAATTCAGTATTTGTTTTCTTTATCTTGTTAAACTATGATGAAATCAGAGAGTAGTCGCGTAGTTTTATTCAATATTGTGTAACACAATCTCGGCTACCTTACATCAACAAAAAGGTGCAGTTGGTAGCCAAACCTTCTTACAAATGTAACCATTTTAGTTTTTGTGGGTAACCAGATAGATATAAAAGAATTTCAGAATAATTACAAGTGTTACATGTATTTGTTCTTGTTAAACCGTGATGGAATCAGAGAGTAGTCGTGTGGTTTTTCTCTTACTTAATGTAAGAAGAAAAAATTATAAAATATTATTCAATATTGTGTAACACAATCTCGGTCACCTTACATCAATAAGAAGATGCAGTTGGTAGCCAAACCTTCATACAAGGGTAACCATTTTAGTTTTTGTGGGTAACCAAATAGTCATAAATATTTGATGGTTTGCCGTCGTTTCTTCATCCGATCAGAGCTCTCTTTGCTCGGCGGGCATCATAGACCGTTCATTTAAATCACGATTATTTACATTCGCTCCAGCTTCTATCAAAGTAGAAACAAAGTAAGAGTTTCCACACCTAGCAGCGGATCTCAGTAGCGAATAAAGCTGGGATTCATCACAAACTGAAATTGCTTTTGATAGAATATAAGTGATATCTAGTTTTCTTGGAGAATGAGCAAGGAGAAATTCGACGACCTGGGGACCCACAAAGGAGATGGGGATGGTGGCATCCTTGAAAATTTGGGGCCCTAATTTTGAGAACAGTCCTGATTGGCTTTTCCAGTAGGGAGCACTGACGATTTGACTATAATGGTGTCTAGAGGTGTGGAGAGAGGAGGATGATGATTATCTTGATGAAAATGAAGAAGAGTTTGAAGATGATGAGATATCATATCTCGAAGGCCGCAAATCAACTTAAAATTCTTGAATTTGTTCCTAATGCAGCTCCCAACAATGGCAGATGAGAGATGTAGGGTTTGTTTTGGTTGATAACTGTCGCATCTATAGGATAAGATTTCTCCTTGATTTAAGGGTTTTTTATTTTTGTAGAATTGAATAATATGATGTGTTTATTGTGTTGCACTATTTTTGTAATTATTTTATTGATGCATTACTCTTGTAATTACTTATTAATTATTGTATATTATTGAAAAGAACCCATTATTTTAACCACACTCCGACTGCACCAATCTACACCAAACTTTAACACAAAACAAACCGCCCAACACCTGCAAACATAATAATCGCCTAATCGGTACTACTTATACAAAACCCAAGCCCTAACCAAACAAAACAAAAATATAGACTAGAAAGTAAAAACCACCAGCTCAACCCACACAACTACAAACCAACCACAAAAACCACTAGCCAATCCATACAATATTGAACCAACTCCATAAACCACCAGCCCTACCAATATTCTTAATTAGTTTTTGCATATACAAAATAATTATTTTACCCTCTTTTTTCCTTCTTTTTTCTCTCTTTTCTCTATGCAAAAAACCCTTGCCTCTATATTTTCATTTTTTTTTTTTTTGGGAGGTTTGGCTTCTCTGATCTACATTAAAAAAACCATCCCAAAGTTTTTTTTACATTTTTTGGTTTTCTTGTTCTTATTTTCTCCCTTTATAAGGTTTTCTTTTTTATTTTTTTGTTCGATTAAAGTCCTTTTATGGGGTTTCTTTACACTTTATCGGGTTTTATTTTCCCTAGTTTGGATTTTTTCAATATGTGGAGTCTTTCTTCTCCTAATTTGAGATTTACTCATTCAACAATATTTTTTTCCATGGTCTTTCCATGGATGAGGTTTGATTTGCATTTAGGGGCGAAGCTAGGGTTAGTCAGTGGGGTCAATTGCACCCACTGGATTTTTTATTTTTTTTTAATATATAATAAATAAATTTTTTTTTTGTGGGATAGAAGAGTCAATTGCACCCACTGAAATCCTCACCTCATACACAATAACACGAACACATTTTACTTCATCAGTTCATCTCGCTTGTAACTTGTTCGCTGAGAGTCACAGGGACGAAGCTACTGAAAAGATATCAGCTGGTATCACTGGCTCCATTCATCTCCCAGACTCCCACCTCTTCGGCTCTTCCCCAAGACGGCAAGACCCCAACT
This sequence comes from Panax quinquefolius, assembly GCA_020205615.1. NCBI lineage: Eukaryota > Viridiplantae > Streptophyta > Magnoliopsida > Apiales > Araliaceae > Panax > Panax quinquefolius. The sequence goes on along the minus strand of JAINUW010000631.1, from coordinate 65,212 downwards.
CCAAAGCCATCTATCAGTTGGTAAAATTTATGCTTTTAGGATTTTTAATTGAGGGTTTTCCTTATTTTTTGTCTAATTGGTTTGTGAATTCTTGATAGTTTCTATCTATAATTGGGGGTTTTCCTTGATTTTCTATCTTTATGCCATTATCAAATTGGGGGTTATAATGGTGAAAATCAAACTTTTGATTTCATAGAGTCCATATATTATAAAATTGGTAGTGTGGCCTAAAAAATATGCAGTCCATATATAATAAAATTGTCAAACATACAGCAGTTTACTGTCCCAAGACAGCACCAATTTCTTTATCAAGGCCACTCAGATCATCTTCAGAGTTACCTGCAGTGGCCTAAAACAAACAACATGCTCTATCAAACTTTTTTGAAGAATCATTCAGATTCATGTGTGCTTACTGCTTATTAGACCGATCAAAGATCCAGTTAATCACCAAATCTTTCACATTTAATCACTAGGATAAAGCTTGCTTTCACATTTAATTTGGGTGCCAAGATTTCTTTTGCCAGACAAGTGCTGACCATAAAAATCCTGTGCAACCTATCTGACCACACTCTTTTATCAGACAAGTGCTTGAAAATAGATAGCAACTACTATGGACAAATTTGTATTCAAAAAAGTTTCTGCATTTGAAGGATCATGTTCTAACAAAAATCAGAAAAAGGATGATGATAAAGTAGATTTGGGAAATCTTGAAGCAGACCTCGGGTTGCGAAGGAAATATCAAAGTATCATTCTAATATTCAAGATGAAGAAGAGCATTCATGCTAAAGGGTCCTTGTCAGCCGCTCGTTTTTTGTTACTATAATTATCAATTTTAATTTATTGTTTGATACTCTAATAATCGCCGCTACTGTCAACAATTCCTGGCTTCGCCACAGTTTGCATTAATGGGTGAAAATAGATTTATTTAAATTTGGATATGTAGTTGTCACGACGGGCTCCTTTTCGTTCCTCGTGTTAAAAAATTACGCAAATCTGTTTTGCTTTATTTTTAAAAAATACATACATATACTCAAGTTTCAATTTTCAATTCGAAACCGGAGATATCTCTAGTATTTTTATAATTCGATTCATTTATTAATAATAATTATTCTGTCCTTATTCCAGGATTTTGTTAAAAAAGAAAAAAAAACAATTATTGTACTCTCCCATGCAATTAGACCATTATATGTACACAAAATGTACATTTTGAATATTTATTGTTGTTAAAAAAAATCAAAATTATGACCATGCGTTTTGTGTAATCAAATTATTCAAACCTTAATAATCCTTAAAAACAATAATTTCTTTTCCAGTAAATATAATATTTGCCTAGTTAAAAGTCAAGTACCATCTAAAATATTGATACCCTCGGTCCGTTTAGCCAAAACAATGCACCACCTCCTTGCGTGCTAGACATGATCAAAAGATCTAACTTCACTCAGATTTTCTTAGTGTGGAAGCAAAATATGAATACATTGATAAACAAAAACAGCAGAGGAATACAAATATCAAGCAGCTATTAGAACTTGAGCCATTTCTTCTCTCTTTCTTTGCTGGCAACTGCACTTGAAGCAGATGCATGAGCCTCCTCGACCTGTGCCAAAGCTTTGCGAGTATTGTTCAGTTTTCTCATAGCAGCCTCATAAACCACCTTCTCTTTCTTGTTCCGGCTAACCATTTCTTCCAGCTTCTTAATCCGCAGCCTCAACTCTTTCACCTCATCATCATAAGCAACTAAAGCCCGCCTATCTTCTTTCTTCCCGTCCCCAGAGCCTTTGTTCTTCTGTGTTTTTCCCAAATCCCCACCACTCAACAAGTCACCATGCTTTGCAAGGTGTGTATTGATGAGACTAAAGACATCGGGGCTTGATTCCTCCGTCTCTTTGGCTAGCCTAGCTGCTGTTGCAAACTTCTTGTCGCGTTTTCTCTTCCCACCTCTGCTTCGTCTCTTTTCGGGATTATCTTTTTTCTCGACGTCCTCTTGAGGCTCGAGAGCATAATCAAGAGACTGCTTTGGCGGAAGTACTCTCACTGAGATGGGATCCAGCATTCCTTGCCCTGTAACACCGAGACCCATTCCTTCGCTGTAACCCATATTAGCCATCATCTTTGAAGCAATACCACGAGTGTGATTCTCCCACTTTGCAAAAACAGCATATTCAGTCTGAATACCCCTTTGCAAGGTAGAGCTTTCAAGAAACCCTAAACCTTCTGAGCTATCTTCATCATAGTCACTAAAATCGGATTGCTCCGAACATGAGTCCTTTCCGTCTTCGTCCCTCATTTGAGCATATTCAGACAATGAAATAGCGTCGGTCCCAAGCCTTAAAGAGCTTCCATCGTCTCGAAAAACAACTTGACCCACTCTTAGTTTTTCATCCCATAATTCAAGTTCAGCTTTCCGCCAAATGCCAGCTTTACTGTCTGGGGCAGCCCAAATACTAGAACCCACCAGCGATTGATCCCAAACTGTGGGTATATACTTCTTCAGGGAATATAATGGTACATTAACCCCTAATGCACAAATGACACTACATTAGTTGAGTTCACAGATGCTTGGGAAACTTATAAGAGCAAGTGAAGGAGAAGATATGCGCTAGCTTAATATCCAAAATAAGCTTCTTTTTCAGGAAATGACAAAGAACTTGTAGAAGTTGAGTAAATGGCAAAATGCAATTACGAGAAATAAATAGCAGCAATTTTTATTGGAAATAATAAGGATAACAGAAATAATAACAATCGCCAATGCACCCATTGTTCAACTCCTCTATCAAGAATGTGGCAGCATTAGGTGAGGCAGAAAAGTAGACTAACAAATGCACGTGTACTAAACTTTTCCAATTGGGGAGCAGAAAGATTGTTACTGAAAAAGCTCTTCCAATATTCCAACTAAAAAGAAAATGTCTCGTATTTTCATGAATGTCATTTTCGTAATATGCAAAACAATCCCATTCACCCAGGTATTCCACATCAGTTTCAACAATAAAAGAAACAGAGTTTTGGAGTGGGAAGTCTTTGGAACCATTTCCAAAGTTTATTTGTGGATTCATAGAACTATTGCAACATACCATGAGATAAGCGGCAGTTAGAACCAAATCGACATCGTTGCTGTTGGAAAAACTTGCACATCTGCACTCGGTGGTCCAGTATTAGTAAGTTGATTTACTAAAATCAGTGGACTTGATGTTACAATAATAATTAAATCAACAATAGTTTACCCATGCTTAGATTACTGTAGGTTGTGCTGAAATGTTTTCTTAGCCAAACAGAAAACCAATTGCTAGTAGACTGATAAATAAGATATATAAAATGTGCCTGTGTTGCCACAATTAGTTGGCAGTGGCAAGACCCAAAATGACGCAATTTTGAGGAATGAAATGGTTAAATGACAAACATGCTATGAAAATGGTCAAAGTGACTAAATTGACATTTATTGAAATCCCACCAACTACATTGTTTTGGGTTGTTGTAATAACATATACTATGACAACCATAGCAAATGTGTTTTGCTCTTGTTTTTTTGATAGGCAAGTTTAGCTCCAAGTATGAGGACTGGAACCAACCACATTTAAAGTTAATTTTTAAGGCCACTCCCTACTACCATATATATATATGGAAAATGATCCATAGCCACTGCTGACTATGGATCATTTTCTAGCCAACTCATCCTCAGTCGTTCATTGCAATAACTGACGACCAAAATTAAAAGGGAAGATCAAGTATCTACAAGAAGTTCCTACCGCAACAACTTCCTGCGAATAGTTTTTTTAAGTTAAAAACCCAGAAAGGGTCAAAACACTCATTTTCTCTCCTAACCCAAAACTTTCTCTTTCTCCAACAAAATTTCAAAATTCAATATCTTTTTCGTTATAAATTCAAAATGGAAAGATCTCGAAAAGATCTTCAAAAGATGAGACATTGTAGATATGCTTAGATATAGTTAAAATGTCAAAATTTGCAACCTACGCTTATAATGGTGTATTTCAAAATACAAAATTTTAATCCCAATTTTGATCATTTTAGCTAAATAAAAAGATATCAACAATAGATCTTATTTTAAAGATGTTAATGAGCGCTTTTTAACGATATATAGATTAATAATTTTGGGTTTGTAACAAAAAAGGTATTTATAGAAATTGAGAAGCTTATTTCATTGAAGTTAATTCTTTCTATTACATAGATTGATATATATACTTCCTAATTACAGTTATGGTAATTCCTAAATTACAGTAATGTGTACACACTGATTAAGGAAGCTACAATTATGGTGTGTCCTGTCATATCATCTAACACAATCTGTCATATCTTCCAACACTCCCCCTCAAGTTGATCTTCTAACACTCCGTCCTTCTTCTTTGCAAACAATACCGATGCTCCCCACGGAGAAACACTCGGTTGAATGTACTTCCTGTCTGATAATTGTAGTTCAATCATTAGTTCCTTCATTTCTACCGGCGCCATCCGATATGATGCCCTAGGAACTGGTGTCGATCTTGGTACCACATCGATCACAAATTCGACCTCCCTATCTGGCGGAAGACCCGGTAACTCAGCTAGAAATACATCCGCGAATTCTTGCACTATAGGTATCTGTTCCAATGATACTCCCATTCCTTGGGTATCAACAACATGACACAGGTATCCTACTTCTTCAATAACTTTTTAGCTTGTGTCATGGTTAGACAACAAGATCGTCTCGATGATTTACTATCGTAGAACACTACCATGGGCTTCTTAGAAGTTCTAAGGTTTACACTCTCCCTCTGACAGTCGATAATCGCCCCATGGTTAAACAACCAATCCATCCCGAGAATTACATCGAATTCTCCCAACTTTATCGGTATTAAATCTACCGATAATTTGTTACCTCTTATCTCTACGCAACAATTCCTATGAATATGTTCAACAGGGATTGTTTCATCGTTTGCTACCTTAATATTTAAAGGTATCGCAAGTCTTTCACGGAATAATCCTAAACGGCTAGCAAATTCACAGTTATAAAAGAACAAGTAGCACCCGAATCAAATAGTACATAAACATTTATTTCATTGACCGAGATACTATATGCCACGACATCTGCTGATGCAACTGCATCTTGAACTATCATATTAAACGTACGGGCCTGAGATCTACTCGGTGGTGTTGGTCCAGTAATAGTTAATTTTCCACTACTAGTACCCTTACTACCCTCCGACCCCTTCTTAGGACAGTTCCTCGCCATGTGGTCAGTCGACCCACACACGAAACAGCCTTGATTCTTCTTAGGGTTAAGACAGTTAGGCGAAATATGACCCTCATACCCACAATTGTAACAAGCTGACTTCCCCTTGAGACAAACTCCTAAATAAGACTTCCCACACATCTTACAAGCTTCAATCCTTCTCTTAGGATCTCCTTGTTTTGCTCCTGATATTCCCAAAGTTAAAACCCTTCCTCTTTGGCGCACTTCCGCTACCACTAGCTCCCTCAGTCTTTACCCCTCCAACACTCTTATTTTTCTTATCCTTGTGGTATTAGCTTAAAGTCTCGCTACCACCTTCAGCAATTATAGCCTTTTCCAATATGGTCCCGAACTTTTTGCTTTGGAACACCGATATTCTATTATAGAGCCAAGGCTTCAAGCCTTGCTCAAATCTCTGCGTCTTTCTCACCTCAGTATCCACCTGGTATGGAGCGAACCTCGCCAGTTCATTGAACTTGGCCGCGTATTCCGGAACCGTCATGTCCCCTTGTTTAAGTTCTAAGAACTTAATCTCCATCCTACTCTGCATGCTAGTAGGAAAATAATTTTCGAAGAAAAGTTTCTTGAACTTTTCCCATGTCACAACTCCCTCTTCAGCCCTACTCTGGTTTGCCTCCCACCAGTAGTTGGCCTCTCCCTTCATTATGTAAGCAGCAAAAGAAGTCTTTTGCTCCTCATCGACGTTTACAATCACAAACACCATTTCGATCTCTTTTACCCACGTTTAGGCCACGATCGGGTCCATAGTTCCCTTAAACTCTGGAGGACTCACACTCTTAAACTACTTAAAAGTAGTAGCACATACTACCCCAAGGAACTACTGGTACATTACCCCCAGTTCTATTAAATGCAACCGTTAATAAATTAACGAACTCTTGCATAGGGCTGTTCTGACCATCTTGATTATTCTCATTACGTGATTACGTTGTCTTCTCCTTGGCGCCATTTTTCTGTTTAAATAAATAAAGTTTCGTTTTATTTACCCTTTTCTTTGACTTGGTTATTATTCATCAAACAATAACACATACTATCTAGGGCTGAGCATTCGGTTATAACCGAACCGAACAAGCTATTCGGTTATAACCGAAAACCGAAATTCACCCTTTTCAAGTATCCGAACAACAACCCGAAATATAAGGTAACCGAAAAACCAAAAAACCGAATTTGTTACTCGGTTATTCGGTTAATAACCGAAACTGAGTCGAGAAAAAGTGTTTACTCCAAAAGTAGAAATTCAGTCACAAATTTGCATATAATACAACACAGTAAATCAACAAATTAAGGGATTTAAGGTAGAAGCCAAAGATGAAAAATATGACAGAAAAATAAGGGGTTAAAAGAGGGTACAGATTCTCCATAATGATTAACAGGCGCTGAGCAAACTGAATGTATAAAATATTTGCCTAATATCGCCTTGAAGTGAACGAAGAAAATAGTGTTTATATATGAAGTGAACTGAGGCAAACCACATAGTGCAGGGAGCTCGGTCGCGTAAAAGCATCGGCATCGCCTTGATCTAATTTCCGACAGCAACTACCTCTTCCTCTTCTCCTTCCTCTACTTTTTGATGGAGGTGAAAATTGGTTATGGGGTTTGGTTACGATTTTCAGATCTAGGACTAAGAGTGAGAGAAGAGAAATCAGTGTGTGAGAGAAGAGAGGTGAGAGAGATGACTGAGAGATGATAGATCTGACATTGAGAGTATGAGAGTCCGAGAGATAGAGACGTGAGAGGTGAGAGAGACTGTGTTTAGATCTGAGAATTGAGACTCTGTTTAGAGATGTGAGAGGTGAGAGGTGAGAGAGACTGTGTTTAGACTGTGGTTAGAGGTGAGAGACGTGAGATGTGAGAGAGATGATACTGATAGATCTGAGAATTGAGACTGTGTTCAAGTGATTTAACTTTTTAAGACTTTTTTTTTCTTATTCGGTTAACCGAATAACAAAATTTTAAAAACCAAACCCGAACCCGAAAAGTGGATATTAAATCGGATATAACCGAAATTAAAAAAAAAACAAAAAACCGAAATAATTCTGTTAAAAAATTTCGGTTGTGTTCGCTGATTCGGTTTTATCCGTTTTTTGCTCACTCCTAATACTATCATCAAGCACATTTAATAAAAACCTTGTTATATTAATATGCTTCTTCATAGTTAAAACTATTTACACATTGGTTCCATAGACAGGGCTATTACATTTCTATCCCGCGATCGACTTCCAAAAGTTGGGATTTACAAAAAAACTACTCTTTAGTTATACAAAAGAGGGTTTTATGTCACTATATAGATACACAAAATATTTACATATCTATTCTTCTCTACTACTACTAGCACTGCCTAACTGCATTCTCGTGCTTTTGGTTCGCCAAAATCACCACAATATCCCTACTAATAGTGTGACAAGTCTTCCCCGGCTCAATCGAATAACAAGCGATTTTTAGCTTGAAATCTTCATAAGCACTCTTATGGATGTAAGATATCTGTGTTATCTTCTGGTTCTTCTCTCCCAGTTCCTTACGAAGCTCATCGTCATCGGCCTCGTGCTTATAGTCTCTAGCCTTGTCCTTCATAAGCACTTTCTCATCATGCTCTAAAAAATCTGCTTATATAGACTCCTTTGCCTCATGGAGGTCATTAACCTCCTCCCTTAGATTCTACACATCAGTGCGCAGTTGCACATTCCGATCAAGCACTGCCAGATACAATGCCCTCACTGCCTCTGGTGGTGTTGGCTCTAGTGCAGGTACAACCGTATTAAACGATGCCACCTCCATGTCATCCTCCTCATCGGCCACCACATCAAAGTATGATGCCGACCCTAAGTTCTCGAAGTCCTCATATGGATATTCCTCCTCTGGCTCTGACTCCTCTATGTTCACCATCGATACCTCCGCCACTGTCATTGGTACTAGTGCTAGCATGTTAACTGACTCCTCGCTCACCACATGTATATCTCTATACATAGAACTATCGATTGACATCTTCAATAACACATAACATGTTGATTAGTACATAATACAAAATATTATAAGCACCAATCACATTTAATCTATTTAAGGTTAATTTTCATCTTTTAAATCTTCCTGCAATGAGTCTCCTCACTACATTACTTAAGAACTGTATTTGAATTCATTAACTTCTAACTTCTACTATTACCAAGGTTATAGCCTAATGTTCTCCCCCCTAAAGTTTTATAACCTACAGCTCTGATACCAACCTATAACGCCCCCAAATCCGGGTACTTTCAACCCACAGATATGGTGCTACACGGTGCTCTTAACTACACATTTATTGAACTGAAAACTTGCATCAATACTGATAGGTATAATTTTATTTTATATATTTTGATGATAACAATTATGTTTTAATTAAATATGTAATTATTTAATTATTTTTCTTTATTATTTTATTCTAACTATTTTATGTTTTTACTTGAATTAATTTTTATTGACCTTGATAAATTATATGCCAAGTGTTAAATAAATTAATTCATATGATATTCAAGGCAAGGAAATCCTATTTCTTTTTCTAAACTAAAGTTGGGCAAAATGTTTTATGCATGTATACTTCATATATACTAAAACATGTAGCAAATATACTTATTATATATATATATATAAACCGGACATATATATATATATATATATGCATATACACCATACAAATATTATATAATTTAAATGCATGCTTGCTAAAACCGTGTATATGTGCTGGCAATTTTTTTAAAACCCATGCCACTCATTTTGGGACCAAAGGAAAACCGTGTGTTGGCATTAAATTCAGCTTTCAAAATGTGGTCAAATATGAGGAATAAATGCTAAGTTGATGAAGTGTTGCCTGGGCGGAATATCGAGTCTCTACCTCGTAAAAATTGATTTTAATCCAGACCGTCCAATTCAAAAATCTTTCATCCAAACCGAGCATTCAAAAATCAGATTTCCAAAATTACATTTTTGCCCCAACTTCAAAAATTCTATAAATGGGAAGTATTTCATTCATTTGGTTTTTACCAATTCAGTGAAAAGCAAAACGTACTCTCCTTGCCTACATTCTCTCTAAAAGCTTCATATCTCTTCTTATAAAAGTTCTGATTTTTTGAAGAGAAAAATTGGTCCAAGTACTGAGATAAGTTTAATTTCTGTTGAATTATTTCTTACTTGTATTATATCTATAGATATACAAATACACATTGTTCTACACAATTTTATATATCTATATTTCATCTATTTGTCAAATAAAAGAATACTTGGGCGCCGCAAGACTACGGAGATACACCTCTACGAAGAGGAATTCGAACCGTACGATTCCTTATAGTCTTCAGTAACCTTTTATCGACATTATTTATATAAATATCGTAAAATAGATACAACACTTGATAGCTCAAAACGACACTGAGATACTACTCCAAAAAGGGTAGTCATCTGAACTGGATTTGAGAATCGTAGTGATCTATTGAAAATATTTATATAAATATCAATTGTGAAAATTATAAATTTTGTCATACTTAGACGCCGCAAGGCTACGAAGATACACCTCTACCAAGAGGAATTCGAACCGTACGATTCCTTATAGTACTAAGTGACATTATCTATAAAAGTTCACATAATAGATAAAATATTCTTATATTTTATTTGAGTTAAACAGTAATATTTGTTATATCAGTTTGTGCTTAACTGATTTAAATATTACACTTGATAAATATTGTTTGATTTGGTTTATTCCTTTATACAAGTATTGATTTATAAAAATAATTCACATAATACTTGGTAAAGACTATCTAAGAAACAATTCTATATTATCCATAGAAAAACACTCTTTATTTTAAAGAATTGCTAATTCTATATAAAGTACCTTAAAATCATATATTTGCTTAATCAGAAGCATTAGTGGATCTAAACAAAATTTCTATCTGCTTTCGAGAAGCTCATTGTTGAATATAAAAGTTCTTGAACTTTTATATAGATATATTTGTTCTTAATTTTCTATCTGCTTATTGGAGAAGCATTAATCTGTACTTAACTATTATTAGCTTTTTGAAGAAGCACATTGTTGTAAACTTATTTGTAAACAGAGAAAGGGTTAGAGTTAGTTTATTTTATGTACCTGTGAGAAAGACGAGTAATTCTTCGACCAAGACCAGAGTCTTAGAGAGGTCAGCAGGAAGTTGAGTCTCTAGTGTACTTGTGAGGTGAAGAAGAGGCTGTTGTTTCAAGACCAGATCATAGAATAGAACTAATCTCAAAAGGTGGTACAACTAGACTTGAGGAAGGAGCATGGAGCTTGCTGTCCAAAATAGAATAGTTAAATAGTTGGAAGTTTGCCTATAAAATTTTGTAAAGGCTTCTCCGCCTATTGAAGGAGTTTTTATTACTGATAGTAATAGGATCTCAAGTTCCAAGTAGGGACTTGAGACTGGACGTAGCAACATACCAAAGGGTGTATGTTGTGAACCAGATAAATCTCTGTGCATTGTGATTGAATTTTTATTATCTTGCATGCTAATTACTAAAATTGTTAATTAATTACCAAAAATTCAAAAATGCCTAAATATAATTTTTAACGAGTAATAATCTATTCAACCCCCCTTCTAGATTATTATTGACCTTTTAATTGGCATCAGAGCAGTGCTCTTTAACTTGTTTGTTGAGTATATACAGGCATACCTAAGAGTAGATCCATGGCTTTCTGAATGCTATCTTGGTTGCGAGAGAAGGACCTGTCATGTCCGACCTCCACTATTCGACCAATACCAACTTTGCTACCTGGAAAAACAGATTCAAAATTTATGCCAAATCCCAAGGAATCAAAATTTGGTGTGCCATCGAACGAGGTCTACAAATTCCAACCAAAATCCAAGGAGAAAAGATTGTCGAAAAAGACATGAATTTACCACTGAAGAAGAAGAAATCATGAATATTGCATCACGAGCAGAACAAGTGCTAACCAGTGCTTTGATTGAAAAAGAATACAAAAGAGTTAGTAATTGTAAAAATACAAAAGAAATTTGGGAAAAATTGATTGTAACCTATGAAGGTACCAATCACATCAAAGAAACCAGAAAAGATGCTCTAATTCAAGAGTATGAAAGTTTCAAGCTTGAAGAAGGAGAAAAGATCATTGATATGGAAACTTCGATTTTCCGTAATCATTGATGAGCTAGAAACAATTGGGAAAAGCATACACTACAAATGAGAAAAACAGAAGAATTCTCAAAGCCCTTCCATCCATCTGAAAAATGAAGGTCACATCAATAAAAGAAATGCAAGATCTAACCACATATCTTATGGATAATCTCATTGGGAATCTTCGTGCCCACGAAGTCGATATGTTCGTAGAAAAAGCTGGATCAGACACATATCTCAAAAAGAAAGGAATCCTTCAAAACTCTTCTGGCAAGAAGTGAGCATAACTAGCTCAGCAAGTCTAACAATATAGTGCAACAACAAGATCAAGAATCATATGATTTATCTTCTATAACTGAACAAATAGTTATGAAGTACTACGAATAACCAAAATAGCACTTTCCAATTATTTAAAACAATTTCAAAGGACATATACTCACTTAAGAATACTGAGTTGGTCAAAAGACCATGAACATTCCCATTTGTTTTCATTCATGAAAAGGACAACCCAGCACTAAGACCGTAAGTCCGATATATCTTACGAGCACTTCTAGGTGATCAGTCTATAGTACTCTATGTTGATCAACACTCATCCGTTCATCCGTTAAACATATTTACGTTTAAGTGTTGGCAACCTCATGTGCCCATCGAATAACCGACCTAAAATACCTTTGTTTATTCATACTCAGGCTTAACTTTGACTATGTACCAAAACAATTGGCATAGGATAGCATTATCAATACTACTTTGAAAGACTTGTAAATAAATCAATTAACTTTTAAGATTCGTCTAGTTGAGTTAAGAATGGCATCGAATCTTTCATAACAATTCACGCACAGTATAACATGAACCACAGAAACTTGCCTAACACGATGGTCAGACAAGAGTTAGAAGAACTTGCCTTCAAGCGTCTTCTACTTTAAATTCACTTTGCTTGGTCTTTACAGTTTCTACGTGATATATTCACATAGCAAACGTAAATTAGCTACCAAACAATCTAAACACATTATTTATACCAACTTCTTTCTCTTTTGTCTTAATCGAATTTATCTCACAATAACATTCGTTAAGCTTATTTAGCGTTCATTACGGCTTAATAACATCTAACGTCATAAACCGACATTCATCGCTCGTCGTTTATGTTATTACGATAGCTGTAACTATAACCCATTGGTTAATTCTAATACGTTTCCCCCCAGATTACCGATATAGGACCACGTATAGCGATTACATAGGTTTTACCTTTATATTTTATCATTTTCGTATCACGTCTATCTATTACATACTATATAACCAAAAGACGCTTATTAAACTCGAATACGATTCACAGATTACATTTTCACATTTTACGTTCTTCGTTTAATTACTTTTCATCAACGTTTAATTCCTAAATCCGTAGTTATACATATTGTTTAGGAATTCTTTCTTCATGTATATTAAGTATATACATCCCTCATAATTACCACGCGAAAAGTTGTATTAACAAAAGCTCGCGTCGGAAAAAAATTCCCTAAGGGCGCTACTGGTACCACTCTAAGATAATACTACATTCATATTGCGTACAATTAGCGATGATTGGCCTTAGCGGCGGTGACATGCATGTATTTATTCTATAAAGCGTAGGCGGTCTTCTGACACCTCCCCTGAGCCTTTGAAACATTTTTATAATTTTCAATATGATTCCTTCCCAAGCTCGTAACTCGAAAAGTCATTTTCTCACAAGTCATTTTCTCACATATCTTACGTACTTTAATTTCATCCGAACAGAAAAAGTTTCTGAATCCGTTAACGACAAATTCATTGGTTAAATTTTCATTTACGCGTTCGTTATTCGTTTTGAGCGTTCTTCGTTTGTTTCTTCGTTTTAAGTCTAAAGTCGACTGTTCTTGAGTCCACGACTCTTAAATTCATATTTCTTCTATATACCAATGAAACCCTAGGTTTCTAAGTTCATCGGCAACTTTTCACTATCGTTCGAAAATCCTAGTTAACTACGATTTCGACGATTAACGTCTTTTACTGTAAATTTCGCCATAACTTCGTTACACGAGATTTTTACGCCAAATCGAATGGAATCAATCCATTGGTTATTCGTCTATATCCTAACCAAGCAACTTGCACCTAATTTATACGCGATGGTTCTAAATTTGTCCATCAACAACAAATTCTATGGTTTTTCTTCATTAAATGCTTAATCATTCTTTAATGATTTCTCTTACTCATGGCTTATTAACGTTTTAATCCAGTAATATCCATCCTTATTACTCCGAAAGAGACATGCTCCACTAATTCATACTTCTCTATTAAAAGTAAAATAGAAAAGAATCGAAGGCTAGGATTTATGCATTTTTACCTTAGCGTTCTTTTCGTTTTTGATAGTTTGATAACTAATTAGCTTTTCCTTCAATTCCTTGTTAATGCTCTTCTCTCTCTCTCTCAATATAAGTGTTCAAAGTTTGTAAAACAACTAATGAACAAAGTGGCTAGCCTTTTATAGAAATTACAAGGTGAGGGCAAAATGGTCATTAACCCACCTCCTTACTATTCACAACTCCTCTTGCAAAGCTTCCAAAGGAAGCTATCAACTAACTTGGCCACCAAGTGGCCGGCTATGTGAGGGTTGTGGGCCCCCATGGGTTGCCCCAACCCATATACCCAACCAACCCGGTGATCCATCGGTTCAACCCACGGGCTTAGTTCTTGGTTCGGAATTGGGTTTTATTCAATATCGGACCCAACTTTGGGCTTGCTTTAAATATTATTTGGGCCTTGATATACTTTATATTTGGGCCTCCTTCACTGTTCAATTGGGCTTGACAAAGTCTAGTCCAATAGCTATAGTCCATTAAGACATTCGTATTCTTACGGAATAATTCTCGTATTCTCTTCATATATACGTACTTCGTATGATATTCATATTATACGTCGTATTATCTTCGTATTATACGTGTACAATACCTAGCATTATACTCGTATCCTTCCCGTATAATAATCTTTCTTATTATACTTAATCTTTTCTTTTCTTAGAATTCACTTTCCCTAACCCTTGTCTTTAAGTCCTCAGGCGAAAACTTCGTTTGCCATAATTGAAATATTATTGGATATTCCATCTTATCTCAGAATTCTATCATTACGCATTTTTCGGAAATTCAAAAATAATTCCCTAGCAAAAATGGATGAGAATAGTGATTTTTCGAAAATTTCTCAGAAAACTTTCATTTTCGTCTTGGAAATTCAAATCATTTATTTCTAGCATATAGCCAGAATCCTACGATCATACGTTCATCCTAAATTAGAGAATGACCTTTCAACAGCTTACTCAGTTTAATAAACATATAATATCATTTATTCAATATAATCAAATAAAAATTAATTCACATAATAATCCAATTTTCTCGGTCGTTACACAAACTTAGGAAACGGAACAACCATGGCTGATCGGTCAACAGAGTTTAGAACCATCACCCGGCACCTACTTTCCTATTGTTAGACTCTAACATGAGCCTCTCCCAGTGATGGAAAAGGTGTGACCAATCAACTGTGCTCGAACTTGATCAAATTCTATATTCAGACCAACCAAGAAATCCACAATTCTATCTTCACTCACAAACTTTTGATAAATAGCAACATCTTCTAGACATTTGGCTGAAAAAACTCGATAATGATCAAGCTCCTGCCAAAGTGCATTAACTTCTGCAAAATACTGTGTCACAGACTTCTCCCCTTGACCCAACTTACGGATTCATTTACGAATATCATAGGCCTTAGACATATCACCAGAAACAGAGAAGGTCTGAGAGATAGCCTCCCAAAGTTCATATGCAATGTCTAAGAACGTGTAACTACTTCACATATTGGGTTCCATTGAGTTAAAAATCCAGGTTTTCACCATGGAGTTATCAGATTTCCATTCTTCCTGGGCCAGACCCGATATCTCAGGCATAGTGGTTGTTCCATTGATGAAATGTTGTATACGATTGGCCTCAATGGACATGCGACAATCTTGAGACCATGCTAAATAGTTGTTTCTATCCAGTTTAAAAGGGCCGAGAGTCGATGCTGAATTAAGAGTATGACTCCTGAACAAGCCTTGTTATTCCATTCCACTGTTCTGAACCTTACTGCTAGCACCACTTTGTTCCGCCATAAAATAGTATTATCAGGAAGATAAAATCTATATCAAGGAGAATTAAATTTCCAAATGATATCAAGGGATTGAAAACAAAAAAATTGGCTCAAAAAGATAATATAATTGGCTCAAAAATTTGGCAGATTAATTCCAAAAAGAATAAGGTGTAAATGAAGCTTTTAAGGGACAACAGTAAGCACCAGTTGCATCTCAAGCCCAAACGAACAAACAGTGATAACAAAGGGTTGGGAAAAACTCAACAAAACACCTTAAGTCCATTGTAGATAGCAAGAGAGAGAAACGACCAAACTGGAAAAGACCGCACCGGAAAAAGTCGCCGGGAAGTGGCTCACGCGTTGGTAGAAGTCGGAGCATGGCGTCAGCACCCGGCGAGTGGGACGGCGCGTGGGGGCGCGTGTGGCAGTGGGTCGAAAAATAGAAAACTCCGGTTTGATCGCCTGGTACTGTAGAACCCTAATATGGTACATAGAGCATGGTTCAAAGTATCAGCCACGTTGCCGAAATCTTGGCGTATCGGTTTGGTTTCCTTGCTCACTGATCCGATAATCAGTCACAAATTGTAATTTCAAGCAGCGGAAGAATCAAGTTGAAATACGGTATAAAGGAAAATTAACAAGTGGGACTCTTTTGTGAAATATCAAACAATAGTACTCTTTTTGTAGAATATAAATAAGTCATAATAATAAAATATATATATATATATATATATATCTACATATCAACTAATAAAAATAATATAAATAAATAAATAAATTTGAAGCTCTAGCATAACAGTGCGTATCATCCAAAACCGAAGTCGAAACTGAAACCAATTCACTAAAAAACCTTCCGCAACCTAGGTTGCTACCGCGACTTTGAACCATAACATAGAGGGATCGAGAGAGAGAGAGTACATAGAGGAATCAAGAGAGAGAGAGAGACTACATAGAGGGATCGAGAGAGAGTATATACAGGAGTTGAGAGAAGAGCTGAGGAGAAGAATAATGGGTTGTGAAGGAGAAGAATAATTGTGAAGGAGAAGAATAATGGGTTGTGAAGACGAATGAGCTTTTTGGGATAAGAATTTGATCACCAAATTGAGATGAAACGGCACCGTTTGAAAATTGGGGTACCCTACTGCTGAAGAAGTGGGCAACTCTCGGGGGGGCATAAAATAACTACATAAAAATATATACATTTCAATTAAACTGAGATCAGATAACAGCATTAATGTTTTTCACTACATCTAAAAATTAGCAATTCAACCACAAATACTAGGAAAGTCAGAAAACCGAGCATGTAAAATAGAAGAAAACAAAGGCAAACACTTGCTAAGCAGAAGAAAATCACATATAATAGGCATGCCAGTTGCACTTGAGTTTCTACAATTCACTTTAGATAAGTAGGTTTGATCAAATAAAGACTTTTTTACTCTTTGCTTTACAGAAAACCTAGAAATTGTCCCCTCTTCTTATCTCTCCCCTCAGTTTCAGTCTCTAGAAAATCTGTTCTCACTTTTTAACTCTAGAAACTTCCTGTGTAAATACTCTATCTAACAACTTTCTCTCTCAATTTCTCTCAACAATTTTCTCTCTCCTCTCACATTCTCTCTCCTCTTCCCTTTTCACATGTTTTTAATATCTCTAATAGTCACTTTGATTTTTAAAAAGTAATATATTTTTTTTGCAAACAGTTCTACAACTCATTATAAGGCTTAGAAGTTAAACTTGAGTGTTTGGTAACTGTTTGACTTCTAAGGATTAATATAAGCTGTGGAACTGATTGATAAGGGTCTATAAGTTCAAAAAACATGTCAAACTGACTAAAAACAAAACATTTGAAAAAGTGAAAGGAGAGAGAGAACGAGAAAGTTTGATGATAAAAAGTGAGAATTTATCAAAGAGAGAAAGTTGTTAGGCAAATTGATACTCCCTCCGTCCCAGGATAAAAGTCCTTATTACTATTTTAGGTAGTCCCATGTTAAATGTACACTTTCCTTTAATAACCAAACTTTTACACAATTTTTCCTATTATACCTTAGCATTAAATATCTCATATTTTTCTTATTCTAATTATCTCTCCATATTCAATAAGTATAATTAATTATGTACTGAAAATATTTTGAATTGAAAAACTAAAAAGATACTCTCACCTATATTGGAAATCTCTCATGCACTTAATTTGTTTCATTGATTTTTTATTCCTACCACATTGAAAACTCTTTTGTTCTCCTATTGATTCAATTTGTATTCATGCACAAATTATTAGAAGTAGTTTTATGAGAATTGAATGTGGAGTTTCTCATGGAAAATTGATTATGTCAACTTTTTATGGAAACACAACAATATTTATTGAGTATTATTAAATGATTAATGATATATTATTATGGACAATTTTGTCATTTCATTCCTCTTCTTAATATGCGTGAAAAGTCCATCAGGACTTTTATCCTGGACGGAGGGAGTAGAAGGGATAGGGATAGGGATAAGGATAGGGATGGTGATAGTGATAGTGATAGTGATAGTGATAGTGAAGTTGTAATTTGTCAAATCAAATTGGCAAAAAGGTATAAATGTCTTTTAGTTGGTCAACCTACTTGTCTCCAAGTGACTTGTAAGTAAAAGCTATTACTTTTTTGTCACATATTCACCTACTTATATGTCAAAAAGTAAGTAGTTTCCAAACATCAAAATTACTTATAAGTCAATTTGATTAACTTATGAGTAGTTCACAAACACCAGTGTCACAGGCAAAAAGATAATGTGTAGAGAATAGTCAAAAAGTCAAATGGGTTCTCATTATCAAAAAGTGGGAGTTGCAAAGTTTCTTGTTTCCCTCTTCAAGGTGTTTGGGGGGATGAAAATTGGATGTCCATAACGAAATCACTCCTAAATGGAACCTGTGTGATTAAAGGCTGAAATTCATAATGATACAAATTTCAACTAGGCAACAATTGAGAAGACCCTTCGTAATAGACCCTGCAATGATATATGTAAAAGAAATGAACATAAATATATACTCACCAGCATGTGTTCAGATGTTGGAGTCAAGAAAGAAACTTTTGCATCATCAAACTCTTCCAACCCAATAATTATACCGTTATACCACCGTCCATCAGTGTGTCGAAATCTACATTTTGATCCAACAGAGTAACTTAGATCTTCCAGTGGTTCTGCTTGGACATCTGTTGGATCCAAAGGCTCAACTTTGACATCTGTAGCAGTATATTTGGTACTCTGTAGAGCCAAATCAGTCTCATGCAACAACCTTGCACGTTTCAGGTGAAAAAGCCCTTCTTCTGCATCTTTGATAGCCTGAACAAGCTCCTCATAAACCTAATTGATCAATTTGAAACTGTTAATAAATTTAGGAAAAATATGAGAGACTAAAGATACAAAGAAATGCCACATAAGATAACTACAAATAATTCTTTATGATAAACTACCCAAAAAATAATTTATGCAGGTATATTTATATAAGCTTTTAATTACACACTATATCTTTTAACGAAGAATTTAATCAACTATCCCTCCGTCCCATAAAAGATGTCTCAAGTACATTTTTCACAAAAATTAAGAAAAATCAAAGTAGAGGAGAGAGAAGTAATTAGTTCCATATAAATATATAAAGAATCTTTATTTTTCCTAAAAGGAGCAGTTCCTACTTATGTACCCAAATGCAATCATTAGCATTTTAATAAATAATAAATAACAATTACTAGTAAGTGTCCGTACTCCATAGACAAATATTATGCACACTGGTAATATAATCTATAATATACTATGCATATGTACTGATACAGACTTATAGTATGTACATATTTAAAAAAATCAAATTACATCAAATACTAGTAACTAGTAAAACAGTACACTTACTACTGTTAGTACTGTATGTACATTAAGAAACAAAAAAAATGGCACATACTATAAATAATAAGAATAAAGATTGTATTTAAATGAACTTTGATTTTGTTCAAAAGACCCCTTTCCAACTCTATTTTCTTGTGTGCAATACTTCTTTTGATATTAAAAAAAACATATAAAGCAGCAAAGTCAGCAATAACATATGGACATAGTAACATAAATATTCACAATTAATGTACTACTCGCAATAATAGATGTACTAAAACAAAACAAGAAGAGTCAGCAAAGCCAATCGCGATGAACAGTCTGCAAAGATAGCAGTAAGAATTAAGAAGAGGATGGCTGTAACAAACTAGAAAAATATGTACTCACATAAAAGTCGGCAAAATTGAACCCAAGCAAAGAGAAGACAAAGAACAGAAGTCGAAGAAAAAGAGATCAAAAGCAGAGAGGTCGCCAAAGAGAACTAGAAGAGATTGTGGCTTTCTTTCAAGTGTAGCACAATTTGGCTTAGTTGACCTCATGGTTATGACTCCTTGGTGGGTTTGTTGCAATTTAAATGTCGAGCCTTAAAGGGGTTGACTCGCGGGATTTTAATAAATTGGTATCACCAATCCAACATAAGGAAAGGAGTCGAAGGCATGCACCTTGCATAGTTGTCACGGCGTCACCTAGGCGTCCAGGCGATGGAGAGAAGGACACGGTGAGACTCGACTTGAGCCAGAGTTGCTAAGGCGTGCGCCTTGACAGCTCGGCGTCTCACGGCGTCGCCTAGCTTAAATCATCTACCCATCTTCTAAGTTCCGACCCATTAACCCATGGACCCATGACCCATCGAATAAAAAAAGGAGAAAAGGAGAAAGGCAAACCTTTATCAAACGATCTGCAGACTGTGACTCGCTCGACTCTTCAGTCTTCACTAATCGCAGACTTCATCGCGACCTTCGAAACCATGTGCTCAACTTCATCGTAGACTTCGACTCGATCGCAGCTGACTCTTCAGTCTTCACTCATCGCGAGTCACGACCTTCTCTCAAACACAGGTTTTTCTTGTTCTTTCTTTACTTAGCTTTTCTTGTTCTGTTTCTTCTCAGTTTCTCTTGTATGGCTTTTCTTATTCCAGCCTTCTTCTTTTGTTTACTATGCTTCCCCTCTGTGTTTTACCTCTCACGAAGTCTTCATTGTTTTTAATTTTCTATGCTTATATGTATCAGTATGACATATGAATATATGTTGAGTGTTGTATTATATGTATGACTATGACCCAGCCAAGTGTCCAAGTAATACATTAATTTATTTATTGATATATGTTTCTAGTTTATCTAGTTGATGATTAAATTAATGTATACATTAATTTATTTACTCTAATCTAGTTGATTATTTGTCTGTGGTCTGATAATTTTATACATGCATATCTATTGACTGTTATAGTGTTATTACTAATCTATTATATGGTGCTAAGTAAATTGTCCAATCTGTTGACTGTTATATTGACATATTATATGGTGCTAAGTAAACTGTTATAGTTACTACTTATTAAACTAACAATAAAAAAATATGTCAATTATCTCTTATATTGTTTATTTTGGAGAAACTAGAAAATAAAATGACAAAAAGTTCGGGAACCGATGGTTATGATATAACCAAGGATCCGAAAAGAAAGGCCAAATCAAATGACCCGGGTTGGAAATATGGGTATTGACCGGACATGAGTAACAAGGATATAGTGCAATGTATTCTTTGTGGGAAGCAATGTCGTTCGAAAATCAAAAGCTTGAAGCAACATTTAGTAGGAAATTTTGGAGATGTAGCGAAGTGCTCCAAAACAACAACAGAAATTATGAGGGAAATGCAAGCGGCTTTGAATAGTAGAAAGAGGAACAAGCCACTAGAGCTAGATGATGATGATGATGTAGTATAAGTGCAAGAAGAACAATCATATGCTTGTTCAACCATATCTTCCGATACATCTGCTAACACTATCCCAAGTTCTAGGACGACTTCTAAAAGGAAGAAAGCTATATTTCAATTCCAAAAGCTTCAACAAAGACGGTTGAAGCACTTCTATGGAAAACTCCCGAAGAAGTTGGAGAGGTGAGGCATAGCAAGGGTTTGAGCCAAACGAGTATTGAAAATTGTTTAAGGACACCGAAGGAAAAGGAGAGTCCAAATGCACGTTGTCGACTTTTCTACGAATATGGCATACCATTCAATGCTGCAAATTCAACCAGATTTGAAATAATGGTCGAGTCCATAGAACAATATGGGTTGGGTTTCAAGTCTCCAACGTATCATGAGTTAAGGGTTCCTTTACTTGAGAAGGCAAAGACGAAAACCAATGACTTAAAAGAAGAAACATGAAGTTGCTTGGAAAAAATATGGATGCACACTCATGTCGGATTCTTGGACAGATAAGAGGGGAAGATGACACAATGTTGATGCCTCCGGTCAGTCGCAAGATGACACAATGTTGGAAAATCTACTTGATAGCAAGATTGAGGAAATTGACATTGTTAAGAAGCGCTCGGAAACCCAAATGGAACAAAAATTATATGATGCTGCATTGATTCTCAATCCAGGCAAGTACTTTGATATCAAACAGGAACGTCCGGTGTTTGCTGGTACTCTACGAGCAGACTTCAATGACATTCTTATAAAGATGGTGTCCGACCTAGATTTGCTAGACAAGATAAACAATCTAGCTGATAACTACAATGCTTCTCGAGATACTTTTTCACAATAATTGGCGATTAGGCAATAGAAATCAAAAAATCCTCGTAAGTATATTGAAATATATATAAAGATATAAAAACTAAATTATAATTATATACATTCTTCCTTTTGTCCTTTTAAAAATATTTATATTTCTTTCAAACGGTTGCTAGTTGATTAGTGGAGTGCTTTTGGAGGGCGGGCTACTGAGCTATCCTCATTTGCAAAAAAAATTCTAGGCATTTGTTGTTCTTCTTCCAGATGTGAGCGCAATTGGAGAACATTTGAATTTGTAAGTACTTTCTATTGTTGATAATTCAAAAGTAATTAGTCATTCAATACTAATACTAACTATTTTTTATATAATTAAAATTTTATCATTAATATTATTATTTTTTGTTTTATTTATTTTAGATTTATACGAAGAAGAGGAATAGATTGGAACATAAACGATCGAGTGACTTGGTGTATGTCCAATATAATCGAAAGATCGTCTCAAGGTTCCAAAAGAGACGTGAACTTGAAAAAAAAAATTAATCCATTAGTCATTGATGACTTTGAATGGGTAATGAATGGATCAATAATGAGACCGATGTTGTTCATCCTGGGAGGATCTTATATGGAATGATGTGGATCGAGCAACTGGTGCATCCAACACACTTGAGGGTCGCAATCTTTCAAGGAGGGCTCGTGCTAATACTAGTGAGAATCTCATGGCGTACTCTCGACGTGGTGGTGGTTCAACTTCAAGGGAATCAAGGTTGATGGATTCCGACTCCGATGATGAAGTTGGTGAAGAAGAGAGAATTCCAAATGATGATGAAGATGTGGAGGATGATTTTGGAGAAAGATCACCACCTACACCTTTGACTGAGAGTAGTTCTCGTGGAGGAGATGGAGATGATCTTTTCCTTGATGATTTTGCTTGAACGATGTTTCTAGACTAGTGGAGAGTCTAGACATTATTTTGGCTTGCTATGTGATGTTTTATTAGTTATTAGACTACATATTTGTGATGATTGGTTGCAACTTTATTTTTTATGTCGTGTTTGTTGAATTCTTCATTCTTTTACTAATTTTAATATCAAGTGTTTTGTTTTTGAATTGTTATTGACTTATTGCTAAGTATTTATATAATTATGCCTTTAATGTTATTCCATAGTGTTGTGTTTTGAGTATTAATGTATATGAAATTTTATTGTCAATATATTTATTAAGTAAAGTAAATAACATATGAATTGCAAATTGTAAACGACTTGTCGCCATACGGACGTCATAGCGGTTGCTTTGTCGCCTAGGCGTCCAGGAAGTCGGCTACCGCCATGACACCATGACAACTATGGCGCCTTGGGCACAAGGCTTGCGCATTGGGCATAAGGCTTGCGCCTAGGACATAAGGTGTCGAAGGCATGCGCCTTGGGCATAATGCATCCAAGGCGTACGACTTGGGTATAAGGCATAACAATAACTTGCAATGCTTTACGCCCACACACCTTAGCAGCTTCCCCCAAATCAGCTTCATCACCTTTTAAATATCCTACCGCCTGGAAGCCAAGGCCTTGTCTAAACGATTAACAAAAGTGCTACAACTTAAGTAAACTAAGTTAATAAGGAAACAAGGCCTAATACTAATATATAATACCCCTACTACATTAGCTAAAAAAAATTACAATTGATTTATCTCTAAATAAAAATATAAAAAAACAATTAACAAATAATCTCTTAAACATTTCTAACCTACAATCTAGAATTGGTAATACAACAAAGTAAATGGACACCTATATCCACACTATAGAGCTAACTTTGATGTGGGATCCTTCAAAATGACCATATTATACATTCACCCCATGGACCCCTAAATACTCGAGCTGTTCCAATCGTTTCAATACCATTACAGTATTCGACCATCAATTATATAATAATTAACCAATTGGGTACATAGAACAAATTATTCAAATTTAAAGTGCATAGATTGTATAAACAATGAACATTAAAATAGTCATCCGTATTTCATCATACGAAGAAATTATCAAAACCCTAATAGATATGAAGAGATAACAAACCGCAAGAAGTTCGGAATTTGTAGGGTCCGAAACTAGGGCTTCCGAAAGAGCAGCGAGTGAATCTCTTTGTTCATGTAACTGAAGCTCAAGTTGTTCCTCCAAAAGCCTCTCTTCGTCGTTCGCCATTGCTCACATATGCTGGTCTTTTTATTTTCGTTTTTCAGTCGAGGAGAAACAAAAATAAAATCAGAACATAAGAAAAAAAAAAATCAAAATAAATAAAAAACTACGAACTGCGGTTTTAATTGGAAAAAAAAAGTGAAATTATATAATTTTGGCATATTAATTAGGAGTACAACTAAACAAAAAGAATCAATAGTGCAAATAAAAAAACAAATAAAAAGAATCAATACAAAAATGTGAGTTTTTGAGTTTTTTAATGAATCAAAAATAAAAATAAAATAAAAACTTTTTTGAGAAATTTTCCCGTTTAAAATTGGCCGAATTTTGGCCGAAAAGAAGATGAGAAGTATATTTTCATAATTTCCATATTTTTTTTTGCAGCATAACTATTTTAAATTACAACTCTGCCCCCACTTCTTTTTATTACTTGTATCAGTAGAATACCTAACTTCACTTTTGTAAAGTTCTAATCGAGAAGTAGAGAAGTATCTTAGTTCTGGGCAAGAGGGCACAAGCATCACAAAATTTCCATAAATGAACCTTGATTGATTCCGTATGTATAATTTAGTCAATCCTTGATTCGGTATGTTATTTTAGTCAATCCTTGATTCGGTACGAACTTATCCTTTAACAAGTTTCAAATCAAGTGAAGTCATTAGACCATGCAGTGCTTTAAAAAGTGAGGGAAGTAAAATTGGAACTCTGTTGTATTCTTGGTAATCCTCTTGATGAGTGGTGTAATCAGGCTCCCAGAAGAGGACATTGCGTGTACTACTTTGAAAGATTTTAGGTTTTTCCGATGGCCATAAATGCACCCAATTTTTTTTTGTTGTTTCAGAAATTTAAGTTAATTATAATTATAAGACTAAAAGACAATTTGCACCCTAAATTTTACTTTCTATTTACTTTTTCACCTCAAACTTAAAAAGGTGTCTAAGTACACCTCAAACTTCATTATATCGTAATAAAAGCATTACTTTTCTTCACTTAAACCCATGAAAAGTGATGGCTAAGAAAGAATACAAGTGTTTGGCGTCTGAATTGTCTTTTAATCTTAAAAATTGGCAAAAATAATTAATTTTAAATAAAATAATTTTAAATAAAATAATTAGTTTTAAAAATAAAAATAAAATAATTAAAATAAATATTGGGAATTAATGATTAATAATTAATCATTAACTTGTAAAATGATTATTTTATTTTAATTTTTAAAATTAATTATTAATCATTCTGTTAAAAAATCATTAACTTGTAAAAAATCATTTTTTTGCCACATAAAAAACAATTACATTTTTGTTTTTAAAAATAAAATTTTGTAAAAACAAAATTTTAAAAATAGATTTTTAAAAAAATAGAATTTCTCAAAAATGTAATTTTATTTTACAAGTTAAAAAAAAATCTGTTTTTGTTAAAAAAAATAAAATAGAATTTCTGATTTTAAAAATAGAATTTCTATTTTTTTAAAAATAAAAATAATAGAATTTCCGTTTTTAAAAAATAGAATTTACATTTTTATAAAAACAAATAGAATTTGTTAAAATAGAATTTGTTTCTGTTTTTGTTAAAAAAATCTATAAAAAAAATTATGTTTTTGTTAAAAAATTCTGTTTAATAGAATTTGTTTTTGTTTTTGTTTTTGTTTTTGTTTTTGTTTAATACAAATTTGTTTTATAGAATTCATTTTGTTTAACAAAAACAGCAATTTGTTAAAAAAATCCATAAAAAATTATGTTTTGTTAAAAAATTCTAAAACAAATTTATTTTTTAATTCTATTTTTAAATATAGAATTTTTGTTTCTAAAAAAATTATGTTTTTAAAAAATAGAATTCTATTTTTGTTTTTGTTTTTAAAATGTAATTTTTAAAAATAGAATTTTTTTTAACAAAACAGATTTTTTTAATTCTATAAAATAGAATTTCTTTTTTAAAAACAAATAGAAATTCTGTTTTTAACAAAATAGAATTTCTGTTTTTAAATAAAATAAAATTGTATTTTTAAAAATAGAAAATTCTAAAAACAAATTCATTTTTTAATTCTATTTTTTAAAATAGAATTTTTTTAACAAAAACATATTTTTTTTTTAACTTGTAAAATAAAATTTCTGTTTTTAAAAAATTCTATTTTAAAAAATTTTGTTTTTACAAAATTTTGTTTTAAAAACAAAAAAATGTAATTGTTTTTATGTGGCAAAAATGATTTTTTACAAGTTAATGATTTTTTAACCTAATGATTAATAATTAATTTTAAAATTAAAATAAAATAATTATTTTACAAGTTAATGATTAATTATTAATCATTAATTCTAAATATTTATTTTAATTTTATTATTTTAATTATTTTATTTTTATTTTAAAACTAATTATTTTATTTAAAATTAATTATTTTAAAATTATTTTATTTTATATAAAATTAATTATTTTTGCCAATATTTAAGATTAAAAGATAATTTGCACCCCAAACTTGTGTTATAAAGATTAAATTCAATACTTTTTGATCGGTTAAGTAAAAAAAGTGTGCGTTTTGTTACGATAACGAAAGTTTTAATATACTTGTATAATTTTTTAAGTTTGAGGTGTAAAAATAAATAGAAAATAAAATTTAGGGTGCAAATTGTCTTTTAGTCTAATTATAATGGAACTTTCTGGCTATATTACTCCGGTGTTCACGTGGATGTGCTTCTTGCTAGATTTTTCACTTGGTTACCAAAAAAATTGTTGTCCCCAGCTCTTGGAAATACTAGAAACCATCAGTTTCTTCATTTCTAAATTTTGAACTATACAATTATTTCAACTTTTTGTTCTCCTCTCAAATAAATAGTTCTTTACGATCATCTCAAATAATTAATTATATTGTATTGGAAAATTAGAACTCAAAATGTTGGATGATTCATGGTTCAATGGTTATAACTATAATTGGCATGTCACATGTAACAAAAAGGTAAAATTGTAAAAGTGAAAAACACAATAAAAAAATCTTTTTTTAAGTTTTTTGTTCTTTTTTTTAAAAACTCAGAAAAAACACAAAAGAAAACTTCTAATTAAGTTTTTTGTTCTTTTATTTTTTGTTCTAATTAAGTTTTTTATTCTTCTTTTTTCCTGTCAAAAACTCAGAAACATAAATGACTAAAAGAATGGTTGTTGAAGATAGATACAAAATGATGTAATTGGTTCTAATCGGTTATTATCATTAGGCTCATCCATGTATGATTGATCATTAATTAATTATATCTGACACATCATTTTGTAAGCTATATTTTATAAAATTCTCCTAATATGTGACACCACCAAATTCGTATACGGCTACTACATATCTAGTGCTCGCTATCTATCAACATCCACATCATACTATTAGTAACATAAACTAATTATGTGACGCCCCCAAAATAAGTATACATCACCTATTCTGAGTCGTCAAATACATGGTACATAATTTAAATACAAACTTTATCTATACAATACAACAAAAGCGTAGTTGAGAGTTTTTATACGAATATTGTCTCACAGACAATATCTAAACTCAAATAGAGTTCTCATTACATTTATTATCACACTATTTTATAAAATAGTGAGAACTACTACAGCCACCATCTCGGACCGTCACTCCATTCCCCGACTAGTCTCGGCTACGTTCTCATTTCTTGAAAAGAACAATGAAAGCAAAAGGGTGAGCTCAACTAGCCCAGTAAAAAATATTATGACTAAGATAATGTAGAATAAATTATCATTAGCATTCAACAATGTTAAACTGATAGAATACAATAAACAACGTTTAACTGCAGCGGAACAACCAATCCATTAGAAGAGTCAAGTAGAACACGATATCTACTATCTTTAAATCATATCATCAATTTTATCGTTGAGACTCAGCTTAATAAATAATCCACATCACTGAATTATCCATGCACTACGGGTCAAGAATATTCATTAGTATCACATCCACGAATTATCCATGCACTACGGACCAAGGATAATTGTGTTATCACCAATGATCATGATCATGCCAACAACTGTCCATCAATGTACTACGGGCCAATGAGGACTTTTACCACATCATTTATAATATTACGGGTCATGATTATACAGAATATTCTCTGGTCATAATCATACCAATCAACAGTCCATCTATGCACTACGGGCCAAAGATGACTTTCATCACAATATAAGCATGAGGATGATGACAATGATATAAGATTCAATTAAAATAATGCAAAGGATAAATTTTTAAAGATGTATAATTTAATTTATCTAAAATTCAATAATGTCCAAATTGTCAACATGATACTACTTTGAGGAGTAAAATTCAAGAATAATATTGTATCAAAAATAATTTGGACAGAAAAGAAATTAATTTTTGTCATGAATAGTACCCCGGGTGAATAGTACCCGAGTGAATAGTATCCCGTGAATAGTACTTTGGGAATAGTACCCCGTAAATAGTACTCCGGCAAGAAAAGGTTAAAACTTATCAAGAATATTTAAAATAATATTTATGTGAAAAGATACTAGATGAAGCGCAAATTTCAAAGATATTCTACTAATTTAATGGAGTATAGAAGAAAAACTTATCAACATGAGTATAGAATTATGAATACGAAATGAAATAATATTACTTACATACTAAAAAGTATGGAAGAAAATATTATTTCATACGAATATTGAACAAAAATAATATCCCTTACCTTAAAAAGGAGAGTATTCCGACTGGTATAACGGGAATATTCTTGAAGAAAACTTGCACTGTTTTCTACACTCGAAGCTTCCTTAAACTCTAAAGAAATACGCTCAATATTATGGAAGAAGAATTCTCTGATTCTAGTGTGATTTTTATTTCTACACTAAATCCTATTTATAGGAGAATGAAAGAATACTATTTGGATGCACAGTAAAAGAAAAATCACGGACTGCACAGTAATGAATCACGGATTCTAACAAATTTTTTTGATTTTACTATGCAAACACTATGCATAATAAAATATAATATATTCTATTTTTCATAAAAAATAAAATTTATTATAATATATATATATATATATAAAATAAAACAAATGGTACACCCCGTGACCAATTTTTTTTTCTTTTCCCCCCTGACTCACCAATTTCCATCTTCCATCTTTCTTCTTTACGAATAGAACATGAGCACCCCAAGGAGACGTACTAGGACGAATGAAACTGATGTCTAACAATTCCTGCAGTTGGGTCTTTAACTCCTGAAGTTCAATAGAGCCATTCGATATGGGGCTTTGGAAATGGGTTTTGTCTACAAGTTCAAGGTCGATACAAAATTCGATTTCACGCTCTGGGGGTTGGCCAGGAAGTTCTTCAGGGAATACGTCAGGAAATTTATTAACAATAGAAATATCATTCAAATCTGACGTATTTTTGTTTAATTTCGTGACATGGACTAAGAAAACTTGACATCCGTTTTTTAATAAATGAATGACTTTATAGCTTGATATGACAGTGATTGACTTTAGTGGTTTGGTTGCTTGAATTCGCATAATAGGTTGGTTAGAAATATGAAAGCTAACAACCTTACGAAAACAATCAATTTTAGCATGATGATTAGTTAACCAATCAATTCCTAAAATCACATCAAATTCAAGTATTTTTAAAGAGATAAGATCGACAGGTAACATGCGGTTGCTGATTTGAATCAAACAAGACTTATAAACAGTGGACGTAATGAAGGTTTCCCCCAACGGAGTTTCAACAGATAAGTTAAAGTCTAATTTCTTCGAAGTTAAATTTAAACGTTGAGTGCAAGTAGGAGAAATAAAAGAATGGATAGAACTGGTATCAATTAAGGTATAGATTTCGCAAGAGTTTATGATTAGTTTACCCGTGATAACTTCATCTGGGTTCCTCACTTTTTGGGAGGTCACGACAAACGCTCTCCCTTGAACTACCGACTTTGACTTGTTTGGGATGACATTTGGTGTCACCATCCGAACTGGACTTTGCTTCACTGCATGACAAAATCGAGCTAGGTGACCTTCTCTTCCGTAATTGTAACACGCTTTGGACTGTTGCGTACGGACTGATGTGTCCCTCCCCTCCGTATTTGTAGTATACGGTTTCTGGTGCTGACGTCTTTCCATCATTATTGAATCTCCTCCTCTTGAAAATTCCACTTCTATTATCTTGGTCATGATTACCACCGAAGTGGTTACCATTTTTTGCATGTTGATTCCCTCCACGTTTGTTGTCACCGCTTCGATGACTGCTACCACTGGTATTATCATTTTGCCAGCTGCTCTCTCTTGGTTGGGTTGACTCATTATCGCGCTCCAATAACTGAGCCCTATTCACAACATCTGAATATAAACACAGTTTGTGAGAAATGAGGTATTAACGTATTTTGGGTTTCAAACCTCGCAGAAACATTCACGTCATTTTCTCCTCATTATCTACCAAATGGGATGCAAACTGGGAGAACTTGGCAAACTTAGCCTCGTACTGGGACAGGGTTATATTGTTTTATTCCAACTTGATAAATTTCACCTCCTTCATGTTACGAATACTTTCAGGAAAGTACTTATCGTTGAACAGTTCTTGAAACTCCTCCCAAGACATCTTCAGTGCGGCAAGTTGAGTACGCTTTACATATTCTCACCAATAATCTGCCTCTCCTCGCAATATGAAGGTGGCAAAGGGAACCTTTTGCTCCTCGGAGCATCTCAAGACATCAAATATCTTGGTGATCTGCTTAATCCACGTCTCCGCCTTAAGTGATTTTGGCTTTCCCAAAAACTCCGGTGATCCCAACTCCTTGAACTGCTTAGCGGTGACCATCCGTGAGTTGCCAGTGTTTCCACCTACATTTTGCACATGAGTCTCTCTCGCCTGATGTTGCATGAATTGCATAAAGCCTCTGAACATCCCATCGTTCATCATCTGGTCGGTGTTGTTGTTTACCTAATGGTTATTACCTTCTTGATGCACGTTATCCTGGGTATTGATCAGCGGTGACTCAACGGTCTTATGTGAAAGTAGTATGCACATAAGCCAATCATGTTTGATGATAAAGCATATACTTTATAAACAATCTTATTCATTTATTAATAAAAAGTATTAATTTATTAAAGGCTTTTAATTATCTACATGATGCTGTTTTATAATATGGGATAAACCCATAGTTTTAAGCAATGCTTTTAGAATAATGATGATGATCATTCTAATGAGATCTAAATTCTTAGAAAGCTTAAAACTAAAATAGTTCCCAATCGTTGGATTACTAAATTGGGGATTAGTGAATCCTATTGATTGGTACATCGTTGCTTGCTTTCGTTGGATGAAGATGATTGATCTCATGATCATTTGTGTGGAGACACTAAAGCAAGTATGTAGGTGCTTATTAGAGAACAACTTCATCGAACGTGACTCGCTAAGGAATACCTAATGGAGTTTTACTTGCATTTGTCGATAGGAATTCTCAGTAGTGATAGTAGTAAGACAAGTGATCCTTGGACTTGAGATCATCATAGTATCTTGTGTATGATGAGTTATACTTTGACTTATTCCTTAAGACCCTTAGGGTATATCAAAGGATATGCTTGGGTATAATAAGTTGTACATGGAGATAATGTATGATCAATAAAGAATCTACCACTTCTAGTAAAAGAAGAGAAATGTCCTATGTGATTCGATAAATGATAACCCAGTAGTCCTTGGCCAAGGCAGAATGAAATTAGAAAGGAGTTTCTAATTTGCATTACTTAGAGTTGTGCATTTAAGGATCGAAATACATATAATTAAATAAAATAAGACTTGACAGTAATTCCATGTCTTATATTTAATTGGGACATTGTATGGTGGAAGGATTGAATTGTACGGTAACTATTTACTCAAAGGTTCTTTTATGATTAATGTTGAAATCTATATTATCTGGAAAGTCGTTAATCGCTAGGGAGGCTTATCCCTATTGTAGAATAAATATTATTTATTTAAATAAATTATTAGTTTAATTTATTTATTTAAATAAGATTAGAATTGTTCTAATTGATTTATTCACAACCTAGGTTTAATATGGAGAACCTAAAGGGTCACACTATAAAAGGAAGAATAATTATTTAAGAAGTTAATGGCATAATCCTAATAATAAGTCAAGTATATTTAATTTAATCTATGGTGATAGAATAAATTAAATAGCTTAATATTTATTATTTAATATTTTGAAAATATTAAATATAAATTAATAAGAGAGTCTTATTCTTATTATTACTATTATTATTATTTAATTCCTAAAGGAGTTTGGGAATTAATTAATAAAAGTACTCTCAATTATCCTAATAGGATTAGGAGGCAAATTAATTAAATAAGTTTAATTAATTATCCCTAATAAGATTAGGGAGCTTAATTAATTAAAAGAATTTAATTAATTAAATAAAACCCAATTGCTTAATTGTTAAGGAGGGTTGCCTACATCTATAAATAAGAGGAGTCTTATTATGGGTGAGGAGGTTGACACTTTCACAACACGTGAATACGTGATTCCAATTGTTGGAGAGTACGCTCCTTTTCTATGAGATAGAAAAACTAGGGTTTTGCCAAACACCCATCTTCTTGAATCTTTCTTCTTCCTTTTCTATGAGATAGAAAAACTAGGGTTTTGCCAAACACCCATCTTCTTGAATCTTTCTTCTTCCTTGGTGGATCACCTCTAGAGGCCAAACACTTGGGTGGCTAACGTTGATCAAAGGAAGGAACCAAACCCGGTGGATTCAAGTTGAACGCGAAAAGGATTGGAGGTGAACTTGTACCTGAGGAAGCTCGGATCTTCAAGGGTATGATTCTTGTTCTTTCTTTTTCGTTTAATTAATAATTGTGCATAAAGGATGATCCGGGTATATAGTTTGTAAAATTTTAAAACTATGATTTTCCACGTTTCCGCTTATTTTGTGCATTTTGATTGCGTTCATGAATATTACAAACCTAACAGTGGCATCAGAGCCAAACCTTTATGCGAATTATTAATTGTGTAATTTGATATGTATATTGATATGTGTTTAAAACAATTTAATTGGACATAATTTTATTGTATAAAATTTATTTTTAAAAAAAA
This sequence comes from Panax quinquefolius, assembly GCA_020205615.1. Classification (NCBI taxonomy): domain Eukaryota; kingdom Viridiplantae; phylum Streptophyta; class Magnoliopsida; order Apiales; family Araliaceae; genus Panax; species Panax quinquefolius. Next base: position 31,899 of record JAINUW010000631.1, on the reverse strand, counting down.
AATTGTGAAAACTTTTTCTTTCGCTGCTAATTCGCGAGGTGGTTTATGAAAATTCGGTAGTCTTGTTCCTGCAAGTGAATGGTTTTATAATATATATATAGATATATATTCATGTTAACTTCTATAGTTAGTAAGTTACATGTGAAACCTTTTAGAAGGTTACAGGTAATTCACGTGATTCTCATGAATGGATTACATGAATAAATTTCATGTTGTTTTTTTTTTCTTTCTGTATCACGTGTGGTGATTCATATGATTCAAGGGATTTCAAAGGTTTATATTCATGTAATCCACGTGGCCACCAAGCAGGATTCACACGTGATTGTTCTCTAATGATTACTTATATATTAATCTTAATTATTTTATTATTAAAATAAAAAGTTTATTTTAATTTTAAAATAAAAAGTTTATTTTAATTTTAAAATTGAATTTTATGCTAACTAATTAGAGTTGAAATTGGATTCCATGATAATTAATTAGAGTTGAAATTGGATTCTATATTTCCTTAAATAAAGGAGTTTATTTAGATATGAAATAAGATTTTATATTATTCAAAATAAAGGAGTTTATTTATGAATAGGAAATGTAATCGATTTTTCCTTAAATAAAGAAGTTTATTTATGAATAGAAATGCAATCATTATTTCCTTAAATAAAGGAGTTTATTTAGATATGAAATAAGATTTCATATTATTCAAAATAAAGGAGTTTATTTGTGAATAGGAAAGAGAATCCGTGTTTCCTTTAATAAATGATTTTTTTTTGAGAATTGGATTCTATAATTAATTAAAATAAAGGAGTTTATTTTGATTAAAGATTTTGATTAAAATAAAATAGTTTATTTTATTCAAAATTGGATAAATTAAAATAAAATAGTTTTATTTTGATTTAAATTTGGATTAAAATAAAGGAGTTTATTTTGATTCAAAATTAGATTTTATGCTAACTAAATTTGCCCATTAAATGATATCAATATATATATTAAATATTTTTTTATTCATGAGATGAATGTTATTTATTGATGCATATGGTGATGTGTATGATTATAAATGGGATTGATTATGGACTATTGACCAATGTGATTGGATTTTATTTTAGTTGGATGCATGAATGTATGAGTTTTATTAAATGGGGACTGCGTACCTGTGACACCCCCAAATCCGGGTCTCTTAAACCCGGATGGTGCTTACTGCAGATCTTTACCATTCATTCATTCATTCAATTGAATAGTCTCAAAAGGACTAATATAACTTCTATATAACCAAAATAATATTACATTCCCCAGGTTCTTTGTAAACCATTCGTTTGTTCTTGTCATAATATCAAATATATTACAATCGTTCACCTATAGTATTACATAAGTAATCTAAGGGTTCGCTCTTCGCCTTTCCCTTGTCCTTGCATGAGCCTTGATCCACTCGATCTTAGTTTGTGTTTCATATGGTTCAAGCAAGAGTGAGCATGACTAGCTCAAAAGTACTACAATTATATTAAACAACATGCTTGAAACATAAAACTCATATATCTTGATGGCGAACAATAGTTACGTAAGTACTATCGATAATTCAAAATAGCACTTCTTTTCATTCAAAACGTTTTCCAACAACAATATTCATGAGAATATCAACTAAGGCTCGGAACTATGAAAGCGCCTCATAATTTCTTTTGAAAAGGACAACCCGACACTAAGTCCGTAAGTCCCAGATAGCTTACGAGCACTTCTAGGTGATCAACCCATAGTACTTTATGTTGATCAACACTACACTCATTAAACGTGTATAAGTTTAAGTTGTGGCAACCTCACGTGCCTGTCGTTAAACGACAAAAACATTTTAGCATACTTGGCCTTCGATTGAAAACCATACCAATATAACTCAGAAACAAAAATCATGCTTGTGTAAATATAATATAAGTCTAGTCGAAAGAATTGGGCTTTAGACTTCATCATTCAAGACTTCAGCGAAAAAAAACACATGAATTACAAAGCTTGTCGGCCGAACTAGAACAAGGGTTAGAATACTTGCCTTTAGCGTCTGCTTACTGATTAACACACGTACACTTTAAGTCTCTACGTTTCTACAATACATGATCATATAACACACCACATTAGGTTATATATAATCAAGTATGTATACTATTATATCTTACCCTTCATCTCAATGTAAATCCTGACTTAGATCTACTATTATGGGTTTCCGGCTTTCATTACGTCATTTACATTACGTCCACTTTCAATTGATTATCAACCTTTATTCATCATACATTGCATATCTAACAATGCCTTAACAATGTTATATTAACACCTTAGTTCATTACCAAGAGTTTTCTTTCATTCTATACTTGTAAACATTCTTGTCCATCAAAATTCTTTAGGATCAGCCACACATTTCACACTAACTTCTGCATCTCGCGCCACGGCCATGAGTTAGCGATATCTGCGATTCGACCTCATGACTGCCTTTGGCATTGTGCTTTAAAGGCTATGAGTCGGCGTCGTCATGCGCGACTCAATGCCTCGAGATAATTTTGATTTGAAAATTTTACGAACTTCCTGATGCATAACTTCTTCGTTATAAGTCCGAATTGGTCCATTCAAAAGCCTACGGTTCACAAATTTCATACTCTATGCATTCATGCAAGAATTTTATCTATTTGACTTCGTTTGCTAAAATTTCACCTATGAGTTCATTTTTAACGAAAACGATAAACGTCCGTGAACGTTCAACGCTCGTTTCTTCGTTCTAAGTCGGAATTCGGTCATTTTTGAGTCCGCAACTCTATAATGTCAAATATGACTTGTCTCCATCGAAAACCAACGTTTTCCACTTCAAACACAAAATACGACTTCCATTCCGAGAATTTCACGAATTCGATGATAATCGTCCAATCGTGTGAATTCCGGCAAAACTACATTCTTAATGATTCTAAATTGATTTCAACCAACATATGATCATCACAAGTTACTTAGTACACCAACTTATAATCAAAGTAGGTTTTGACTTATTCTCATAAGTCAATGACTTAATCAACTTATGAACTACAATTCCTCATGCTTATGACTTACTATAAACTTAAGTCCATCAATCAATGTTCTCATGCTATATTCAACATACTAATCATCATATGACAACATATGATAAGTTCTTCATGGTTCTAGCAACTTATTAATGTTCAAGTTGCTTATCTAAATTATTCGGCTTAAGTTCATTCCTTATTAACCTATTACATGATCTTAGAATACATGTTCATTAATAACACTTCCCTTATCATCCTATTATAATAGAGATGAAAGAACATTGGACACAAGATCATTACCTTTGAAGTCTAACTTCTTCTTCTTGGAAAATCTAATTTTGACTTAAAAGTGCTTATTTGTTCTACCAAATAAGTAGCTCATATTTGAGAGGAGTTGGATGAAATAACAACCAACAAAAATTGAAATGAGCCTTCTATTTATAGGTCATCCAAATCTAGGGTAGAATGGTCATTATAACCTTCCACCTCCTTAACTAACCTCCTCATTCCACCTCCTTAATCCTCCACCTCCTTACTCTTCATAACCTATCAATTAAGTAAACTTGCTAGCCACTTCTAAAACTTGGTCACCACACTTTTTGTTTGCCCATCAAGCTTACCCATTTTACACTAGGTTTGACCCATGGATCAAGGCTTTTCATTGGGCTTTGATAATTAATCTAACTACTTTCTTAATGGGCTTGTGCTATATAGTTTGGACTAATGATATATCAAACACTTGGGCTTGATTGTCACATTATATTGGACTTCTCTTATTAGGCTAATAATCCTACAAGTCCATTACCTCTTATTAATCAACTTAACATATATATACCACGTATAATCTTCGTATGCTAGCTCGTATATTAATTCGTAATATACGTTATTTCATTCTCCATTCTTAATAGTACAATACGTCGTATTATACTTACATTCATTACCATCATATAATGAATACACATTATACGATCACAACTTTCTTCCTTTAACGCTTAATAAACCTAACTTTCTCAAATTAAGTCCGCATGCTAAATATTACGTTTTCCATACTTAGGTTATTATTACATAATCCATATCACATTGATATTATAACGTTACATATTTCTCGAAAGTTCAAAAATAATTTCCAAGCAGAAATCGATGAATAGTGTTTTTCAGAAAATTTCTCGGAAAGTTTTTATTTTCGTCTTAGAAATTCAAACACTTTAATTCTCCCACGTAGTTAAAATACTACGACATTCTGACGTTTCTAGGTTATAGAACGACATTCATCTTATCAACACGTAATAATAATAAATAATATTATTTTATTCATTATTAAAAGTATTTACAATTGTTCGATTTTCCTATGCGTTCTGATTTTCGCCTTCTCTAATTTTTCTTAATGTAAATTCTAACTCCTCCTCCTGTGTACTTCCCCTTGATTTCTTGATCAAGGTTTCTATTTATTTTAAATAGTTTTGTAATAGAAATAGTTAGAATTAATTTTGAAGAATTAGAGATCAAGGAACAAGGAGCGCTTGAAGACCCGTTTGTAATGGAGTCCGGGTTTAAATGTAATAGTTATATTTAAATATTAATTCTTGCACCCCTAGGGTTTGACCTTTTTGGTTCACGTGGTGGCTCTAGTGAACCAAACTAGAATAAAAGTCTATAATCAATCCAGGTAGAATATAGTATTCTATATGTGCATGCTTACACTATATATATTATATATTATGCAAACATGCTTCGCATGTTAATTAATATGACGCGTATTTTATATATATATGTGCATGCGCGCTAAACAAGATGAGACACATTAATTACTTGCAAACCCCTCAAATTTTTATATTAAGTCCTAAGCGTTCAAAGATATTTGGAATATCGAACGTCGCCTTCTAGCATAATAAAAATTAATAGAGTATTAAATATTTAATATGAGTTTTTTGTGTCACCACAAGGCAAGTATTAAGTATTTAAGATGTTAATTTATCACATTTGATGCTTATAAAGAAAATTGAACAATATTATTTTGTTGTGTCACCACAAGGATAATATTTTTCTTTTTTGAATATATGGAGTGCTAGGTTGGACTTAACTTGGATAATTTTGATTCGGATGTGCCACCACTTGATCAAAATAATCTAAGAGGCAAAATACAAGAAGTTACATAGTTGATGTAATTGACAAGAGTTGTCTACCTATTTATTTATATATAGTTTGTTGTGTCATCACAATGCTATATACATTTGAAATGAGATCCTTATTCTCACTAGCAAATCTTTAATTAGATATTACCGAACTATATATATTGAGGGTAATATAGTTTGAAAAAAATAGTGGGAGATACCAATTTAAAACAAGACCTAATTTATTTTGGTAATTAATAAAAGAATGTATACTAAAATGTTGTTAATTCCAAATTCATTTACATAATTTTACAATGTCTAAATTACTATCAACTGCGAAACATATTAGATGTTAATTAACTAGATCGAATTACTCGGATTAGTTAAGGAAATTGAGAATAGATCTCATGGTGAAAACTATCTTATGTCCTTAATACGCTTATCCATAGTTGCAAACAATGCCTCCGAGGAAAGATCGCTACTTTTAGAAAGTGGCAAGATGATGCGTTGGCTCGATGCATCATGCTCAAGCATCCATGAGTAACGAGCTTCAACGTCGATGCTGAAACTATGGATGCTCTTACTATATTCCTACACATCAAGTAGTTGATGGTGGGGAAAGTAAGACTGATGGATATCAGATATCTAAGGAGCTCTTCCAATCTAGAATGACCAATGACACTACATGATGAGATAAAAAGTCCTTAACATAATTAATTCGATTGATCAATTAGGACAACGGGTTTTGTCATTGGTGGAGAGTTGAGCCAAGAGTTGATCTTGCACTCATTCCCGGACTCCTTTCACAATTGTTGTGAATTTTTCATATGAACAAGCTAGATATCAGCCTCACTGACTAGCTTAACATGTTGAAAAATGTTAAGAGTCACTTTCCAACCAAGAAAGACCAAGTCTTCTTGGTAGAGGTCAAAGGATCTTCTAAAAGAAGAACGATTCTAAGAAGGTAAATAGAAAAGGCAAAACAAAGGATAATAAGAACAAAATCGATACGGATAGCAAAGGAATTTGCTTCCACCGCAAAAAACCACGCCATGGAAAGAAATCTGCGAGAAGCATCTTGCGGTGCTAACCAAAGAAGCTTAGTGAAGCTTCGGTTACAAATATAGTTTTTTATTCATGATTAAAATAATTTTTTTTAAGTCAAGGTTCTACTTGGGTATTGGATACCAACTTTGGTTATCATAAATATAGATTTATGAAGGGACCAAGCAGAAGTAGAAAGCTAAACAAATATAAGTAATCCTATGTGTGGGAAATGAAGCAAAGGTTGCCACATTAGCCATAGAAACTTATAGTTTAGCAATGCCTACGGGAAAATCTATAAGTCAATAAGTTGTTATTGTATTCCAATTCTTGTTAGAAACATTATTTCCATTTTATTGTTGGACAATAAAATTTTTGGTATTATAATTAAGAACAATTGTTGTTCTATTTATAATAATAATGTTTTTGTATAGAACTGGAATATTACTTAATCGATTTAGTATACTTGACTTACGTGAAAATATATTTTGCAAATTGAACAAACTAGTATAAGAAAAAGGAGATGATCATTCAAAGAGTTGAATGCGTGTTTTTGCTGAAATACAAGTGTGAATTATTTGAAAGGTTCAAAGAATTCAGAAGTGAAATAAATTGGCAAAGTATTAAAATTCTTTGATTAGATCAAGGAATAAATACTTGTGCAATAAGTTTCTAGATCATCTCAAATGGTTTTCTCATAATGGACATCTCCTGATACTCAATAACTGATTGATGTATCTGAAAGGAAAAATCGTACCTTGTTGGACATGGTGCAGTCCATAATGATTTTACCCACATTCCAAAGATGCTTACGGGTAATGTCCTAGAAATGGTACTGCATATCTATAAAAAAGGTAACCTCAAAATCTAGCCCCAAGACTCCATAAAAGTTATGGACAGGGATGATTCCTAATCTTAAGTATGTTAAGATAAAGGGTTGTCCAACTTATGTGAAAAGTTTTCAAAGGATAAGCTTGGGACAAAATTTGACAAGTACAAATTTGTGGGACATCCTAAAGTAAGTTTAGGGTATATGTTATATAATCCTACTTAGCAAAAGGTGTTTTTTGCGAAACACGCTACCTTCTAAGATAAAGATGCTAATTATTGAAAGGGGCTAGTGGGAGGATAATAGATCTTGAAGAGTTCAAGAACCACAAAACACTATAAGTCAAATAAGAGGAATCTGTAGATAGACCTATTGTACCATAACCGAATCGTAAATCTGGAATATTATAGAAGATACCTGGGAGGTATGGATTCATCATAGATGATGATGATGAGGTACGCATCATAGAAGATGATGATCCAGTTACATACGATTTGGTAAGAGTTGTAGACACTCATAGAAATGTATTGAAGCAAGCTTCTCAAATATGGAACATTCGTTTTGATGAGACAATCAAAAAGTTTGATTTTATCAAAAGCAAGAATGAACCAAGTGTGTACAAAAGGGTCAGTGGGAGCGTCGTGACATTTCTAGTATTATATGTTGATATACTACAGATATGGAATGGCATGCCAATGCTAGAATCAGTAAAGATAAAGTTGTCTAAATATTCCTCCATGAATGATTTGGGAAGAGTATCTTAATTGGGGATACAAATCTATAGATAGATTTGAGAGGATGCTCTACAAAACCCAAAGAACGATATTCATTTGATGCTAAAGTCGCTTTAGCATGAAAACTCAAGAGATGTCTCATGTTGATGAGCCATAGAGTGTATCTCTTAATAGTCCCCATAGACTCATAAAAGATAGATCACATGAGTAACTATCATGTATGCTATGAAATATACGAGACCTGATGTTGATCACTCATATTCTGGAGAAGTTCACTATGAGTCGTTGAAAAACATCTTAAAGTACTTAACCAAAGACACTAAGGATGTGATTAAAATTTATGGTGAGTCTAAATTAAAACTAGAGGGCTTAACAGACTCACGTTTTTCAGACAGACCAAGAAGACAGAAAATCCACTTTAAGGTAAAGCATTACCTTGAATAGTGGTGCTGTGGCGCCCCCAAATCCGGGTTCTCAAACCTCGGGTTTGGTACTCACAATCCATCATCATCATAAGTATTCTATAAACAATTACGGAATAATAAACATACATTGTTCATTATAATAAAGTCTTCCAATCAATATCCCAAAGTCTATTAACCTTAACTTATACATACCTTAATTAAGTTATCCTTAGTAACACAAAAGGTTTACATTACCAATGTACATAATATAATATAATACATAAACATTCTTATTATATTTTGCTGCACTTTTCCTTTGCCTTTGTCCTTCCTGGACGTCTCTGGCATAGCTGAAATAAATGTCATGATATAGCAAGGGTAAGCAATAAATTTGCTTAGCAAGTTTAAGTACAAGAAAGATATATCATGATTAGCAAGAAATTTGTCGTTCAATGTTCAAAAATAGAAATTAATTGCGAAAGAACATGAATTAAGTCTTGATAACTGAATATTCGAATGATTGAATAACAGATGCTGAGTGGTCAGAATGAACATGAACATATGCTAAGGTTGTTAGTACTTAAACTGGTCCTTTTAATAAGTTTTGGTATTCAAGGGGATCAACCTTTCATACCGGTGTATTATGCATAAACACTTGTTGTACGAGCATTAATTATTTTTCAATAATGCTTTAATCAAATTGTTCTTTTTCTCAGTCTTGAGTTCTTACCAAGTCAATTGGTGAAGAACATCTTTTAACAAAAATATTTGATTTAACAAATTTAGACATACTTGATCTAGCTGATATAATGAGCATAGATCCATATCTTAAATAGTTCATGAACAAAAGAACTTTAAATAATTCACAGTTCAATAATATTAGAACATGAATTTAATTGCACTGAGTGCGAGTATCAATAATCAATATAGATGTGAATAATAAACAATAATTATTCACTAACATGCTTTGAAAAAAATAACTCAAGTTTGAGTTAGAGAACTTGCCTGTTCGATGAGCTACAACTAACTAGCTTTAAATAAACTCTTTAAACGACCTAACATTGACAATGTTGGTCTATTAATTAGTACTGCGTATAATTGTATGTCTATACGCTTACTTGTGCTATTATCTAGCAAATAGTTCAATCACGAGGTACACATAATATAATATACTATCATTAGTCCATAAGATATTTAATAAATCTTAGGTTAATGATTTAATTAATTTATAATATTTTTTTAAGTAATAAACACTTATTAGATCTTTAAACAATTTATTATAATTGTTTAATTAATGAGTTATTTAAATTCTCTTCATTTAATTACTATTTAATATTAGTTAAATAGTAATTAATTAGTTATCTTTAATTATTATTTAATAATAAATAATAGCTAATTACATCTACTTATTATTTAATGTTAATTAAATAATAAATAATTAATATTATTTATTATTTGTCTTTAATTATTATTTATTATTAATTAAATAATAATTATTAATTTATTTACTTCATTAATCTTTAATTATTTATTACTATTAATAAATGAATAATTAATTAACATTTGTCCTTATTTATTATTAAATATTAATTAATTAATTATTTATTCTTGAATAACAAATAATTAATTTACTTCATAAAGTCTTTAATTATTCTTTCTTGTTAATCTAAGAATAATTAATTATCATCGGTTCTTATTTATTATTTAATATAAATTAAATAATAAATAATTATTTATAAAATTTATATCAATGTAATTAAGTCATTACATTATTATTACATAATCTTACTTAAAATATCCTTTAATCATTATTTAATATTAATTAAATAATAATTAATTAATGGTTTAACTCTATTTATTATTTAATCTTAATTAAATAATCAATAGTTAGTTTATTACCACTTAACTCTACTTAATTATCACTTAAATAATAATTAAATAGTTAATTATATTTAAATTATATGTAATTAGTTTAATCGTCATTTAGTGGCATTAACAATTATTAATTAGTAAGTTTTAAATGATTTAAATAAGTTTAAACCATTAATTACTTAATAATTACATAACTGTCCAGATAAATTCGGAATTAAATATTTTAATATTCTTCAAAATTTTAAAAAAAATTTGGTCCCGAACCCTTCATCAAAACCGGCCAGAAACTAGGTGAACCGGTCGCCGGAAAGTTTGTCCGGTTCATTTAAAGCTGAGCAAACGGTTTATATGTATATATTTTCTCTAATTTTCCAGATTTGGGGTCCTTTACTAAAACTTAAATAAAATGAAATCTACAACTCCAATTTAGGTCCAGTTGATCTCGTTGGATTCGTATCTTCCCGAACTACAATTTTCATTTATCAAACATCAAATTTGGACATGTTTTAGTTACCGAAATAGCCATAAATCGGACTGTTTTGCACAGTCCTTCATCAGTGAGGTGTTTTTAGAAAAAATTTCATATCTTGCTCATTTTAAAACATTTTTGCATGCTTCAAAAGTGATTTTGTTCTTAACTTACATATCTAGCATAACAAGAAAGAAAATCAAATAAACTATTAGTAGGTTTCAAAATAAAAAAAAAATCTTCAAGGTCAAGTTTCCGGTAAAACCCATTTTCATGCATTTTACTAAATTTTTCTACACAAACACATATCAATACACAAGTTAAATCCATTAAACTCTATATCTATCTTTCTAGCATGCTTCTAGCCATTTAAAGCTTGAACTTCATGTATCTAGCATAAAATACACTAAGCATGTAAGACTAGGGTGTTTCTTAAACATTTGTACATACTTTCTTTTCTTTCCTCTTTGATCAATTTTTAAACACCCAAAAATATAAGATCCAAACATGTTGCACTAAAAAGAAATAAATCAAGAGTTTTGAAAGTTCATGAACATAGGTTCTTTATTTTTGTAAAACCAACAAAATACATGAAATTAAAACTTGAGATTCAATATTTTTACCTTGATCTTAATGCTACTTTTCTTGTTTTTCCAAAGTATGAGATAAATCTAGGTGGCATCAAGAAATTTCTTCCTCCTCTCCTTCAAAGCTTCCCAAATTTCTTACTCTCTATTTCTTTCTTTTTGGTTTGCTTTTGCACTTTGCTAGTTAACTACTAAGTGAAAAGTTTCTTTATAAAAAAATGTGGGGGTATTTATAGGCAATGAATATATATAGATATAACTTGTATATATCTATTAATCTTCCAATATCTTGCTTGCCTTGGTTGAAAAATATTTATTAAGCTATAAAAGGCTAGTGGGCTATTTAGGTGGGTTGGTAAACAACCCTTGACCAACCAAAAAGGAAAACTAATACAATGAATCATGTGCTTCTTTTCCCCCTTGAATTGCCGGATCTACACCCATCTTGGCCAATTTTATTTGTTGATTTATTTGCTAATTAACCATCTAGAAGGTCCATACAAATTGGGCCATAACTTGGGCCAATTGATTTCTTGCTTGGGCTCTCAAATTAAATTGTTTGGGCTATATAAAAATAGCATGATCCCATAGATAAATTTTATCTTACCCTAATTATTTAATTAGGATTTTCATTCCACTCATGCATATAAATTTATTTAACCATAAACATTTTCCACATAAATAATAACATATTCATTCCTTATATGTCAAAAGTTTTCAATATCATTAATATTTAATTAATATATTTAATTATCAGCGTGACTTAAAATTCTTGGTTATTACATTCTCCCTTCTTATAAGAATTTCATCCCCAGAATTTCACATAAGGTTACTAAAAAAGATTTGGATAATTCTTCCTTATTTTTTCCTCGAGTTCCCACGTAGCTTCTTCAGCATTGTTGTTCCTCCAAAGAACTTTAACAGAACGAATAACCTTATTCCTTAGTTTCTGCTATTTCCTATCTAATATTTCTACATGAATTTCTTCATATGACAAATCCTTCTCAACTTGAATTGGCTCGTGTGATTTCACATGCTTGAAGTCAGGCTTATATGGCCGCAACACTGACACATGAAACACATTGTGAATATGTTCTAGTTCAGGAAGTAGAGCTACCTCATATGCCACCTCACCTATCTTTTTCAATATTTTAAATGGTCCAATAAATCTTGGACTCAGTTTACCTTTCTTCCCAAATCTAATCTTCCCTTTCCAGGGAGACACTTTCAAAAACACATAGCTTCCCACTTCGAAATCCCTTTTCTTGCGATGCAAATCTGCATACTTCTTTTAACAATCTTGAGCTGTTATTAGTCGAGCTCTTATAACCTTAATGATTTCTATTGTCTGTTGTACCAATTCTGGCCCCAACAATCTTCGTTCACCTACTTCATCCCAACATAAGGGCGTTCTACATTTCCTTCCAATAAGGGCTTCGTATGGTGGCATTCCAATGCTTACGTGATAACTATTATTATATGCAAATTCTACTAGTGGAAGATGATCCTCTCAACTTCCTTTGAAGTCCATTACACAGGCTCTGAGCATGTCTTCTAATGTTTGAATCGTTCTCTCGCTTTGTCCATCGATTTCTGGATGATACGCGGTACTCAACCTTAACTGTGTCCCCATTCTTTCTTGAAGACTCCTCCAAAATTTTGATGTGAAGCACGGATCTCTATCAGACATAATTGATATTGACACCCCATATCTCGAAATAATTTCCTTGATATACAATTTGGCCAACTGATCCAAATTATACCTAATCCTTATCGACAAAAAGTGCGCTGACTTTGTAAGTCGATCAACAATTACCCATATCGCATCGTAACCTTTCTGTGTTGTTGGAAGTCCCACCACAAAATCCATCGTGACGTGCTCCCATTTCCATTCTGGAATCTCCAATGGCTGCAATAACCCGCTGGGTCGTTGATGCTCTGCCTTGACTCTCTGACATGTTAGACATCTACTGACGCATTCTGCAACTTCTCTCTTCATATTCGGCCACCAATAATGTTGACGCAAATCTTGATACATCTTCGTGCTTCCCGGGTGTATCGAATATCTCGTACTATGCGCTTCTTGTAAAATCTCTTCTCTTAACTCTAGAACTGCAGGTACCCATACTCGTCCTTCAAATCTTAGTAATCCAATGCCATCTATCTTATACTTCAACTCTTCGCCTTCAGCTAATCGCTTCTTGATATTACCACATTCTTCATCATTTTCTTGTGATTCTTTCACCTTGTCCAATAAAGTTGGACTTGCTTCCATTTCTATTACTCTATTTGAATCCTTGGATTTTTCACCTCCAACTCCATTTTCTCCATTTCTCTTACTAATTTTTCCTGTTCTGTCAATACAAATAATTTTTCCCGGCTCTTTCTGCTTAGAGCATCTGCCACTATATTGGCCTTCCCGGGATGATATAGAATATCACAATCATAGTCCTTGATCAATTCTAACCATCTCCTCTGCCTCATGTTTAAATCCTTTTGTGTAAAGATATACTTGGACTTTTTGTGGTGCGTGTATATCTCACACTTTTCTCCGTAGAGATAATGTCTCCAAATCTTAAGGGCAAATACCACCGCAACCAATTCAAGGTCATGGGTAGGGTATCCCTTCTCATAATCCTTTAACTGCCGTGATGCGTACACAATGACTTTACCATTCTGCATTAACACGCAACCCAATCCTTTGTGCGACGCATCACTATACACTGTAAAACCCCCTGTACTATCTGGTAAAGATAACACAGGTGCTTCACTTAATCTTTTTTTCAATTCCTGAAAACTCTGTTCACATTTCTCTGTCCACACATACTTAACAGTCTTCCTCGTTAGATTAGTTAATGGTGTCGCTATCTTCGAGAAATCCTGAATAAACCTTCAGTAATATCCCGCCAATCCCAAGAAACTTCTAATCTCTGTCGGTGTCTTCGGTTGTCCCCAATTTTTCACCGCTTCTACTTTCGCTGGATCAATAGAAATTCCCTCGTTGTCAATGACATGCCCCAGAAATTGAACTCTCTTCAACCAGAACTCACACTTTGAAAATTTAGCATATAACTTCTCTTTTCTTAAGGTTTCCAATACAATACGTAGATGTTCAGTATGCTCCTCTTCAGTCTTTGAATCCACCAAAATATCGTCAATGAACACCACCACAAATTTATCCAAATACGGTTTAAATACTCTATTCATCAAGTCCATAAAAGCAGCTGGTGCATTCGTCAGTCCAAACGACATCACTAAGAACTCATAATGACCGTAACGAGTTCTAAATGTTGTCTTTGGAACATCTTCTTTTCTCACCTTCAACTGATGATAACCAGTCCTTAAGTCAATCTTCAAAAAATATCTCGCTCCCTTAAGTTGATCAAATAGATCGTCTATTCTTGGTAATGGATATTTGTTCTGATTGTCACCTTATTTTAACTCTCTATAATCTATACACAATCTCATTGAACCATCCTTCTTCTTTACAAACAACACCGGTGCTCCCCGGGAATACACTAGGTTGGATGTACCCTTCCAACAATTCTTGTAGTGAATCATCAACTCTTTCATTTCTACCGGAGCCATTCGATACGGTGCTTTCGATATCGGCGATGTCCCCGGTACTAAATCAATCACAAACTCTATTTCTCTGTCTGGAGGAAGTCCCGAAAGTTCTTCTGGAAAGACATCCCCAAACTTATTAACTATAGGTATTTGTCCCATGTCAGAATTCACAACCCGTGTATCCACTGCATGAGCCAAATAACCTTCACATCCTTTTTGTAACATTCTCCTGGCCTGCATCATCGTCAGATAACCAGTTTGCCTTGGCGATTTGCTACCATAAAATACAACTTTAGACTTCTCTGGTGTCTTAAGCCGTATGATCTTTTTCTGGTAATCTATAACTGCCTCATGATTAAACAACCAATCCATTCCTAAGATAACATCAAATTCTCCTAAGCGTATCGGAATCAAATTCACGCTTAACTTATGTCCCCTTATTTCCACACCACAGTTGTTATGGATAAATTCTACAAGGATCACTTCTTTGTTTGCAACTTCTATATTCATTGGGTTCTTTAACTTTTCACATGGTAAGTTTAATCTTCTAGCAAATTCATCAGACACAAATGAACAGGTAGCTCCCGAATCAAATAATACGTAGGCATTTATATTATTGATCGGAATAATACCTGACACCACTTCCTTTGATGCCAATCGTCTTGCGGTCATATTGAGCGTTAGGGCTCTCGGCTTTTTGCTGTTGAATCGTCCTCCAATGGTTAACTTTGTAGAATTGCTCTTGTTTCCGCTTCCTCCATCTGTATTCCTCTTCAATGGACAATCCTTGAATCGATGCCCGGTTCCTCCACAAGAAAAGCAACCACCTTTCTTCGGCTTAGGACAATTTGGTGAAATATGTCCTTCTTGACCACAATTATAACATACATTCTTCCCTTCATACACTCCCAGGTGATTCTTTCCACACTTTACACAAGTTGGCTTCTTCCATGGTGTACTCCTTGTTGAGTTCCCGATTCATTGCCACTATTCTACTTACGTTTCTTTACTATTATACCACCCTTTTGCTGGCACCACGGTGTCCACCCTCAATCTTCTTCTTATTCTTCTCTCGGTTGA
This sequence comes from Panax quinquefolius, assembly GCA_020205615.1. Lineage (NCBI taxonomy): Eukaryota > Viridiplantae > Streptophyta > Magnoliopsida > Apiales > Araliaceae > Panax > Panax quinquefolius. The sequence goes on along the minus strand of JAINUW010000631.1, from coordinate 16,188 downwards.
ATCTATAAACTTCCTCACTACTACTTTCTGCAATGATGGCTTTTTCTAACAATCTTTGAGAACGTAGCAATTTGCAACTTCCTTGCAACTTTTTCATGAATCCACGGCTTTAGCCCATTTTCAAACCTCTGGCGCGCTTTCGTAGTTTTGTTTCCACCGATGAGGTGCGAATCTGGCTAGCTCATTGAATTTTCTTTGCATATTCAACAACCGACATGTTTTCTTGCTTTAATTCCGAGGAACACTTCCATTCGGCTTGCATGGCCTCCGAGAAATAACTTTCTAAGAACAACTCCTTAAACACGGTCCATGTCACTACCTCCGTTCTGGCTCTAGCTTGGTTCGTCTCCCACCAGTAATTAGCCTCACCTTTCATCAAGTAGGTATCAAAAGCTGTCTTTTTCTCTTCGGCTACCCTAGCAATGATAAAGGCTTTTTCCATCTCTTTCACCCATGTCTGAGCTGCTACGGGGTCCGTAGTTCCGCTGAATTCTGGTGGTCCTACAACTTTAAAATCTTTAAAATTTGTCAATCTATTATTCGCTTGCCCCCTTGCTGCAGGTGTACGAGTTCGCATAGCTTGAGCTATTATATTAGCGAAGTTCTGCATTGGGTCATCTTGATTCCTTTCATTATTCACAGAACATTCCTCCCTCTGGTTACAATTTTGAAGTCTTGGCGGCATTATCTGATTAAGCAAAACTTTAATTTATTACATTGAGTTTCATTATATGCTATATCTTCTAAGTGTTTAAAATATAACATGTAATTTAAACTAACAATCATATTATCATAATGCAGTATTAACGAATTCAACCTGTTGAATTGACTAATTCAGCTTGCTACATTAACAAATTCATCTTACTGAATTCACATATTTAGCTTGCTGAATAATACATTCATCTTGCTGAATAACACATTCAGCTTGCTGAATTAACATATTCAATTTACTAACTTTTCAAATCATCCCACAGATAGCTTCTCATTTTAATTCTTAATACTTTTCTATTTGATCAAACAAGTAATTATAATACTGCATTTATATTCATATACCAAATTTTAACGTCATATACTTACATACTTGGCATATTTTTACAAATGCTAACTATCCCATTTTTAAACATCAAAAGATGGGACCTAACAAAAGACATACTCCCCAACCACCTAATATGGGGATACATCATATTTATATACTACCTCGCACATACCGAGGTTTACATCAAGCATAAAACCCTACTAAATAAAAGGGGTCCTACTGCATCTATATACAATAAAAAGCTATTAAACCATCACTGCTCATCGGGAGAGGCTGCGCCTGCATGCTTCTGCTCTGGTGGAAAAAATCCATCCATAAGTCGACGTCTAATCGATCGACTTGACTCACCGATCTCCAAGGATCTCCTTTCTCCTACTTGGGGACTAACATATGCTGCATCCAACGCTCGTCCCAAGGACTCCATCCTAACTCGTCCGACCTTCGCCTCAATCTCTAATTGATCCACTCTTCCTGCTGCTCTGACCCAGGCGTCCTCAAATCGGATCCTGTAAGCTATCTCTAAGTCAAACCTCAGGTGCAATGCTTGATGCTCAATACTCAATCCTCCAAACTTACTTTCCTCTTGTTCAAGTCTGGCTTTCATCACTGCTAGCTCTTGCTGAGCCTGGTATGCTAACTCTCTATACTGCGTCTCATTAAACTGATGGGTCGAATTTTCTTCCTCCAATTGGGAAATTCTGTTTCCCAATGCTACATTCTCCTCAAACAAATCTAACACCATTATATCCTCATCATAGTCCTCATCCTCGATGTGCTCCTCAACAGGATTTCTCTGCTCCTGCTCTTGCTCCACAGTATGACTATCTTGCTTCTCCTCAGACATCCTACGACCACAAACAATAAACAACATCAGTACCACAATAAAATATATTCATTAATAAAATGAAATGATATTTTATTAAGTACAATCTATACTAGATGAATCTCCACAATCCATCTCTTAGCATATATACTCTATACGAGTTTTCTTCTAAGGTTATAACCTAGGTTTCACATTCCTAATGTTTATAACCTACAGCTCTGATACCAACCTGTGGCGCCCCCAAATTCGGGTTCTCAAACCTCGGGTTTGGTACTCACGATCCATCATCATCATCATAAGTATTCTATAAACTATTGCAGAATAATAAACATACATTGTTCATTATAATAAAGTCTTCCAATCAATATCCCAAAGTCTATTAACCTTAACTTATACATACCTTAATTAAGTTATCCTTAGTAACACAAAAGGTTTACATTACCAATGTATATAATATAATATAATACATAAACATTCTTATTATCTATTCTGCACTTTTCCTTTGCCTTTGTCCTTCTTGGGCGTCTACGCATAAATTTGAAATAAATGTCATGATATAGCAAGGTAAGCAATAAATTTGCTTAGCAAGTTTAAGTACAAGAAAGATATATCATGATTAGCAAGAAATTTGTCGTTCAATGTTCAACAATAGAAATTAATTGCGAAAGAACATGAATTAAGTCTTGATAACCTGAATATTCGAATGATTGAATAACGAGATCTTTGAGTGGTCGAAATGACCATGAACATATCTTAAGGTTGTCGATTACTTAAACTAGTCCTTTTAATAAGTTTTTTGTATTCAAGGGATCAACCTTTCATACCCGTGTATTATGCATAAACACTTGTTATACGAGCATTAATTATTTTTCAATAATGCTTTAATCAAATTGTTCTTTTTCTCGATCTTGAGTTCTTACCATGTCGATTGGTGAAGAAACGACTTTTAACAAAATATTTGATTTAACAAATTTAGACATACTTGATCTAGCGATATAATGAGCATAGATCCATATCTTAAATAGTTCATGAACAAAAGAACTTTAAATAATTCACGATTCAATAATATTAGAACATGAATTTAATTGCCCTTGAGTCAGTATCAATAATAAATATAGATGTGAATAATAAACAATAATTATTCACTAACATGCTTTGAAAAGAATAACTCAAGTTTGAGTTAGAGAACTTGCACGTGTTAGATGAGCTACTGACTAACTAGCTTTAAATAAACTCTTTGAACGACCTAGCATTGACAATGTTGGTCTATTAATTAATCTTTAGATATAATTGTATGTCTATACGCTTACTTGTGCTATTATCTAGCAAATAGTTCAATCACGAGTACACACGTAATATAATATACTATCATTAGTCCATAAGATATTTAATAAATCTTAGGTTAATGATTTAATTAATTTATAATATTTTTTTAAGTAATAAACACTTATTAGATCTTTAAACAATTTATTATAATTGTTTAATTAATGAGTTATTTAAATTCTCTTCATTTAATTACTATTTAATATTAGTTAAATAGTAATTAATTAGTTATCTTTAGTTATTATTTAATAATAAATAATAGCTAATTACATCTACTTATTATTTAATGTTAATTAAATAATAAATAATTAAATTATTAATATTACTTGTCTTTATTATTATTTATTATTAATTAAATAATAATTATTAATTTATTTACTTCATTAATCTTTAATTATTCATTACTATTAATAAATGAATAATTAATTAACATTTGTCCTTATTTATTATTAAATAATAACTAATTAATTATTTATTCTTGAATAACAAATAATTAATTTAATTCATAAGTCTTTAATTATTCTTTCTTGTTAATCTAAGAATAATTAATTATTATTTGGTTCTTATTTATTATTTAATATCAATTAAATAATAAATAATTATTTATAAAATTTATATCAATGTAATTAAGTAAATACATTATTATTACATAGTCTTACTTAAAATATCCTTTAATCGTTATTTAATATTAATTAAATAATAATTAAATAATAGTTTAACTCTATTTATTATTTAATCTTAATTAAATAATCAATAGTTAGTTTATTACCACTTAACTCTACTTAATTATCACTTAAATAATAATTAAATATTTAATTATATTTAAATTATATGTAATTAGTTTAATCGTCATTTAGTGGCATTAACAATTATTAATTAGTAAGTTTTAAATGATTTAAATAAGTTTAAACCATTAATTACTTAATAATTACATAACTATCGAGATAAATTCGAATTAAATATTTTAATATTCTTCACAATTGTAGAAAAGTTTTGGTCCCAAACCCTTCATCAAAACCAGAGAAACTAGGTGAACCGTCGGCGTAAAAAGTTTATCCAGTTCACGAAGCCCAATCGGCCAGTTTATATGTATATATTTTCTCTAATTTTCCAGATTTGGGGTCCTTTACTAAAACTTAAATAAAATGAAATCTACAACTCCGATTTAGGTCCAGTCGGTCTCGTTGGAATCGTATCTTCCCGAACTACAATTTTCATTTATCAAACATCAAATTTGGACATGTTTTAGTTACCAAAAATAGCCAGAAACCGGACTGTTTTGCACAGTCCTTCATCGATGAGGTGTTTTGGAAAAAATTCATATCTTGCTCATTTTAAAACATTTTTGCATGCTTCAAAATTGATTTTGTTCTTAACTTACATATCTAGCATAACAAGAAAGAAAATCACATAAACTATTAGTAGGTTTCAAAATAAAAAAAAAATCTTCAAGGTCAAGTTTTCCTGTAAAACCCATTTTCTTGCATTTTACTAAACTTTTCTACACAAACACATATCAATACACAAGTTAAATCCATTAAACTCTATATCTATCATTCTAGCATGCTTCTAGCCATTTAAAACTTGAACTTCATGTATCTAGCATAAAATACACTACGCATGCAAGACTAGGGTGTTTCTTAAACATTTGTACATACTTTCTTTTCTATCCTCTTTGATCAATTTTTAAACACCCAAAAATATAAGATCCAAACATGTTGCACTAAAAAGAAATAAATCAAGAGTTTTGAAAGTTCATGAACATAGGTTCTTTATTTTTGTAAAACCAACAAAATACATGAAATTAAAACTTGAGATTCAATATTTTTACCTTGATCTTAATGCTACTTTTCTTGTTTTTCCAAAGTATGAGATAAATCTAGGTGGCATCAAGGAAATTTCTTCCTCCTCTCCTTCAAAGCTTCCCACGTTTCTTACTCTCTATTTCTTTCTTTTTGGTTTGCTTTTGCTCTTTGCTAGATAACTACTAAGTGAAAAGTTTCTTTATAAAAAATGTGGGGGTATTTATAGGCAATGAATATATATAGATATAACTTGTATATATCTATTAATCTTCCAATATCTTGCTTGCCTTGGTTGAAAAATATTTATTAAGCTATAAAAGGCTAGTGGGCTATTTAGGTGGGTTGGTAAACAACCCTTGACCAACCAAAAAGGAAAACTAATACAATGAATCATGTGCTTCTTTTCCCCCTTGAATTGCCGGATCTACACCCATCTTGGCCAATTTTATTTGTTGATTTATTTGCTAATTAACCATCTAGAAGGTCCATACAAATTGGGCCATAACTTGGGCCAATTGATTTCTTGTTTGGGCTCTCAAATTAAATTGTTTGGGCTATGTAAAAATAGCATGATCCCATTGATAAATTTTATCTTACCCTAATTATTTAATTAGGATTTTCATTCCACTTATGCATATAAATTTATTTAACCATAAACATTTTCCACATAAATAATAACATATTCATTCCTTATATGTCAAATTTTTTTTAATATCATTAATATTTAATTAATATATTTAATTACCGCGTGACTTAAAATTCTTGGTTATTACATTCTCCCCTCCTTATAAGAATTTCATCCCCGGAATTTCATATAAGGTTACTAAAAAAGATTTGGATAATTCTTCCTTATTTTTTCCTCGAGTTCCCACGTAGCTTCTTCAGCATTGTTGTTCCTCCAAAGAACTTTAACAGAACGAATAACCTTATTCCTTAGTTTCTGCTATTTCCTATCTAATATTTCTACATGAATTTCTTCATATGACAAATCCTTCTCAACTTGAATTGGCTCGTGTGATATCACATGCTTGAGGTCAGGCTTATATGGTCGCAACACTGACACATGAAACACATTGTGAATATGTTCCAGTTCAGGAGGTAGAGCTACCTCATATGCCACCTCACCTATCTTTTTCAATATTTTAAATGGTCCAATAAATCTTGGACTCAGTTTACCTTTCTTCCCAAATCTAATCTTCCCTTTCCAGGGAGACACTTTCAAAAACACATAGCTTCCCACTTCGAAATCCCTTTTCTTGCGATGCAAATCTGCATACTTCTTTTAACAATCTTGAGCTGCTATTAGTTGAGCTCTTATAACCTTAATGATCTCCACTGTCTGTTGTACCAATTCTGGCCCCAACAATCTTCGTTCACCTACTTCGTCCCAACATAAGGGCATTCTACATTTCCTTCCATATAGGGCTTCGTATGGTGGCATTCCAATGCTTGCGTGATAACTATTATTATATGCAAATTCTACTAGTGGAAGATGATCCTCCCAGCTTCCTTTAAAGTCCATTACACAGGCTCTGAGCATGTCTTCTAATGTTTGAATCGTTCTCTCGCTTTGTCCATCGGTTTCTGGATGATACTCGGTACTCAACCTTAATTGTGTCCCCATTCTTTCTTGAAGACTCCTCCAAAATTTTGATGTGAAGCGCGGATCTTTATCAGACACTATTGATATTGGCACCCCATGTCTTGAAATAATTTCCTTGATATACAATTTGGCCAACTGATCCAAATTATACCTAATCCTTTTCGGCAAAAAGTGCGTTGACTTTGTAAGATGATCAACAATTACTCATATCGCATCGTAACCTTTCTGTGTTGTTGGAAGTCCCACCACAAAATCTATCGTGACATGCTCCCATTTCCATTCTGGAATCTCCAATGGCTGCAATAACCCGCTGGGTCGTTGATGCTCTGCCTTGACTCTCTGACATGCTAGACATCTGTTGACGCATTCAGCAACTTCTTTCTTCATACTCGGCCACCAATAATGTTGACGCAAATCTTGATACATCTTCGTGCTTCCCGGGTGTATCGAATATCTCGTCATTTACGCTTTTTTGTAAAATATCTTCTCTTAACTCGAACCTGCAGGTACCCATACTTGTCCTTCAAATCTTAGTAATCCAAAGCCATCTATCTTATACTTCAACTCTTCGCCTTCAGCTAATCGCTTCTTGATATTACCACATTCTTCATCATTTTCTTGTGATTCTTTCACCTTGTCCAATAAAGTTGGACTTGCTTCCATTTCGATAACATGCCACATATTATCCCTATATTCTCGATTCTAACTAATTAAATAAAAAATAAGCTTAGGTAGGTCATACTAGCGAAGCGAAGGATTTACCCATCTCTCTCTCCTAGTTCTAGTCTCACATCTCAGCCAGAGATCATATCCCTAAGCTTTGATACCAACTGTGACGCTGTGAGGAATGATTTGTTTGAGTTGTGATTCTGTGGACAAAATCCTTATAAGGAGGGAAGGATGTAACAATCTAGAATTTTAATTGTAATTTTAAATATTTATCAATTATATAAATATTTAATGGATGTGGTTAGTGTTGAATAAATATTTAATTTGATTTGACTTAATTGGTTAATTATTTGGTAAGTAAATAATTAAGGAGTTAAGAAAATTAATTGTTATAAGATAATATACTAATTTAATTTAATAATTAAATTAGAGAGTTTATAATGATTAAATGAATTATTATATTTTAATTTGAATTTGTAATTAGAATGATGTGTTAGTTGATTAAATAAAGTTATAAATATAAAGAAGATTATAATTTTGTGGTATTGATTTATGTGTTAAAGTAATTTAATAAATTGTTATTAGAATTAATTAAATTAATTATTGAAAATTTAATTAAATAAAAGTGTGACAAATAACCTTACTATAAAGGAGTTATTAAAATAAATTAAAGGAGTTTAATTCGCTTTTTGCCAAACAAGACTTAATGCATATTAAATCTTTATTTTAAATGTGTTTTACCAAACGAGGCTTAAGGATTAAATGATTATATTTTAAGTGGGTAGCCAAACAAGCCTTATGGCTTTTGATTTTCAAAATATTATAACTGATATCAATTATACATATAATTATATTATATAATTAATACATATTATATCATATAATGTTATATTTTGTTATTACGTTAGTTAGAGTTAGGAAGAAAGACTCGTAAGAAGAAAAGAAGAAGAAGAAGAAAGGCTAGAGGATTTGAGAGATAAGTTGGAGAAAAGAAGCTTGAGAATCAAAGAGAAGTTATCATCTTTTAGAAAACAAGGTATCTGTTGGAAGAATGCATATTTTGATTTGATGTTTAAAGTAAATGCTCATGATTATATGTAAAGTCCTTAAAGGAATATGTGTACAAGGACTTAGTGATAGATCAAATTTGTTAGGTTGATCTTAGCTTTTGGTGTTCATCTTTCACGTAAATGAATGTATAGATAAAGAGATCAAAGATGTTAGGTTGATCTATGACTTGAAAAGTATAGATAGGCTTCAATAAGAATCGTAGTCTATCGTCGATCAACAGATTGCAATCGTTCACCTATACTATTACATAAGTAATCTAAGGGTTCGTCTTCACCTTGCCCTTGTCCTCGCTCGAGCCTTGATCCGCTCGATCTTGACTGTGTTCATATGGTTCAAGCAAGAGTGATCATGACTAACTCAGCAAGTACTACAATTCTAATAAACAACATGCTTAAAACATAGAAGTCATATATCTTCAGAAACGGAACAATAGTTACGAAGTACTATTGATAATTCAAAATATCACTTCTTTTCATTCAAAATATTTTCCAACAACAATATTCAGTAGAATATCAACTAAGGCTCAAGACTATGAGCGGCCTATAATTTCTTATGAAAAGGACAACCCGACACTAAGTCCGTTAGTCCCAAGATAGCTTACGAGCACTTCAAGGCGATCAAATTTATAGTACTTATGTTGATCAACACTACATTCATTAAACGTGTATACGCTTAAGTTGTGGCAACCTCACGCGTACCGTTGTTAAATGACAAAAATATTTTAGCATACTTGGTCTTCGATTGAAAACCATACCAATATAACTTGGTAAACATAAATCATGCTTGATAGAATCATAATATAAGGCTAATAAAAGAGTTGGCTTTAGACTTCATCATTCAAGACTTCATGTGAAAGAATACATGAATTACAAAACTTGTCCAGATCGAATCGAACAAGGGTTAGAATACTTGCCTTCAGCGTCTGCTTACTGATTAACACACATACACTTTAAGTCTCTACGTTTCTACAATACATGATCATATAATGTACCACATTAGGTTATATATAATCAAGTATGTATACTATTATATCTTACCCTTCATCTTAATGTAAATCCTGACTTAGATCTACTATTATGGGTTTCCGGCTTTCATTACGTTATTCACATTCATTCATCTTTGATTGATTATTAACTCTTAATCATCATGCATTAGTGTCTTACAAGTACCTTACAATGTTATGTTTATATCTCAGTTCATTACTAACAAGTTCCCTTTCATTCTATACTTGTAAACATTCTTGTCCAACAAAACTCTAGGACTGGCACCGCGGCACCACACTTAATTAACTTGCATCTCGTACCATGGCCATGAAGTTAGCAAGATGCAATTCGCCCTCATTTCATGCTTCTGCCATGAGCTTTAAGGTCATGAGTCACGCTTACTGGCAAGTGACTATGTTCCTCGATAGCTTTGCAAAATTTTAAAAATTTCACGAAACTCCTGGACGCATAACTTCTTCGTTATAAGTCCGAATTAGTCCGTTCAAAAGCCTACGGTTCACAAATTTCATACTTTACACATTCATATAAGAATTTTATCTATTTGACTTCGTTTGCTAAAATTTCACCTATTAGTCCATTTTCAACGAAAACGATAAATGTCCGTGAACGTTCAACGCTCGTTTCTTCATTCTAAGTAGGAATTCGGTCATTTTTGAGTCCGCAACTTTATAATGCCAAATATGACTTGTCTCCATCGAAAACCAACGTTTTTGACTTCAAACACAAAATACGACCTCCATTCCGAGAATTTTACGAATTCGACGATAATCATCCAATCGTGTGAATTCTGATAAAACTACATTCTTAATGATTCTAAATGGATTTCAACCAACATATGATCATTACAAGTTACTTATTACACCAACTTATAATCAAAGTAGGTTTTGAATTATTCTCATAAGTCAATGACTTAATTAACTTATGAACTACAATTCCTCACGCTTATGACTTTCTATGAACTTAAGTCCATTAATCAATGTTCTCATGCTATAATCAACATATTAACATCATATGACAACATATGATAAGTTCTTCATGATTCTAACAACTTATTAGAGTTCAAGTTGCTTATTCACTTATTCGGCTTAAGTTCATTCCTTAATGACTTATTACATGTTATTATCAAACAATCCCCCTTCTCTATCAATCCTATCATAGAAGAGATAAAGATAAAAGATATGAGTCTTACCCTTGAAGACTATGACTTCAATTCACTTTGGAAAATCTAACAAAGGTTGAAGTGGCTTATAAGTGCTTAAGTGGCTTATTCTCTCAACCAAATAAGTAGCTTATCTTGAGAGGAGTTGGATAAAATTTGAACAACCAACAAATGAATGGTGAGTTCTCTATTTATAGCAACCAAAAGCTAGGGCATTATGTACAATTGGACATTCCACCTCCTTTAATCACCTCCGTAACCCCCCCACCTCCTTACTATTCACAACTTAACCTCCAAGTCTACTTGCTAGCCACTTCTATTACTTGATCATCACACCTAATGTTTGCCCATCAAGTCTACCCATTTCTCACTTGGTTTGCCCCATGGATCATGGCTTAACATTGGGCTTGCTAATTAATCTAGTTAATTCCTTATTGGGATTGTACTACCATAGTTTGGACTCATAACTTATCAAACACTTGGGCTTGATTGCCACATTCTATTGGACTCCTTTCATAAGGCTAATAATCCTACAAGTCCATTACCTCTTATTTAAACAACTTAACATTTATACCCCACATATAATCTTCGTATGCTAGCTCGTATATTAATTCTTAATATACGTTATCTCATTCTTCATACATAATAGTATAATACGTCGTATTATACCTACATTCATTACCTTCATATAATGATTACACATTATACGATCACAACTTTCTTCCTTTAATGCTTAATAAACCTAACGTTCCCAAATTAAGTCCGCATGCGAAATATTACATTTTCTATACTTAGATTATTATTACATATTCCATCTCACCTTGATATTATAACGTTACGTATTTCTCGGAAGTTCAAAAATAATTCCCGAGCATAAATCAATGAATAGTGTTTTTTGAAAAATTTCTCGAAAAGCTTTTATTTTCGTCTTAGAAATTCAAACACTTTAATTCTCTCACGTAGTTAAAATACTTTGACATTCCAACGTTTCTAGGTTATAGAACGACATTCGTCTTATCCATACGTAATACTAATAAATAATATTATTTTATTCATTATTAAAAGTATTTACAAAGGTTCAATTTTCTGGGGCATTACATTCTCACCCCCTTATAAGGATTCTGTCCCCAGAATATCGCTATATATATATAAAAAATTACACAAATAATTGAGGGTAACTCTTTTTCATCATTTATTCTAACTCCCACGTTGCTTCTTTTGCATCGTGGTTCTTCCATATCACCTTCACGGAAGGTATGACTTTATTTCGCAGAACTTGTTCTTTTTTATCGACAATTTGAATCGGCGTTTCCTCATACGTTAAGACCTTCTCGATATGAATAGGCTCATATTCCATAACGTGCTTATAATCTGGCTTATAAGGATGTAACACGGATACGTGAAATACATTATGTATTCGTTCTAGGTCTTGAGGTAAGGCTATCATATAAGCTACCTCACCTACCCGTTTTAATACCTTAAAAGGTCCTACAAACCTCGGACTTAACTTTCCTTTCTTTCCAAAATATATCTTTCATTTCCAGGGAGATACTTTTAGAAATACGTACGAACCTACTTCAAACTCGTAAACTTCTTCTGTCTGTCTTGAGCTGCTAGAAGATGCATTTGTATCTTCTTGACAATATCCGCTGTCTGTTGCACCAATTCTGGTCCCAACATTCTGCGTTCTCCTACCTCATCCCAATCTAGTGGCGTTCTGTATTTCCTCCCATACAAAGCTTCGTAAAGCGGCATACCTATACTTGCATGATAACTATTGTTATACGTAAACTCCACTAATGGTAGATGATTATCCCAACGACACTTAAGATCCATGACGCAAAATCTTAACATATCTTCTAACGTCCGAATTGTCCTCTCGCTTTGTCCATCCGTCTACATGGATGATACGCCATACTTAGCTTCAATCTGCTCCCAATTGCTCTTGTAGACTCCTCCAAAAGTTCGATGTGAATCATGGGTCACGATCCGACACAATCGATCATCGGTACTCCATGTCCGGAGATTATTTCCTTAATATAAAGTCTAGCTAATTGGTCTAAGTTATACTTGACCCTAATTGGAAAAAAGTGAGCCGACTTCATCAACCGGTCCACTATTACCCAAATCGTATCATACCCCTTTTGAGTAGTCGGAAGTCCCACCACAAAATCCATCGTGATATTCTCCTATTTCCACTCCGAAATTTCTAATGACCAGTAGCAAGCCAATTGGGTCGTTGATGTTCTTGGCTTAACTCTCGACAAGTCAAGCACCTACTCACGTGCTTGGCTATTTCTCTCTCATGTTCGGCCACCGTAAACTCATCCAAGATCTTGATACATCTTAGTGCTACCAGATGAATCGAAAACCTTGAACTATGAGCCTCAGAGAACTCCGCTCCTTAATTACATCTCATTCTAACCCAAATTCGTCCTTCAAATCTCAATAATCCTCATTATCAAGACTATACTTAGTATCTTTTTCATTGGCGGTACCGCTTCCTTCATCCGGGCCACACTCATCCGCTTTTGAGTTGTACCTCTTTAACTCTCTCTACAATGGTAGATTTCATCTCCGTCGCAAACAACATTTGTCCTCCTTCACTTAGCAGCTTCACTTCTAACTTCATCCTAGTTATCTCTGTTATCAATTCAGTTTGAGCTGTCAACAAAGATAACTTTTCCCGACCCTTCCTACTTAAGGCGTCGGCAACTACATTGGCTTTTCCCGGGTGATATAGGATTTCACAGTCGTAATCCTTTATCAAATCCAGCCATCTCCTCTGCCTCATATTCAACTCCTTCTGTGTGAAGATATATTTTAGACTCTTGTGGTCCATGTATATCTCACATTTTTCTCCATAAAGATAATGTCTCCATATCTTTAGAGCAAAAACTATCTTCGCAACGGCCAACTCTAGAATCGATGTCCCACGCCATTAGCCATGGCCACAACTCCAACCCCAAAGATCGATGCCCACACAAGAAGCAGTACACAAAGACCATTGCACTGAATTCATGAGCGCGCAGAGCCGATAGTATAAAAGTGCGCCCAATATTTACCACTTAGCAGATTTTCCAGAAAATGCAAAATTTTAATGTTCAAGTATAGAAATGAGTTAGTGACCTAGTCTAATGAACATAAAAACTTGTTAGACATATAATGAGATATTAAAATGAGTTTTTACCAAGTCAAGAAGGCAATTACATGTTATTTGAATCGTTGATTATGTAATTAACTTGTTGTTCGTAGTAGATTATATTATGTGAAAACAATTATGGTAATTTGACTAAGTATGGTCATGAAGTCGAGTTTAGACAAAGAATAAATTATGATGTTTAGTACGTTATTATTGACTGGTATTGTGAACGTAATTGATATGTAGGATTTAATTCAAAGAATGAGTTTGTTTAAGTGTAATCTACGCATCAGGCAAGTTTCTAAACCTTATCTTGTTACATTGAGCAAGTTTTCCAACTCTACATTTACGTTGAGCAAGTTTCTTACCCTAAACTTTCGTTGAGCAAGTTTCCTAATCCTACTTGTTATTGTTATATAATTTGATTAATTCATCTTTCGATATTGAGCAAGTTCTCATTATTATTGATCAAGCCTGTCTTATATATTAAAGCTTATTAATCTTCAAGCATGATGCTGTTATATAATAATTATTCTATTGTATACCTTTTTAGATGTTATTCAAGTTAAATATTCATTCACTGTTAAACCTTGTTAGACTAGCGAGCCCTTATTGATTCGACTAGTCCATAGTTGATGAGCATTCTAAATTTCAGAACCCCTTGATGAATTATCCAAACCAAACTTCCTTTGGTGCGGACTCGAATGTCAAAACTGAGATGAACAACCCCAGATAGGGGATTATTTACGCTTTAGCGTTAAGATATTGTGCACAAGATGGTACTAAGGGTAATGATCCCCAAGTACGAGAAGAAGAGTCCATAGTCTTATGATCATTAAAGGTTTCAAGTAAAACACTTGACAACCTAGGACATAGTTCAAGGTCTTATGACCCTTTTAATTTCTTTTGATTCTTGTTATCCATTCTTGATTCAAAAGTTGAGCTTTATATCAGAAGTTATTATTTCTCTCGCATGTTATTATTCATTGTTATATTGTTATACTTGTGGGAAATCGTGCTCACTCTTGCATAATAATAACATTGCAGTTAAGAAGGAAAGAGCAGACGAACCTTCCACTAGTAAGGGCAAGGGCAAGCTTAGCAAGTAATGAAGACTATTTATTTATGTGATTATGTAATGATAGTTAGACTTGATGTTACTTAAGACTTATTTGTTTATGTTTTCCACACAGATGATTTAAGGTTAGAGTAACCTGGGATTTATTATTATTCAATTGATGTAACCCCATAAGGGGAGAGATTTTTTTTTTTATTTTTATATATTGTATGGTTTGCAATTTATTTATGGGTAGATAGATAGATGATGTTTGTACAGTGAACACTAAATCCCGTGGAAATGGAATTACCGGATTTGGGGGTGTCACAGACATGACCTAAAAACTGCACCTTCTCCAACCAAAATTCACACTTAGTGAATTTCGCATACAACTTCTCCATTCTTAGTGTCTCCAACACTAATCTTAGGTGTTCAACATGATCTTCTGGCGTCTTAGAATAGACTAGAATATCATCTATAAACACCACGACGAACTTGTCCAAATATTATTTGAACACTCTGTTCATCATATCCATAAATGCAGCTGGTGTATTTGTCAACCCAAACGACATCACCAGGAACTCGTAATGACCATAACGAGTCCTAAATGCTGTCTTTGACACATCCTCCTTCCTAACCTTCAACTGATGATACCCCATCCTTAAATCTATTTTAGAAAAATACTTAGCCCCTTTCAACTGATCAAAGAGATCATCGATCCTGGGCAATGGGTATTTATTTTTTATCGTTAACTTGTTCAACTCTCGATAGTCGATACACAGTCTTAACGACCCATCCTTCTTCTTGACAAACAAGCATTCTGCGGTGCTTCCATGGAAAACACTTCACTTGAATGTACTTCCTGCCTAATGGGTTCTTGCAACTGCACCATCAACTCCTTCATCTCCACTGGCGCCATACGATACGGTGCCCTGGAAACTGGTGCCGCTCCTGACACAATGTCTATCACAAACTCGCTCTCCTATCTCAAGGAAGATCTTACAATTCGCTCAAAATACATCTGCCGAATTCCTCTACTATAGGTATTTGTTCCATGGTTGCTACCACTCTCTAGGTATCAACAACATGACACAAATAGCCTACGCATCCCTTCCTTAACAATTTCCTAGTTTGTGTCATGGTTAAACAACACGAACGTCCCGGCGATCTATTCCCGTAAAATACTACCCGAGGTTGTTCTAACGTTTTAATGTTCACACATTTATTTTGACAATCTATAATTGCCCCATGGTTTACTAACCAATCCATCCCGAGAATTATGTCGAATTCTCCTAACTTTATCGGTAAATAAATCTCATCGATAATTTACAACCCAGATATCTACGCAACAACCCTTTGAACATTTTCAACAGAATTATTTCTTCATTTGCAACCTTAATATTTAAAGGTATAGTAACTTTTCTAGAAGTAATCCTAATCGCTCTAGCAAAATCGCATGCTATAAATGAACAAGTAGCACCAATCAAACAAAGACG